>CM076580.1:628885312-629362105 GCA_034641835.2 Pinus albicaulis | reverse complement strand
AAAATAGGACACTACACAAATCCACTATCATCGGGCGAATTTCATGTGTAGAAACTCCAAAACAAAGAGAGATCAAGGCCTTTCCTAGCCAAATATTCATGTCCAAATAACAATTGCTAACAATTGCGCTGATTGCACCTTTCGACGCAACTGTCAGATAGAAAAGTGTGTCGACCCTCTTATGCTCAGACACACCAATATCTGAGACCATGAGCCAGGCGTTACTACAGTCCACCTGCTCGACCGAGCACAAAGCTCCTGTGAGCACAAAGCTCTTGTGTACACACGGCCACAAAGGCACTTTTAGCCACAAAAGCAAACCAGCCACAAAGGCTCTATATGTGGTTTCTAGCTCACCACCAACCAACCACAAAGGCGATATATGTGGTTTCTGGCTCACCACCTACCAGCCACAAAGGCAATATATGTGGTTTCTGGCTCACCACAAACCATCACTTTATAGTGACAAAAGATGGTTTCAGGCTGACCATAAACCATTATAAAGTGGTTTTAAGATCACCATGAACTTTCAAATGCCTTTACAAGGCTTACATTCATACTTCAACATTTGGAGTTTCTGGGTGCATATAATGACCATTACAATCGCCAACTAAACTTGCTTATAACATGCTAGGGAGTCTATTCCACAAATCCACACTAAAGAAACATCTACTTTTTCGTCCACCATAAACATTGTTGATGCTTCCTCATCTTTTCCTACATCCTGGGCATCCTTATCTTTGTTAAATAACTTCTTGGAATTCCATGATTAACTTGTCATTCATTAGAGTTTCAAATTCTAACAAAATAAATTCACCTACATTGAGTTAGCTAGGCTCAATAAGGCTCAATAATCTATAAACATGATTCCAAGAAACTAAATAAAAACTCTTCACATTAATTTCTCTCTCTGCCCAAATATGATTATTTCCCAAACATACCAGCAACCATTCCAACGATACCTGTGGGGGGTCCATTGATAAAGAAATCGGATTGGCTACTTTTTAACTGGACTCAATGCAGTGCATTCCAACACTGATGATCCAGACATAGGCACTCATAGCCACACGAAGAGAACACAATTTTCCCTTCAATAACAATAATCCAAGACTCCACGGTCCAATCCTCCATCGCATTTCAGTATCTGATCCCCTGGAAACATAATGCCACTTCCCCTACTCATAGTATCTAGGCTTGGTAACTGCTTCCAAGCATGTTTCCTCATGCTCGCTGATGTACTGCAACAACTAAGACCCATTGTCCACCTAATCTCCTCGCAATTGAACATGAATATCTGTCTCCACAATATGTTTCCATCACACCGGGCATGCACAAACTTGATCATCCTCCAATCTCTGACGCTCCCATCTTCAGTGTCATGTCATCAACAAATCTGGTAGATAATAATTTTCCTGCAAATTTGTGTATTGTTGGAATGACCAGTTCCAACACACACTAATAATGTGACAATAGTTGGTCACACCAATGTCACTTAAATTACAACCAGTTTCATTGTCATGACACTTAATCAATACATTGCAAATTTAAAAAACATAATCAGAGAATTAAAAATTTTGGATAGTATCATAAACTTCCCCCTCTCTATATATCAAATGAGATGCAGCAAGGAGAGCAGCTCCAACACCTGAGCAATCTCCAACACAATGGCCACACAAATCGGTCCTCTTCTTGATCAATGCTGACTAAGACAAACGCCGAGAACTCTCCTCCACACTCCTTCATGATATCATAATTGCAACTGCCACCTTCATATTCCCAGTGCAAAATACCAGTCCCTTCAAGGAGTAAAGCTGGAACAGCCAATATCATAGTCGCAAATGGTTCCATATAATGTACAGTATTTATGCTATCAAATTTATATCCATGAAGCAAACTCTCTGCAGGAATTGTTTTCATTGAAGTAGAAAGGCACCCAAAGAAGGCTGCGCCTTACCTTTCAAGATAAACCACCACGTTTGGAATCGGCATTTCTATATGACACCATGAAGCATTTCTAGTGTACCTTTCAAGAAAATGCAGAATGCATTAGATATGTTCACTGATTCTCCATTGGTTCCTACATAGAATGCATCCACATCTGACCATATTCCTTTCACCACATCATGTTTGCAGTGAAACAAGCCACAACAAGAGTAACATCCTCATCCAAAGTCTCCACGCAGAGCGAGAAACTCTACGCAGATTAAAAAACAGGCACAAATTCGTTCTAATTTGTCTTCAGGCTTGATCTGCTGAGCCAGAAGTCTGATGAGGCGGTCCATGCTCTCGAGGCTCGCCGATGCAGCCTCCTTCAGGTCTTCTTCCATAAAAATCCTCGCGGGAGCTCCATAAGTGCCAAATTAAAACTGAGCACGACAGCCTTGGTTTTCACCCGATCCACAGTGCCACCAAAACTCTGCGATGCTTCTGGTGATCACACAGCAATATGAGAAATATTCAGTGGAATGCAAAATTCGAGCAAGATATCCACGCACATATCGATGACTCCAAGGATGAGATCTCCAGGTAAGATTCACACAGATCGACTCATCACCGAATATGTAGCCACCGATGGGCCACTCAGCGATCCTCCAGGGAGTTGCAGACACGGCAACACTGCTCCTCTTTCAGCGATTACATTGGCTGCTCACTTCACCAGTCACAAATAACATCAATAAGCCTTGTAAGCAGCTCCACGGGCTTCCACACATTAACGCACTGAGTACCGACACATTATAGGTATGTTGAAATATGTGTATCCGCACGCAGATCGCATGTACCGTGTCACTTCTCAAGACCCTTCAGGATCCTATAGTGCCGAAGAACAAAAGTTATCTCTGTTGAAACAAAAAAAAAAATCTCGAAGAAATCCCAGGACTACAAGTTCTCTTCGATCCCCGAGATCGCTAAAAAAGAAACGCTCGAACAACTCCTCAGTTATATTTCTACCATCAATCGATCCAGATCGCACAAACTCAGCTATCTCTCTATTCTTCTCCAATTCACAAGCCTTCACGTGGGCTCAACCTCATAGGGAGACATCACTGTTGCGTACGTCATTGCACCCGGGTCATCACGTTAGTTCAGGTCACAATTCGATGCTTAACACTGATCCATTTCCAGCAGCAATCTAACCAGATACCATAGTTCTCCAACGCTCCTTCCACAAAACTCCTTTACTGCCCACTGCAATGGCACTGCTCAGATCGTTTGGGCAACGTCCATCTCCACGCAGAGGACAGACTTACACAACCTCAGGGGGCAGCATCCAACAATCCTCAACCGACATGCTTTGATCTGCAGTCACGCACCAACAACATAAAATGGAAAACACACAAAATACTAATTGAACTCTTTATTTGCTATTTCCCTTAGCCCACAAGGGGCCGAGGCCCATGCTCTGATACCAAGATAAAATATCACAATGTGCAAACTCTATATAAATTCTATATTATGAATCAAAGAAATTACACACATATTTATACATAAAATAGTCTCAAGATAGGAAATCTATCTTGGACATACAGTAATGTGGTTGAGAGATTCTCTCAACCACACACTAAACTAGGAAAGAATATAGTTCTAACTACATCCTATTATGTAGGAACAAACTCCTCAAATGGAGAATTACAACGATAGACAAGTAGTAATTAGATATTTCTAACTCACATTAAATCTCAGATAGCCCAGGAAATAAGACTAGACACTGAATACCCCACCACACAAAAGTGGTTCAATTGATATTCCTCCACGTGTAACATAAACTCCACGTCCATATAAAAAAAACAATTAGGCATAGGGAGAGGCCGAAGAGCTCCAGCGAAATGGTTGCAAATATCGAGCATCAGATGCCAACAAATTCCTTCCATGTGATCAGAATTTCGATTGCAATCATGTCTCTACCTCCCTTCAGCCTCGACAAATTATTTAAGGTTTCCACCACCCATTGCCCTGCAAAACCGTACTGGTGCTCCATAATCCCAAGGACTGGCGCCAGGTTCGAATCCCTGGAGCCAACTTCACCCGAAGTAGGCTGTTTGGGGCAAGTCAAGTTGAGGCGGAAATGGAGCAAGTCGTCGAAGCTCAGCACTGAAAAGAAACCGAGGCCAACGACGGAGGATAACATGCTATCCAACATCATGAAGTTAATTTTTTTAAGATAAGGAACAAAAATTTATTTGGGTATATGTAGAAGCTTGTAAGCCACATATACCAGAAACTCATGAGTTTCACAAGGATCGAGGCGTCCAACATTGGGGTGTCTATCCCTCTAACTTGGTCATGATGGGCAATAGATAACCCTACCCCGCCGGTTTTGAACCTGATCATGAAATTTATCTTAAGAAAACATGGAGGTAGGAGGAGGGCAAGAAGATTGTGGAGTGGCCCGCAGTGGTGATTGTCCTGAAGAAGAAGGTTGTAGGACTTCCTACCCTTTGGTAGGGCAACTCAAATGATACGCCTGGAGCTCGTATGATGCTAAATTAGTGATATTTATAGTGGGACACACACTTTGTTGATCCATCAGGGTCACCAATATATAATAGGAGTATTGGGGGCTCATAGGAGTATTGGGGGCTCAGGTTGAGGGAGCATGATCGTGGACTTGTTGGGCGTCCGGGTAACTAAATTTTAATTTTGAAGGTTCGGGATTTTTGGGTCAGAAATTATCAAAAGAATAAGAAAGAGGCGTTGGTGTTGTCAATTTTAGAATTTTTGCAGTTGAATATTTATTTATTTCGACCTGGGCTGCGAAGCAGTTGTCGCTGCGGTTTGGGACCTGTGTTAGATTACCACTCATAGATATTACCGTGCATTCTAAGAATTAAATATATCCTCTTTCTACATGATGAATATAATATTCCTTAAAAATCATCAATTTCGAGAGTTGTGCTCTACAGTTATTTTGTTGTTTCTCAAAGAGTAGAAACTTGTGATTTTTCTCGAAGAGCAGAGATCAGAGACCGTAGAAATTATACTGTGTAACGGTATTTGAAAGTAGTAGAAATCCCAAAACAAATTCAAATAGATACCACTAGCAGTTGCCCCAGGAGGTGCAAGGAGAGGCCGATAGGAGTATCATTTGTTAATTATTAATTTTAAGTAATTGTAGTTTTTGAGATGAAGGAGATTTTCTCAATGTAACAGTGAAGTCAGTTCCTGTTTTTCCTGTTGGTTATGTGTTATATTATTTCCACGACTAGCGGCATGCGTTGTACATTGCGTCGGGTGTAGCAAGGGGGTCACAGGGCAGCGCCCCGACGAAATTTTTTTTGGTATGCGGTCCCACTCATATGCGGACCCATCCATGTTTTGTGCATGAGTTTGCACATGGTTTTGGGGTACGATGGTTTTCGACCCCTGGTATTTTGTAGATCCGGTCAAGGGAACTACGGTTATGTTCTAATCCAGGGTTAATGGATTAGAGTTTATGTATGCTTTGGCATGTATATATATGTGTTGTAACACTAAAAGGAATATAATGAAAAATCAAGCTGGTCGTCCTGATTTGGGATCCAGGGGAAAATCTTCGTGTTTATCTATTTTATGTTTTATGCTCTCGCTATTGTTTATCTTCTGTTATAAGATTCGTGTGTAGATAATTTCTGTTCAGGGTTAAAACCTACATTTGGTATCAGATTTGTTTCAGCTTCAAGGGGACGCCTTTGTTGTTGAGGGTTTTTTTTTTTGCTCAGGCCTGTGGTAGACCCTGTTCAGTGGGAGATCTGCGGGATCGATTCTTGTGGTGAAAGAAGATGGTGAGTGGCGGAAAGATAGAGATCGAGAAATTTAATGGTCAGAGTTTTGAGTTGTGGAAGCTCAAGATGGAGGATCTGCTGGTGGATAAAGATCAGTGGATCGCGGTAGATCTAGGTACTAAACCAACGGTAATGTCAGATGAAGGCTGGAAGAAACTGGATCGGAAGGCTAAGAGCACAATACGGTTGTGTGTCTCAGATTCAGTATTGTTGAATGTATCTGGGGAAGCTACGGAGAAGACCTTGTGGGAAAAGCTAGGGACTTTGTACCAATCTAAGTCTCTGGTGAATAAATTGTTCCTCCGGAAAAAGCTGTATAACCTGAGGATGAAGGATGGAGACTCAGTGACAGAGCATCTGAACGCCTTCAATAATGTGGTAAGTCAGTTGTCATCTATTGATATTAAAATCTCAGATGAAGATAAGTGCATCAGCTTGTTTTGTTCTCTACCAGATTCATGGGACAGTCTGGTTATTGCATTAGGTAGCAATACAACTACCTTGAATTTTGATGACATTGTCTCAGCCTTGCTGTAGGAGGAAATGAGACGGAGAAATATGGAGGGTCAGAATGGAGATGCCTTATCTGTACGAGGAAGGTCCCAGAACAGAAACAAGAATAAGGTTTCGAGTGGAAGATCTAAATCTAGAGGGAGATCTAAATCTCCTGGAAAGTTTGTAAAGGTGTGCTGGAAATGCGGAAAGGAAGGGCACTACAAAAAGGAATGCAGATCTAAAGCTCCTGAGAAAGGAAAGGGATCTGATGAAGGTCCTTCTGCAGAGGCAAAAACCACCTGGGATGAAGGTGGGGATGTGTATTTGGCTTCTTCTTCAAATACACATGTAGATCATGAGTCATGGTTGATTGACTCAGGTGCATCCTTTCACTTCACTCCCCATAGGGAGTGGTTCTGCGAGTATGAGAAATATGATGGTGGTGATGTCTTCCTAGGGGATGATAGGAGGGTCAGAATCGTCAGACGTGGAAAGGTCAAGCTGAAGCTGCAAGGTGGAAGGATTAGAACACTTCCTGGTGTTCTGCATATTCCTGCATTGGCCAAAAATATGATTTCTGTAAGCAAGATGGATGATGTAGGTGTAAAAACAGTGTTCGAGAAATATGCGTGCAAGATGGTTCGGGGAGCACTGCTATTAATGCGGGGAGTTCAGACTGGAACTCTATACAAGCTACAAGGTAGGACTGTTATTGATGGGTGTAACAATTCTATGGTTCCTGAAAGTGGAGCGGAAAGCCTAGCTGTCTCTGGAGAAAAGACCATGTTATGGCATCAAAGGCTTAGACATATTGGAGAGAAGGGCCTTCGGATACTACTTAGAAATGGTATGGTAGAAGGTATGTCTAATTTCTCTCTAGATTTCGATTTCTGTGAACATTGTGTATATGGGAAGTAGAATCGGGTGAGTTTTCCTTCTGGTTCTAAGAGGGCAAACAAGATATTAGAACTTGTGCACAGTGACGTGTTTAGACCTGTGTTAGTTCCATCACTAGGAAAGTCTGTGTACTATGTTTCATTCATATATGACTTCTCAAAGAATACATGGATATATTTCTTGAGGAAGAAATCTGAAGTCTTTGACAAATTTAAAGAATTTAAGGCTCTGGTGGAAAACCAGATAGAGAAGAAGATAAAGGCGCTGAGGACAGATAATGGTGGGGATTTCTGTAAGAAGGAATTTGAAGAGTTCTGTAAGAAGTGTGGTATAGCATGACAGAAGACTACACCATACACACCGCAGCAAAATGGAGTTGCAGAAAGAATGAACAGAACATTGATGGAAAAGGCAAGAAGCATGCTCAGTGGTACCGAGTTAGGACAAGAATTCTGGGCAGAGGCAGTGGAGACTGCATGCTATCTGGTTAACATATGACCTTCATCAGTGTTGGAGGATAAGATCCCACATGAGGTATGGATTGGTAAGAAACCTTCTCTTTCACATCTAAGGGTATTTGGATGTGATGCATATGTACATGTTCCAAAGGAGAAAAGGACCAAGTTGGATAATAAATCTGAAAGGTGCATCTTCATTGGGTATAAGGATGGTTTAAAGGGTTACAAGCTTTGGAACCCAGAAACAAGGAAGGTTGTGTACAGCCGAGATGTGGTGTTTAGAGAAGTGAAAGATGTTAAACATGAGGTCCTACCAAAGGAACCTGAGAAGATAGAGTTTGAGCTAAAGGAGGATGAATCCGACTCTACAACAGAAGAAGACTCAGAAGATGAAGAGCCACAAACTCCATCTTTGAGAAGATCAGTTCGGGAAAGAAGGCATCCAGAAAGGTATATTCCATCTGCTTTTTGTTCAATTTTTGCCTTAACTATAACTGATGATGAACCCAGAACTGTCAGGGAGGCAGTAGATTCAGAGGATGGAAAACTCTGGAAGGAGGCCATGGTTGATCGTATCCTTGCAACGATGCAAAGGATGCGGTGGGTTGCGTGGAAGATCTGCCATTGGGAGAAAATGGGTGTTTAAAAAGAAGATGAATGTAGAAGGCAAGGTGGAGAAATTGATGCACGCAGTAGTAGCGCTGGACTTTAAATTAAAACCCACAATATACTTATTAACCCCAAGTATCCTTTATTTCTTCTATCGGAACCAAAATCCGTTGATAAAATTAAAACAAACCCATTTCATACTTTATAAATATCGAACCCCTTTATATGAGCGCTTTAACGCTTTTCACAATGAAATCCATTATTCCGATGCGATAATAATAATCACAATCGCAACCCAATACAATATTACAACATATATATAACATATATATGACGTTTTACAATGTTCTGATGTGATAAAATCGCAATCGGCAATCGCAACAATTGAATGCTGACAAACAATAGTTCGCAGCTCTGATCCAATTAATCGGAAATCGGTAATCAGCAACTCAAATGGCTCTCCCTTTCCTCTGCTCCAAAATTCCGATCCGATCCAAATCGGAATCGAAAATCGGTAGTTCCAATATAGCCTTCAATTTCAACTTTCCAAAGTCCCAATTCACACAACGTCGATTCAGACTTTCGGACCCGATTCACTTCACAACTGGAATACAATATATTTCAATTCCGCTCACAGAGATTTGTAATCTTTTAAACTGTTTTACTATGTTAAAACTCTGCCTTCTGCACTAATTTTAACACGGCCCAATTTCAATCGATCACAGATGTACTTATGATTTAAAACGAAATCATGCCCAGACTATCACGAATTCAAACTCCATGCGCATCACACAAAAGACACATGAATTTTATTCACACTGTTAAAAAAAAACCAGAGTTCACTCTTGGCTAGTTTCACAAAGAGAAAACCTCTGTTACAAAGAAATACAATCCTCTTCACCAATCTGAGCTTTCGATCCACTCGAAAACCGCACTCTATCCACTCTCTCCTTCTACGAAGAAATCTCTTCGTTTATTACATTTTCTCTATCTTTTTTCCTAATTCCTCTAACAAATGGATAATAAATCTTCTATTTTTAAAACTCCTAACAGATAAGATCTCCTATCATTTGACTCCCGTACACACCTATTTAACAACCTTATCACTAAATATAAATAAAGCAATTTCACTTATTACAATAATAACAAACTATTTATGAAATCGACTTCCACAGTAATACTAAAATTGACCATCAGTAAATGAAATTCATGCCGTCAAGCCACAACATGTGAACATATTTTTCACATTACTAGCTAGTTCCGATGCTCCTGCATCAGACTCCCGGGGAAGAAAAAAAAATTGTTCTTTAAACTTTTCAGGACTGACTCCATATTTCTGTAATTCAGCTGCTGTTAACCAACTGGAATCCTCCATTGGTCGTTCCTTCCACTTGACAAGATACTGGAAATATGTCTGCCCTCGAGTTTTCTTAGATATTCTTTGATCTAAGATGTCTTCCACTTCCTTCTTGGATGCTTTTGGTACCTGTTCCTCCCAGTCCACAGTTTGAACTTCATCACCTGTAACTTCAGTTTTCAACTCGGTTTCTGCTTCTTTGAATGGATATAAGTCTCCTTATTAAAAATGGGGGATATTCCAATTCCTTCCGGCAACTCAATTTCATATCCATTGGCTGAAAATTTCCTTTTAATTTTACAAGGTCCTATTTTCTTCATTTTCAGCTTATTATAAGTCTTTGTAGGAAATCTCTCTTTCCTCAAATATGCCATGACCAAATCTCCCACTTGAAATTCTTTTTCTCTTCTTTTCAGATCTGCTCTTTGGTTGTATTTTCTGCTGCTCTCTTGCAATTTAACTTTAACTTCTTCCTGTAGCTTCTGCATTTGCTCAATAAAATCTTCAACACTTGCACTTCTGGCTTCTTGTTTCCCCAAGTCTCTTAGCTCATGTACTCCTCTCGGATGCATTCCAAAGACAATATGAAATGTACTCATTCCAGTGCTTCGGTTTGGTGTATCATTGTAAGCAAATTCAGCTTGAGCTAATGCCAAATCCCATTATTTGGGATTCTGATGTACCAAACTTCTTAATATATTCCCCAAGCTTTTGTTTATAACTTCAGTTTGTCCATCCGTTTGAGGATGGTATGCTGAAGTAAAACTGAGTTTAGTTCCCAATTTCTTCCAAAGTGTCCTCCAAAAATTCCCTACAAATTTAGTATCCCGATCTGATACAATACTTACAGGTAAACCATGCAATCTTACAATCTCTGAAAAGAATAAATTTGCTATGTGTGTTGCATCATTAGTATTCTTACAAGCAATAAAATGAGCCATTTTAGAAAATCTGTCTACAACAACATAAATAGAATCGTTTCCTCTCTGAGTTTTTGGTAAACCCATAACAAAATCCATACTCACTGCATCCCATGGTCGATCTGGTATGGGCAATGGCTGATATAGACCGGTATTTTGACTCCTTCCTTTGGCATACTGACATACCCTGCATTTCTCAACAAACTTTTTAACATCAGTTTGCATTTTAGGCCAATAATAAAAAGCATTCACCTGAGCAAAAGTTTTGTCTTGTCCAAAATGACCAGACAATCCTCCACTGTGCTTCTCTTTAATGATGTTCTCTCTCATGGAACATTTAGGAATACATAATTTGTTGCTTTTAAATAACAATCCTCCTTGAATAAAGTAATCCATCCATTGACTTCTGTTATGGCTCACCGGATTCTGCACTGTTGTGTAGATGTCTTTAAAATCCTCATCATCCTGGTACATTTCTATCATTTCATCAAAACCTACAACACCCACTTTAAATTCTTGCAAAAGAAAACTTACCCTGCTTAATGCATCCGCCACTTTAGACTTACCACTTTTATGCTTTATTACAAAAGTGAAACTTTGCAGAAATTCCACCCACTTGGCATGCTTCTGATTTAGTTTTGGCTGATTATTAATAAACTGCAAAGCGTGGTTGTCTGAATATAAGATGAACTCCTTCGGCAACAAGTAATGTCTCCACTTTTTCAATGCCTGCACAATAGTGTAAAATTCTTTATCATAAGAAGAATATTTTTTCTTTGCATCATTTAACTTCTCGCTGAAATATGCTATCGGCCTTTGCTCTTGACTTAGCACCGCACCAACTGCTTCTCCACTTGCATCAATTTCCACTTGAAAGACTTTCTCGAAATTTGGCAATGCTAGAATAGGCTTTTCTGTTATCTTCTTTTTCAGCAAATTAAAACTCCTATCAGCTGCTTCTGTCCATCAAAATGGATGATTGACCTCCTTGATTGTCTCAAGGATTGGTGCACAAACTTGACTAAATCCCTTTATAAATTTTCGGTAGAAACTAGCAAGTCCATGGAAACTTCTTACCTCGAATACACTCCTGGGAGTAGGCTAGTTTCTGATTGCTTGTACCTTCTCTGGATCCATTTTTAATCCTTCTCTGGAAATCACAAATCCCAAGTATACCAGCTCCTCTTTCATGAAACTACATTTCTTTAAATTAATTAGTATTTTTTCCTTCTGCAGAGTTTTCAAGACTAACTTCAAATGTTCCAAATGCTCTTCTTTACTTTTACTGAAAACCAGAATGTCATCCAAGTAAACAACAACAAATTTACCTGTATATTCTTTCAGAACCTCATTCATTAGTCTCATGAATGTGCTGGGCGCATTAGTGAGCCCAAAAGGCATCACTAACCACTCATAGAGTCCATTATTTGTTTTGAACGCTGTCTTCCATTCATCGCCTTCCCGAATTCTGATATGATGATATCCGCTTTTTAAATCTATCTTTGTAAAGTACCTGGATCCACTTAAACAATCCATTAAATCATCCATCCTGGGCAAAGAAAATCTGTACCTCACTGTTATCTTGTTGATAGCTCTGGAATCGGTGCACATACGCCACTCTCCTCCCTTCTTCGGACTAAGCACTGTTGGCACAGCACACGGGCTCAAACTTTCTCGAATCAACCCCTTGTCCATCAGCTCCTGAACTTGTCTTGCAACTTCTGCGTTTTCCTGGGGAGTTAGACTATACGCAGCTTTATTAGGTAAAATTGTCCTAGTATTAAGTCGATATGGTGACTTATGCTTCTAATCGGTGGTAATTCATTCGGTAATTCATCCACAATGATATCCATGTAACTATTTAACACAGATTGAATTTCTTCAGGCAAATCATTTAAATTTGTGGAGGTTAAAATTACCTTTGGCCTTCCCACGATAGCGAAATGCATCTCTTCGCTTTTATCCATCTCCTGTAGCAGTTCCTTACCACTCATCAACATAATACTATTTTCAGGCAGCTGTTTATCAGCATCATTCTTTACTGGCAGCAACGTATGTTTAACTCCATCCTTTTATATGGTGTATGTATTTCTTCTTCCATCATGAATCGCCTTTCGGTCAAATTGCCATGGTCTCCCCAATAACACGTGACATACATCCATGGGCATTATGTCACATAAAATCACATCTCTGTATGTGCCAATCTGCATTTCCACATTACACTGTTCTGTAACAATGACTTGATGACCCTTTTGAAACCAAGATACTTTGTAAGGTGCAGGATGCGCTTTCCTTTTTAATCCGAGCTTTTCCACCATCTCTGTAGACACAAGATTGTCAGTACTCCCGCTATCAATTATAACCTTACATCACTTACCCTTTGATTTGCATGTAGTTCTGAACAAGTTCTTCCTTTGCGCGGGTTCTCCAATCTCTTTTTCTGGTCTCAGCAAATTTCTTCTGAGCAGCAATGATTCACCTTCTTCCGGTGGTTCTTCCTTCTCTACAAGTCGAGGTGGTTCCGGCTCCACCTCAGCCACATTTTCACCCCTCTGGCTTGCTGATTTGTTATGAGGACAGTCCCGCGACATATGTCCCCATTCTCCACAAGTATAACACCTAACATCTCTTCCTCGCCCTCTTCCTCTGGGCGCGAATCTCCCTCTACTAGATTCACCCATCTGTGGTGATCTGCTGCTTGAACTTCCTGCTTCAAACTGATGCTGTGTTCCTCTGGATCTGGCAACTCCTCTACCTCTTGCTGAGCTCTTTCCTCTGTTTCTTTGACTCTGTTTCCGCAGTATTTTCTCCTCTGCTTTCAAACTTGCTTGATAGGCATCCTCAACAGTTTTCAAACTTAACAGGCTAATCTCATCTTGGATCTCATACCTTAGCCCATTAACATATCTAGCTACTTTCTCCAAATCATCTTCTACATGCCCTGTCCTGATGCTTAACCTGTAAAATTCTTCAGTATATTCTTTAACAGACATTCCTTTTTGCTTCAGATTTTGCATCTGCTTAAAAAGATTCAAATGATAGTCTTTACGCAAAAACTTGGCTTTCAGTTTGCTTACCATTTTATCCCACTGCTTGATCTTAGATTTCCCCTTTCTCGTTCTTGATGTCTGTAACTCGTCCCACCAGATGGCTGTGTGACCTTTCAATCTAGTGACTGCAAATTTTACCCTTTTATTTTCTTCAATCTCTTCATAATCGAAGTACTGATCTATGGATCTGATCCAATCCATGAGCTCCTCGGCATTCAGACTCCCTTCATACATAATAATCTCCACTTTGGGTTTGCTTCCAACCTTCGCCAGCATCTTCATGAATTTAAAATTTTCATTCTCTTCTTCTGCTTCCACATCTTCCTCAGATTCTTCTGAAGAACTTTCAGCTCCCTCATCAGGCACTCTTCTCTGGGCTGTTTCCATTGTCTCCATTCATTCACGCAGTCTTCGCACTTCTTCTATCAGGACTGCATTTGCTTCTGGTCTCCCTCGACCAATTCCTCGACCAACTCCTCTCGTTGGCGACATCTTTGCTGCAAACACCTGTCTCTTTTTGCTCCGATACCAAAAATTGATGCACGCAGTAGTAGCGCTGGAATTTAAATTAAAACCCACAATATAATTATTAACCCCAAGTATCCTTTATTTCTTCTATCAGAACCAAAATCCGTTGATAAAATTAAAACAAACCCATTTCATACTTTATAAATATCGAACCCCTTTATATGAGCGCTTTAACGCTTTTCACAATGAAATCCATTATTCTGATGCGATAATAATAATCGCAATCGCAACCCGATACAATATTACAACATATATATAACATATATATGACGTTTTACAATGTTCTGATGCGATAAAATCGCAATCGGCAATCGCAAAAATTGAATGCTGACAACAATAGTTCGCAGCTCTGATCCGATTAATTGGAAATCAGTAATCGACAACTCAAATGGCTCTCCCTTTCCTCTGCTCCAAAGTTCCGATCCGATCCAAATCGGAATCGAAAATCAGTAGTTAAAATACAGCCTTCAATTTCAACTTTCCAAAGTCCCGATTCACACAACGTCGATTCAGACTTTCGGACCCGATTCACTTCACAACTGGAATACAATATATTTCAATTCCGCTCACAGAGATTTGTAGTCTTTTAAACTGTTTTACTATGTTAAAAACTCTGCCTTCTGCACTAATTTTAACACGGCCCAATTTCAATCGATCACAGATGTACTTATGATTTAAAACGAAATCATGCCCATACTATCACGAATTCAAACTCCATGCGCATCACACAAAAGACACACAAATTTTATTCACACTGTTAAAAAAAACTAGAGTTCACTCTTGGCTAGTTTCACAAAGAGAAAACCTCTGTTACAAAAAAATACAATCCTCTTCACCAATCTAATCTTTCGCTCCACTCCAAAACCACACTCTATCCACTCTCTCCTTCTACGAAGAAATCTCTTCGTTTATTACATTTTCTCTATCTTTTTTCCTAATTCCTCTAACAAATGGATAATAAATCTTCTATTTTTAAAACTCCTAACAGATAAGATCTCCTATCATTTGACTCCCGTGCACACCTATTTAACAACCTTATCACTAAATCTAAATAAAGAAATTTCACTTATTACAATAATAACAAACTATTTATGAAATCGACTTCCATAGTAATACTAAAATTGACCATCAGTAAATGAAATTCATGCCGTCAAACCACAACATGTGAACAAATTTTTCACATTGCTGGCTAGTTCCGATGCTCATGCATCAGAAATACAAAGCTCGGTTGGTAGCAAAAGGTTATTCCAGTGGGAATTGATTTTGAGTGATATTTTTCTCTGTTACTTGAGGTTAGTTCTATTAGATTACTTCTATGTCTGTCTCTTCTATGTCTGTTCTTTGCTGCAATTTGATTTTGAGATAGAATAGATGGATGTGAGGACTTAACATTTCTTCACGGGGACCTAGAAGAGGAGATCTACATGAAGAAACCTGAAGGCTTTATGGCGAAGGGTAATAAATAACTTGTATGCAGGTTGAAGAAGTCTTTGTATGGGTTAAAACAGTCACCACGGATGTGGTATCCGAAATTTGATACCTATATACGGGGACTTGGCTTCACTAGAATCAAGGAGGACCACTGTGTTTATTTTAAATTAATTGGTGACCGTGTTATTTATTTGGTCTTGTATGTATCATATGTTGTTCATTGGAAATGACAAAGAAATTATCCAAGATTTGAAGACCCAACTGTTCTCCAAATTTTACATGAAGGATCTTGGTGTTGCAAACCTATTTTGGGCATGGAAATTAAGAGAGATCGTCCAAAGAGGAAGCTACGGATTAAACCGGAGAGTATGCAGAGACTATATTACGGGGGATTCAATATGCGGGATAGTAAACCGGTGAGTGTTCAACATTCACGTAGGTGCAAAACATGCAGTTGAGCAGTGTCCCAAGACACAACAAGAAGAGGAGGATATGTCCTGTGTTCCATATGCAAGTGCAGTGGGTAGCCTGATGTATGCAATGGTTTGTACTAGACTAGACATTGCACATGCGGTGGGAGTATTGAGCAGGTTTATGTCAAACCCAGGGAAGGAGCATTGGACAGCAGTGAAGCGGGTTTTCAGATATTTATGTGGCACTAGTGATTATGGCTTGTGCTACCAGGGAAGACCAGGATTGGAAAGAATGTTGGACATTCGTGGTTTGTTGATGCAGACTGGGCTGGAGATCTGGACCAAAGAAGATCTACAAGTGGGTATGTGTTTAGCCTATTTGGAGGTGCAGTCAGTTGGATGAGTAAAAGACAGTCTGTAGTGGCGCTTTCAACTACAGAGGCAGAATACATAGCAGCCACTCATGCAAGCAAAGAAGCAGTTTGGTTGCAGAGATTGTGTTCAAGTATGGGGTTGGTACAACAAGCTATAAGGATAGACTGTGATAGCCAAAGTGCAATTTTCTTGGCTAAGAACCCTGCTTATCATTGAAAGACAAAGCACATTGATGTTCAATATCACTTTGTTAGAGATATGGTTGAGGCTAAAAGGGTGTTACTGGTAAAGGTGGACACTTTGAAGAATGTTGCAGATGCATTGACGAATTTTGTGAGCACTCAAAAGTCCTCTTGGTGTAGAGAAACAATGGGTGTTGAAGAATTGTCCAAATGACTAAGTTCTCCTGTGGCCCCCTGTGGAAAGAAAACAACAAGTGGGAGAATTTTGGGTATGTGTTATATTATTTCCATGACTAGGCCCACGTGCTGTACGTTGTGCCGGGCGCAGCAGGGGGGTCACAGGGCAGCGCCCCGGCGAAATTTTTTTTGGTATGCGGTCCCACTCATATGCGGACCCACCCATGTTTTGTGCATGAGTTTGGACATGGTTTTGGGGTATGATGGTTTTCAACCCCTGGTATTTTGTAGATCTGGTCAAGGGAACTACGGTTATGTTCTAATCCAGGGTTAATGGATTGGGGTTTATGTATGCTTCGGCATGTATATATATGTGTTGTAACACTAAAAGGAATATAATGAAAAATAAAGCTGGTCGTCCCGATTTGGGATCCAGGGGAAAATCTCTGTGTTTATCTATTTTATGTTTTATGCTCTCTCTATTGTTTATATTCTGTTATAAGATTCGTGTGTAGATAATTTCTGTTCAGTTTTAAAACCTACATTGCCATCTTATCTAATCCTTCACTACATGCAAACTTTGAAAGCATGCAATCTTCATATAATTTATTAGTTTAATGTTTCCAATTAGGTAACATAATCCTCCAAAGTTTACCATTGCAATAGGTATATTCATTTGCATCGTTGCAGCCCTGTATTCCCATCATACTCAACTTCCAATGTAAATATTACATAAGCTGTAATGGCATCCTAACAAATTGAAGTTCAGTTTCATGAACATTGACAGAAAAAACACTTGGTGCAAATTTAAAATTTCTCAGAAAATATATTCATTTTCGTTATGGGTAATTTGCCAGTGGAATGGAAAAGGAGGCTGTTGAATCATTTTAAAAGGGTATCTCCATGTCGCATCCATGGAAAAAAGAAACCAAGCTATCAACAACAACATTGCAAAATAAGGGCAAAATTTTAGAGATGAACACTTGCAGCTTTCCATTTCAATCAAATACAACGTGTAGAGGCCTCTACATGCCATATATCACTACTATTGAAATAAATTTATTTCAAGCTATTTCCAAGAATTTAAGTCTCCTTACCAACTTTCTTTGTTGCACGAAAGAGGACCTCCTCAACAAGTTCTTGGGCAAGATCTTCATCCGGATAAGATGACATAAACCATTCCACATGGTTAACCACCTCTTCATTGGTAAAATATTGATAAAGACCATCTGATGAGAGTATCAAATAATGGTCTTCAGGACCCAGTCTATGGTGACGAAGAGCAGGTGTGCATGTGATGTATGGCGCAGTGCCAACAAAATCAATTCTAAAGACCTCGAGAAGAGCATCATTCCATTTCGGCTACAATCACAGGAAGATAAGCATCCATCAGACCCAGAGCATGATGTGATCAATCTACTTCATTGGCTAAATTTTATACTGAACGGATGAATGTCTTAAATGCAGACCTATTGTCTAATACTATAAACTAATCATTTAAACCCACAAAATTAGCCTGAGAGTTAAATAACTACTAATGTTCACATCCTTTGTAATAGCCTAACTCTAGAAGGCACTACATGTATTGAGCTTGCACGAAATTAAATTTGTTCTAATCATCTGAAACGTGATTTTCACTGTTATTGTTGTATTGAAAGTTTTGTTGTAACTATGAAATGAGGAAAGCACTGTTTTTGTCAATGCAATTGGAATCGTTTTAGCATAAAAACTTTTATATGGAGTGGTTTTAGCATAATTAGCATAATTATTTGTCTTCACTCTTGTGCATAACACCCTTCAAGATTTTTAAACAAATGGAACAATTGGAAAAAGCTACCTGTGTCTGCCACATTCTTATATTTAACTTTAGAGTTAGATTCTTGTTACCTACACAAAATTATCAACCATATTATGACCATGTGCAGAAAGCTTGTGCCCAAGAGGATTTGAAGATTCTACATTTTGTTATGATCCAAAAAAGAACAAACTCTGCAGCATCAAGGAAGGCTGTGATCATGATTAAGGAAGACCACACTCAATTCAGAAACACCATGAACAGCCATGCTCAATATATATATTATAAATAGTGCAGAAAGCTTGTACCGAAGAGGATTTGAAGATTCCTAGTTTGTATAGATCCAAACAAAGATGAAAATTTAAAACTTTACACAACAACGAAGGGCATAATGATAATTCACAAAATTTTATGTTTAGAACCAAAACAATACTAGTGACCATAAAAAATTAGTGCCTAAGAGGACTTGAAGACTCTCATTAAGATTAAAAATAAGGATCAAAACTTTGCTCACTACACAAGATGCAACAATGCCACTTGTAACAGTGTAAAAAAATAAGAACACCCATGCTCTCAAGGTATATGGTATAAATAATTCAAAAAATGCTAATTTTTTTTACTAAACAGACAACAAACAAGACAGTCCCTTCAACCAAACTAAAAATTCATTTTAATAACCAATCTATATAGAAAATATTTGCAACCTGTCCATCTGCAATTATCAAGAGAACATGGTACTGCCCACCACTCTGTTCCATGAGACGGATTGCTGCTTCAATAATTGGGGCAAAAGATGTTGGCCCTAAATAAGAAAATAACATACAAGAAAAGTATAAGAAAACACAGGATATACGCAACATATACACATATCAAGTAAACCAGTCAGACAGACTTTCCGAGCTTAAGTCTTAGAATGCTAAAGGCTATTTAATCTTCATATCTTCAGGTGGAATGTCAAAGTTCCATTAACTAACCAGCGAGTCAAAGATGTGGTACTATCTCCCTGTAGCGTCTCAACGCTTCTTCAAATCCATTGCATAATCTATCATCTGGATAGAAACTAAACACACTTTGATCATGTGTCAAAGTTGTGAAAGAAAAAACAACGCATTATTAGGAATAACTAGATTGCTACATATGTTATGAATTCATGTTAACCAACATAAGAAAAATAGATTGTGCCAAATTCAAACAAGATTTTCAATCGAAATAGAGATCAAGACTTGCCATCCCCGAAACCAAAACAAGGGATCAAGTTGTCTTCATCAAATGCAGATAAGGTCCTCCCAATTATCAAAATTGCTTGTTCATAAGGGTTTGGCGTGTCTCCAATGTGGTGCAAGCTTTGGCGATTAAGAGACCTTGCACCTAAAATCCATAACAAAATGTTGAAGTGATCGCTTTGATTTAATTTGGATTGAAAAGTAAAGAGCCTGCAGAATTATTAACTTAAACTAAAAAAGCGATAGAAGTTGTATTCAATATATATGAGTAGACTACAGAAACCCACTAACAGTTCTTGAGCAAATAACCACGTTTAAATAAAGGCAGATTGGCTATTTTAAAATTTTAAACTTGCATGGAAATTATGACATTAAAAACTTCAGGATCATGGGTAGTAGAACATTCCTGTCCACTCATTGCTCTTTTTGAAGTCAATCCCTCCAATCAAGTTGGAAGATTCGAGGCCAACTTGTGTGAGAGCTGCAGTCACCTACAAAAATGATAAAAATACAAACAAATCAGAGAATTATCCCTAAAGCGCTTATAACCATAACTTATCAAGCCAATTAACACTGAAATACATGAGATAATACAAGCTAATTACTCAAATGTCATAATCAGGTACATCCAAACCCATGCAAAGCCAGTTCTTTAGAGTATTACAATATGACTAAACATTTGACCAAAATTGTTGCGTAGTATGTTGACCTAAATAAAATACTTAATTGTCTTGAATTAATAGCCATGAGGAAAAAATAATAATGCACACATTTTGTGACTACACAGATTTTGAAGTCTACTATTTATGGAAATGCAATAATGTTGCATGTCTTCTAAATAATGAAAAGATCTAACTATACCTGTGTGGACCTCAACACATCTCCAAACGGCCCATCTCGAAGCTTTTGGCCTTCATCGTTCTCTCCTGTTACTTCTGCTAGTTCATCTAATAGATGATGAGGTTGCAAAATTTTTTTCCCTTTAGCCACATATCTACAATATCAAACAAATAATGTCATCCTTCAGAAGATCTAGGAGTATATAACCATGTCCTATATTATATAAATGTTCCTTGTTGGTTACCTCAATTTATGATCATAATTTTTTTATTCTTTAATCATCATAAGCTCTCTACTCAACTATCAAAAGAGCATGAAATGCATAATTGAATCCCTCCATTAAGATCAAGGAATCAAGATTTCTCTAAAATTTTTGAGAGAGACTATATTGAAAAGTTTAACATCATTCCCATGATCAACAGTTCTCTAAGAACATTGATTGTTCCGATTCTAATATTGGGCTGGGGACACCCAAGACTCAAACATTACTCCACACTTATTAGCACCCACTGCTTTGGCTGTAGCTTGGTCGTTTGCACCACCCATGTTGTGTAACATCTGCATGGGTATGCCCCTAAACACACTATCTGAAGCATAGATCTGTCCTCTTCAAGAAAGACCCATTAGCCCATCAATGCATGCCTTGCAGAGAGGACAGGGCCTACCATGCCCCATTGGTATATGCATAGCTCATTCTTGAATAGATTCAGAACTGGGGATTTAGGTTTCCAATACATTTTAAAGATTCAGATATTTTGTAATAAAAAGATTACAAAAAGGAGGTGATAACTAAAAGCTAAAAAATAAACATGGTCATTTGCGTTTCTTTTCTCATGGGTAGAGAGTAGATGTTAAGAATGGGTAAATGCCTATCCACTTTTTGAAATTATGGAGTCAAAAAATGAATGCTAGTCATGCTAATCCTATTCTAAAGAAACCAAAATCAGAAAGATGCTATTCTTTTTAATTCTGAAACAACCCTTGAAAAATCACTCACAACATTTTTCAAACAATGCATTTATATGTTTACCTAGCCTCCATTATGACATCGCTCAGATTTTACGCGAGTTCCTACTACTCAATCATCATGAGTGCCATGAAAAATAATGAGTTGAGGCTGCCTAAAATATGTCTACTTGGTACTACTGGGCCGTCAAAAACAATATTTTTTCTCACTGGCCTGCAAACTGCACCTTATTCTTATACCTATTGAACATAAATATTGCCCTATTTCAAAGTGATCTCCCTAGTTTTGACATTATACCTAAAGGGCACAATGAAAATTACCTTGGGCCAAATATAAACAAGTGACGTGATTAATTCTGGAAGATTTCTATAATAAAGTCCTTAAAATGGATGGTAATGAAGATGTTTCAACTTCAGATTCTGTGGTAGGCTGGTAGCTGACCATGCTACTACCCACATCTTGCAAAGGTTGTCATTCAAACATGAACTTCTTGAGTTATGGCAAGGAGCTCAAAAATTTCTGGCAAGCCGGAAGAGAGAGCTTAAAAGAAGTACACTTTGAACTTGAAGATAAACTGTTAGAAAACATCCTTGGATGTAGTTTCAGTTAATCTTCCAAACTCATCTAAACAGAATCAGAAATATTAGTCCATATTTTACCATGGGTACAATATGAAAATGCAATTTTTCAACCACTACCATACATATCCCGTAGAAAATCCTTTAGACAACTATAAATCCCATCCTTGATGCCAAAACAGAGAACTTTGCAAGTAATGGTATCTTCTAGTCCCCCAAAAATTGAAGGAACGAGGGGGGGTTGGCTTGTTCGGGAACAAAATCGAATATAACTGGTTTATATCAATACTGCGGAAACTCAAGCAACCTTCATGAAAATCTTAGAGTAGAAGATAAGAAGCCAATCTTACCTAGCAATAATATAAAGTCTTGATGGTTGGACAAGAACTACATTTCACCTCAATAAGACAGTTTGGAAGGAAAGATTCAAGAACCCACCAAAAGAAAAAGAGCTGAAACAACGATCCTGACAAGTTGAAGCCCATCCTACTGATTTTATCCTTTTTAGCAGATAAATAAGCACCTCCAAGCTCTCCAAAAAAACTGCTCTATGTCTGCTCAGTATGTAGATACTACCCAGTGCTCTGTCATGTGGACAGATGGACAAACTGCACAGACCTGTTTATGGTGGATTTGCATTCAGATTTTGCAACAAGTGTTCAATTTTCCAAAAGACTAATATGTATCAATTGAACAATATTACATAGTTTTCAGTTTTCTAAAAAACTAATCTGTATCAATTGAACAATATTACAGTGTTCAGTTCACCGAAAAAAAATGCTCTGTATGTGGATGGCTCTGTCATGTGGACAAATGGATAAACTGCACAGACTTGCTTATGGTCTTTGGGTATGATTATCAGAAAAACAATTATGAAATTTGTAACCCCACTCCCACAAAAGAAAGGTCTGTAATAACACTACAAACATCCAGAAAGTTCTGAAATGACACTGCCTAACATCAAGTTCAAGCAGAGTTCATCCAGAATTACTATTTTGATATTTATGAACTTAATAATAGCATCATATCGATGCATCAACATTGAATCAAAATCTACAGAATTACTATTTAGATATTTATGAACTTAATAATAGCATCATATCGATGCATCAACACTGAATCAAAATTTACTTTTACTTAAATCGAGAATCATATCCAAAGGTAAATGTTTCAGTTCAATCCTAAAAGGAATACAATTTTCCTCAAGGATTTTAGACCCATAATGAAATGGATTCCAAGAGCTTGAAACAATGAAACATTATAACAAAGGAAGTAATTGTTTAATGGGAGACACCGACTATGCCCGAATTAGAAAAGCCCTTTAGGAGTGAAACTCTCAAACCTAACAACACTATTACCTAAATTTACTATTCCAATAGTACTTTTGAGAAAAAAAGGGAATTCAAATGAATATTATAACAAAACTGGAAAAATATTTCACAGTCAAAAGATTGTACCAATTATACAAAGCTAAACATAAGTTTTCATACCAACTTTCGTAAAGAGAAACCACTTCAAAAAAGTTTCCATACCAACTATGGTAAAGAGAAACCACTCCAGGGTTTGAAGGTTAATGACACTAAAATCAAAGTTTGATAGAAATATATAACTATATGAAGTATAACATAATTTAATTCACAAAAACAGGGGAAAGCTGTAGTATATAAAAATTTGGATTACATATGGTTGTTCAAACTTCGAAGCTGTAGGCCGTAATCCAAAAATAGTTAGAATTCAATTCAGTCTTAACATTCATAATTCATTGTAACCCTAAGGGTCCTTGTATCTAGCACAATTTAACAAGTTAATGGTTCGAATCTCTTTACAATGTATAGAAGCTGCCTTCCAAATTTTGGATAAACCATCAGGATCCTATAAAAGTTTAAAATTGGTAATCATAGGTTACAGCTGCACCATCTTTGAAATGAAAGTCATCCAAAACCTGTACATGTAGGGCAAAGAAAGTAAAGCTTTATTGAGAAGTTGAAAACATTAGGGAAATTTGCGCTGAGTTCCAATATCAAACTTGGAAAGCATTATAGAGGATCCAACAAGCAAAGAATTACGTACAGTATTGAAAAATTAAGTACTGTGAGAATAAGAAATTTGAATGAAATATGATTTTACGAGGCTATAGAACAGCGTTACAAATGGCCCAAACTAATGAAACCAATTCACCCATCACCCTTGATGCTAGATTTTCACAAATACAGGCAATCGAGAACAGACCCACAATAGAGTGCTATCTATTTCCAGAGTGCTCAATCTCCAACAAGCTATTTATTTCCAAGAAACAAGATTCAACAATCGAACATCAGTTTTTGGAGTGTCCCTACAGGGCTTGAGATCACCAGAGAGCTATCTATTTCCAAGAAACACACTAGAGTGCTATTTGTTCTTCCAAGATACAAGATTCAAAATTCAATCATCAGCATTTGGAGGGGACACAAATTGGGGATTTGAGATTCTGACATTGCATCATCAAGCAGAAAAGAAAGTGCAACACTTGAAATTCCAGTAAACCATGAATTTACTTCAGCATAAATATAATATTTACAATGCGGGCATCATATCTCATACACCTAAAGGAAGCCTAGATCGTGTTATACTGGCGATTGTGTTAATGGGCAGGGCCAAACTGTAGCGCCACAGAATCCCACAATGTCAACACCTTGGAGCTAGAAAAACACAGATTTATTTCAAGGCTGCCTTGGCTAAACTCTCAAACAAAAAAACACGCCATATTAGCACAACTCAAAAGATTGGGCTGCGGATGCATTTGAATTTCTTTGAAATGGAGCAGGGGGGGTTTATGAACTGAGAGTCACCGTACTCCATAACATCGTAGCCATAGATTGGAAGATCCAATCCGTAGACATCCTTCAAGGAGGGCTCCATTTGAAGATAGCAATCATCTAATAAATCATGCTTTGGTGAATATGAAGATTTTGCCTTACTGTTCATATTCAAAGCCAATAATAAATCAGGGTTTTTTGCACATGACTTTACTTTCTTCCCTGGCATTCCCTGGCATTTTCTTGCGACTGTCCAATTTTACAGAACAAGATCCATTAGCAAAGTTAAACTTGGCTTTCTTTCCTCTGATATTTTTAGCCTCTGCATCATAGGCCTTGGCGGCCTCCTTCGGCGTGTTAAAAATTCCAAGCCAAACCCTAATGCCCTTTCTGGGAACTCGGATCTCCGCAGCCCATTTTCCCCATGGACGCTGCCTGATACCTCTGTACAAATTCTTCCTCTTCCTCCCGCTGTTCTTGACTGAGCACTTTTCGGAATCCTTGAGAGGAGGAATCTCGAAGCCCTTAAAAGCAGGAATTGCCTCATTTTCATCGTCTACAAATCCAAACCAAAGTGAAAATAACAGAAAAGAACAAACCCTAGGAAGCAATTTCAATTTCTTAAATGCAGAGATGTCATTAATAGTCGCAGCTCACCTGAAGAAAATTCATGTTGGCGCTTGAAAATATTCTTGCTAGGCTTATCCTTTTGCTTGTATGCCTCGTCGAAGCTACCCGATTTATTTAAGGATTCAGACACGGCTCTGCCATTGATGAACAGGGCAGCGAAGGTATCGAAATCGGGGCATAAATCTTTTAAAAATATTTATTTCCGTCACAGCAGAACACAAAACAATGGTTTTTGCCAACCGATCAGAACAGGTGTCAGCAGCTAAAAATTAAAACTATCAGAGAACACGTGTCAGCGGGACATTAAAAATGTTGACGATGAAAAACTACATCTCTTTCAAAAGAGAAGGCCTATCGGCCTAAAAATAATAAAAAGTTAGGTTAATTTAATTAAATGAATGTAATAATGTGTTAATTCTTAAAAGCCATGTGATGAATTTGTTTGGGATCACTTAAAGGCTAACGTTTGTAATCATTTGCCATAGTGTTGCCAAACCATTTGAACATGAAAGAAACCATAGGCACATGTTAGTTTTATGTTTTCGAACATTTTTTAATTTATTCTCATAATTATTATAATCATATTAATATTAATATTGAGTACTCTTTAGTGTGACTTTTTGAAGGCTTTTACGGTGATTTTTTACGGTGAAATTTCTCTAAATTCCGGTAGGAATTTATTGAAAAGATAAGTTTGATTGCTAACTTTGCACAATCGAAGTGCCCTAGAGGTTTTTGAGAGTGCTGAATCCAAATATAGAGTCAAAAAACCAGTTTGAATAACAAAAACTAAGATTTTACCTCAAAATTTTTCACCAGATTCCGACACCTGAAACTTCAAAAAGTCGCACTAAAGACAACTCCTATTAATATTGATTAAGAATATTAAATTGATTGATATATGGGAAGGTTTTATAAATTTAATAAACAAAATATTATTGCAATATTAAGAATATCTTATCAATGCACATATTTACTTGATTAAACATGTATAAAATTGTTATGGGTCAATTTTAATTTGACAAAAAAAGGAATTACACATCTTATTGTAAAATGGATCATTCTGTTAAACAAAATCCACTTATATATAAATTAATGTTATAAGTAATAATGAGGAACTTATCATGGAGGAACTTATTAGAATTGGAATAATCTCAAATTTCTAGGAAATTGGTGGGTGGGAAGCCACTTGGAATTTTTTTTTTAATTATTACTAAAAGTAATGGACCATTTTGCTTAATAAAATTTTTTCATATATAAATGAATGTTATAAATAATAATGTGGAATTTATCATGGAGGAACCTATTACAATTGGAATAATCTCAAATCCCTAGGAAATTGCTGGTCTGGGAACCACTTAGCACAAATCTATTTTTTTTAAATTTATTAAAAGTCAATGCAACCTAATAAACTCAGTAACGCACTACAAACTTTGAAAATCATTCAAATCAAGCATATACTGAGTATATTCCCTTGAAAATCAATCCAAATTGTCAATTTAAAAAAACAAATCAATTTGATAAAAATCCAAAAAAACTTCAAATAAATACCAAAATAATAAAAAGTCAAATTAATTTAATTAAATGCCTAATACTAATATAATAATGTGTTAATTCCTAAAATCCATGTGATTAATTTGTTTGGGATCACTTAAAAGCTAACGTTTTTAATCATTTTCCATAGTGTTGCCAAACTATTTGAACATGAATGGAACCATAGGCACATGTTAGTTTTATGTGTTCGAATTCGAATTATTATACGTTTTCCATTTAGAAGTATAATTATCCTGTACATTGTTGAGAGCAATGGAGAACATCTTCTCTAAATGGTTTTTTAATTTCTTTTAATATTTTTTTTTTAATTTATTTAATATTAGTACGATAATATTAAAATAATATTAAAATGTATTAATGTAGTTGATATAGTTAAAAGTTTTATAAATTAAAAAAAAAAAATTGCAATATTAAGAATGTTTTACTAATGCACACTTTTACTTGATTAACTATATATAAAAAGGTTATGGATCAATTTTAACTTCAGAGAAAAAAAATACACATTTTATTGTAAAATGGATCATTTTGTTAAATAAAATTTGCTTATATATGAAAAAATGTTATAAATAATAATTAGGAACTTATTATAGAAGAACTGATTAGAATTGGAATAATTTCAAATGCCTAAGAAATTGATGGGGGAGCCACTTGGGAGGAAATATTTTTTAAAATTTATTAAAAGAAATGGACCATTTTGCTAAATAAAATTTGCTTATATATAAATGAATGTTGTAAATAATAATGAGAAACTTATCGTGGAGAAACCTAATAGAATTGGAATAATCTCAAATCCATAGGAAATTGGTGGTAGGAGAGCCACGTGGCACTAATCTAATTTTTTTAATTTATTAAAAGTCAATGAAACCTAACAAACTCTGTAACACACTACAAACCTTGAAGTGCATTCAAATGAAATATATACTAAGCATATTCCCTTGACAATCAATCTGGATTGTCAATTAAAAAAATAAAAAAAAGTCAACAAATCCTCATCCACCTTAAGTTGAAATAAAAAGCATTCAACAATTACTTTCCTCCATTATTTTAACTTGTTTTTTAATATAAAATAATAAAATTTATTACCTTATAAATTATATATTTTATTTATTTATAATATATATTTTTAATTTTGATTTAAAATAAATATAAATAAATTGATGGGATGTAGAGAAGACATGATATGGTGTTTTGTTAAGAAGCTCTATGGTGTAAAGATCTTTGGTTTGAAAGTCTGTGGAAAAAAATCATTTAGCCATACTAACACACATCTTAAAACTCACATCACCCCTCTCTATATAATTAATTAAAATTTATTTTTTTAATATATTAATAATTTTTATATTATTAACAAATAAAATGCAAAAAAAAAATCATTTTTTATTTTTATTTATTTTTATGATGACGATTAGCTTCCACTAAGACCCACATGGTCTATGGGATCCTAATAAAGAGTATAATTTGGATTATTTAAAATTTTATTTCTATGATAAAAAATAAGGGAAAGAAGAATTCCTAAGTCACTGTAGTTTTGTTGTTCGTGGGAAAATGTATTGGAAATGAGAGAGGATGTGAGTAAGGGCCGTAAAATCCAAGAATTTTTTTTTTCATCTTCGAATCTCTTAGATCTCAAAGGAGGAATATTCTCTTGTCCCAAAGTATCTTGGGAATAGACGAGAGTCACTCACTCGAGAGATCATGAGAATTAGTTCTAATCCTTGCAATAATCATTCTCTTCTTAACATTGGTTAAAACAGAAAGGTAATTCTGGTTAACAAGCCTAGGGTTGATAACCTCTTTATAGTATCTTAACTTTATTTCCCCCTCTAACTCTTTATCACTCCATAAATTATCCTTAAATTTGGAAGCAATGAAGTTTTTAATATTATCCTTATTCCAGAAGATGAACTCCTCATTTATCTCCCAATGATCGAGTTAGGACTTGGCATCCTTATGCCACCCTTCTTGAGTAGAAGGTGGTTTTGACTAGAGTTAGAAGCATTTTTTCAAGGTATCTTGGCCTCCATGTTGTAAAACTTCTTTGTATACATCAAATACTTAATCATAGTTGTGTATTCAATGGGGGAAAGGTTTGCGTGAATTAAGAGAATAGGGGAGGGAATATTACCCTTAATATCGAGGTTGTAGGTTATAAATTTATTTTGGATCAATTCAATCTTTCTCCATGAATCTATAGATATACTACAACCCCGCACCTCACAAACATATAAAATAATAGGGGTGACTAGAGTTTTGAAGAGGAACTTTTTTTTTACTCCAAACCTAAAGATCAATCGTTTACAAGCTCATAGTAAGTTTTCCAAACTCCTATAATATTTTTCTCAATGCTATAGTTTGACTTCAGCTCATGGTGGATGTCAATACCTAAATATTTGTAAGAATAAACATTCTATAACTAAATTTTATCATAAATAAAATTACCATAAGCGATCTTTTTGGATTTAATAATCATAAATTTAGACTTGTTTGTATTAATAGCCATAACCATCTTGGAATAGTAATCATGGAAGGCTTTAAGTTGTTTATTGAGATTGTTACCGATCCTAGCAAGAAGAAAAATTCCATTAGCACAAAGGAGAAGAGTAATGACTATGCCAGTGAGCTTGGCCCTTCAAAACTAGCAACTTCTAAGTATTTCTCAAGCTTGTCAATGTAAATTCCAAAAAAGGTAGGGGATAGAGGACACCCTTACTTAACACCAATGTTGCATTTAATATCAGTAGACCAACCCTAAGTGGTATTAAACTTGGAAATAACATTCTCCTCTAAAATTCAAGTTTCAAATCTCCCATAAATATTTAAAAAAATATTCAAAAAGACAATCCAATTAACAATAACCATATTATACCCTGGATGCAGGTGACAGAACTAACACGCATGAAAATCACATCTCACATACCCCGGAGGATGAAGATCCTCTGCGCAAAGCCTCACCGTTGCGGATCCTCAAACCGTTTGCCATCTGCACGAGACTCACAGAATCAGGAATGATGACGAGACAATGGGAATTGTGTTACCCTGTCCAAGGCATCCCTTCGCATCTACGACCATAAATGATCATCATTATTAACTCACATAGCAGTCATCCCCCTTCCCTCAAGCCTGCTCAAGTGATCGATCATGGCCATGGCACACAGCTGCATGTGAGGCCTACTCATTGCTATCCTCCTCACACACATCCTAGCCTATTTAAAAAGACAAAGTCTTTACCCTGATCAACCCTCAGTTTTTTGTCTCTACCTTTTGCTTCCATACCTATTCTCTAGCATTTCCCTGACTTTAGAAGCCTATGAAGCCCTATTCACAATGTTGCGTTGCACAATCCCTTCTGGGCTACTACATCCCTCTCTGCGCACCTCTCCCCCTGATATTCTGACCCCCTAAACCCTAGCGTTGCTTGCCCTACTGTGTATCCCTCCCTAGACACCTTGCCCTATTGTGTATGCCTCATAGCGCAATGGCTCCCAGACTTCGCCAGAGAACTATCCAAGGTGGAAAGAGAGGGGCTCTCCCGGGTGGCTATCACCGTGGTGAGGACAATCGACTTGAGTCGATGGAAGGCTCCTCTTCGAGCACTTTTTCACGTCAGAGCCTTGATCCCAAGCAGGAGGAAGAAACCCTTTAGAAATTTGTGCATAAAGGTAGGTGCGGCTCGTGGAAGTCCCTCATCACTCCCCAAACGCACCCCTAGTACTGCAAGACTAACCCGCAACTGGTTTAGGAGAAGGAAGAGGATGATTCAGACATCTGGGTGATGGATTCCGATGGAAACTGGACGCGTGTACCTAACAACATAGATCTGAACTCCCCCGTCCTCTACACACAAGTCTACAAACCCAGGCGTACAATGGCAGATTCAGAGGAAGTTTTTGCGTAGACACCTGCTTGCTCTATTGAGGAGGAGGTCCCCAACAACGATGATGAAGATGAAAAGTGAGGTCTACGCACCTCCACAACTCTTCCATGTTTTTTCTCAAGCTTGCCATCAGTGATTTTTTTCTTTCGCATATTTTGTGCTACTTAGACACATCAGCGCTACTGCGCATAATGTAATTTTCTTTTTAAAGTTTTGTTCTAGCTGATTTCCTCTTCTAAGGTAGCCCTGAAACTGAGTAACTAAGGCTGAGATTCGCTAAGCGCAACTAGCCAACCCAACCTATAACATATATAATTTCTCTATTTTTTGAATTAATAAAATAACCTAACTTACCAAAAAAAAAAAAAAAAGCAATATCCATATTATAGAGCATTAATTATTACTGTATAAAAAAACTTATATTTTAAGTATCTTCGAATCTACTTTTACTGTCATAAAACTTTCTTTAATTTTCCACCCTTTTAACCTTTCACCCCTTCTTTATTTCTTTAATTTTTTATTATTGTAATTTTTTTGTTTTGGTTTTTACTAATTTTAAATATAATTTTTCATTTGAATTTTATCTCGGATCCTTTTATTTTTTTATTGCAATAAATGAATACTATTTTTTAATTGCAATAACTTCTACTTTTATATCATTTTGTTTTTATTAATTTAATTATTTTTTATAATAAAATATTGATTACTTATTTTCCTTTATTATTTATTTTTATTTCATTAATTTTAATTTTAATTTTATTAATTATTATTATTTTATATATATATTTTTATATTATGTCTTGAGAAGTAATTTTCAGCGCAATATAGAAGAGATGTTTCTTCTATCAAGTTATGTTATGCAATCATTTTAAATGAGTCAAATTACATAGAAATAAAAAATAAAAAAATTAGATATATTAAATTAAAAAAATAAACTAATAATACTAGTTATTATAATTATTAATTAAAAAAATTTTGCTTTGTCAAATTACATTAAAAAAAAAAACTAAAAATATATAAATAATTATAATTATAGTTAATAATTTTTTATTTTTTTGGTAAGTTTGGTAGTACCTTTTCTCTCAAATTTTTTTTTTTTGCTCCATGTTCATCAACATGTCCAGATACATGACCCCGACCAGGGAAGGGAATTGAACATGTGATGAGTGTTATAACAACCGGCCTCATCACCATTTAAGCAAAACCCCACGAGTTGTCACTATCAAATCTCTTGCTGTAACTAATTTTAGAGTGAAAATATATTGATCCCTAGGTGCTTGGTAGATCGAGAGTTAAGATGGATCTAGGCTGGTGGAATATGATTTTCAGGATTTAAATTTATTGTGCATAATTATTAAGTGGTTTTGAGATGCAAACCTCTTTTAAAGTGAAAAGTTATGGATCTAGGTTGGTGGAATATTATTTTGAGGATTTTAAGTTAATTATCCATAATTATTAAGTCATTTTGAGATGCAAACCTCTTTTAAGGTGACAATAGATTTGATCTCTCTAGGCCTTAGGTAGATCCAAAATTATGATTCATTTAGGTTGGTTTAATTATTGGCCTTTAAATAGGCCACATAAAACAAACCATGTGATGGAGAATTTTATTTTAATTAATTAATTTATTTATCGTTAAACATTATAACATGTATTCCATACCATAATGGAATGGAGGTGTAACACCCCGTTTTATTTTTATGTTATTTCTAAAAGACTTTCATAACTACATTTGAATTTGTTATTGAAAAGAGATCAACAAATATGGTTATTAGTTAGTAAGAAAAACTTGAATTATATTTCATGAATAAGATTACTTTTATGTTATTTCTAAAATACTTTCATAAATACATTTGAATTTGTTAGTAACCCGATCGGGGTGGCGGAATGATAGAACGGCACTGCCAAGTGGAAGGTAGGTCAGAGGATGATCATGGTAAATTAATGGTAAGAGGCGTGGCTCAACTCACACGCTGCATACCCACTATCCCAATGCATTTACATTATCACATTAACTGCCTAGACAGACTGGCACTGTCTCGGTGGCAAGGTAGGAGGATTATATCTTTTTCCTGTTTTGGTCATGAGTCTATTCCTCTTCGAGCTGGTGAAAAGCTTTGCAAAGTGCCAAGGGAGCTAACGAGGAAGGACAGGTTGCATTTCTCGACAGGGTATGTTCTGGTTTCACTCATTATGGCTTCAATTTTAGTTCTACCTCTGTGACTCAAGACAATGTCTTTTGCTATTATGTCAGGCCATGTCGATCAGGCTGAATTTTCAGGTTCCTTACTTGGTTTTTTAGGCCTGCATGTGATGATAGAGGGAATTCACTTTAACTTCCTGCCTTATTTTCTTAGCCCCTATTCCCAGCTGAATTTCTGCATGGGGTTTCATTTCTGCATTCTTCCCTGTGCATGCAGCCATAGTTATAGTTTTGGGTTACATCCGAAGACTCATTCTACTTATAGTAATCATGCTTATATTCAGAATGTGAATTTATGTATGGATAGTAGTGTTTATTGTGACCTCGTTCTATATAAAGGTTGTAACACAGTCTGTTGTTATTCTCTTTGTCGCACCTTAAAAAATTTGCCGGGAATGATCTTTGATGATTCACCTCCTTATGTTATAATTATGGCCAGGTTTTTCTGTCAATTCCTAGGTTTTGTTTATGTATTCACAATATTGAAAAACCAAATCAGTTCTGGGTTGGTCTTATAATTGTTGAGCAATCTGTTATGTACAGTCATTTACATGGTCATTTCCTCAACAGCAAGAAACTCAACTCTGTCTTTTTCCACGGCAATAGTAAAGATTTGAGCAATTTTGTTTTGTTACAACTTACCAAGATTCAGTTTGTCAATGAGTATAGCCCTGCTTATTTTAATAACTATAAGAATTTCAACTCAGTTTTATTCCAAAGCAACATTAACTATTTGAGCCAGTATACTCTGTCTCATCTAGCCAACTATTTGTCTGTGAATGGGTTTAATCCTTGTGTAACTGCTTTGTCTCACATTTTACGAAGGCGTCAAGAAGGGATGGTCTGGCCTATTGTTAACAGAACAAATGAAAATTGTAATCCTTACTCCCACATTCTAGTTAACCACATGACTTTGTATCAAGATTCTAAGTTTTACCTATTCGCTACTGTTCCATATACAGGGTTTTTTTTAGTTCAAAGCAGAAACAGGGATATTCAGGTTACAGTGAAAAAAGGAAAGGGAAGAAAAATTCACTCAAACCAGGTTGCCAAGACAAGTAAAATAGGAAGGAAAACCAATAAACAGACCCTTGAAAGCTTAGAAAACAGCTGTGAAATTGGAATTCCGATAGATATTCAGAAAACAGTACAGGGATGGGAAAAGGTTGCTGATGATGAAGAGGGTGAAATCTAGGAAGGAATAGACTTCCTTTCATACCCAGGCAGTACAAGAGGGAGAGTTTCTCTCTTTGAGCAATCTATTAAAACTTATTGGAATATCAAATGTGTTCTTGCAAAAGCACTGTTGAGTATACAGGAAAAACAACTAAATTATTCCCTATTGTTTGAGCTCCAACAGATGAAACAAGACATGAGGGAAATGACAAAGGTGCAGATACAAGTCAATGCAAGATTAGCACGGATGGAGCAGCAACTACTGAACTTGCAGCAAGCTAAGATCCCAGGGTCAACTGCAAAAGACCCTGCACCTGTTGACTCATTAGATGGTTAACTTCTTTTTAAGATATTTTTTGTATGTGTTTTGACGCTATTAAGTTTACTCTATGTTATATATGTAGTTTCTATGGACATAGTAAAGGATTACTAGCAGTTATTAGAAGGAAAAAACAATACCAATTTTGGTTGGCTTATAACTCTTTGAGGTGGACAACAGACCTGGTTTCCTTCGGGTAGGTTGAGGCTACCAAACATTGTATCTTTTGTATAGCAACTTGCTCTTTACAAAATAGAAAATAGACAGGTCCTACGAAATTTACAAAAAAAAAACATTTGAATTTGTTAGTGAAAAGAGATTAACAAATATGGTTATTAGCTAGTAAGAAAAACTTGAATTATATTTCATGAATAAATTAGAGTGAGTAATTGATTAACTGATTGGTAAAAGAATTCCAAGATTCCACAGTTTTTCTGAAAGTTACCTTCCCTAAGAGGATAAAATGGAAATCTTGAGAAGGGGAAGGGGTTCTATTCATAAACTAAGAGAAAGGGTTTACAACAGCATGTTGTGAAGGGAGGAATAGAGTTGTCTAGAGTTGTTGGGTACCATTGGAGCTATGTAACCCGAAAGAAATGTAGGCTTGAGAGAGGTCTTGAGGCCTAAATTCTGACATAATACATGCTACCTTAGACTTTGGTGTGGAGCTCAGGGGGAGTAGAGGACGTGATTGTCATTCTCATGGTTGGGTGGTGCCATCAGTTAACCGAATTACAGAGATAAGTATTTAAGTTTACTAGTTAAGTTCGAAGTGATTAGAAAGATAATGAATCTTAAATTCACTATACCAATAATTATATCGTCTCTCTTAGTTAGAATTAATTTTGTCTTCCTATTACTTTACAGAGATAATAAAAATGTTGAAATTAGCTTAAATAACAAAGAAATGTTATGACGGGGCTAAATAGAAAAGTAAATTGTATTTATTAATGTTGTTTAAATATTGCTATCTCGTAAAATCCTAAACTCTGTGCAGATAGAAAGTATAAAAATGAACAAAAAATAGGTATAATTTAGTGAAAAATACATTGCTAAACCTAACATAATAAATTTCCATGCATTGTTAAGTTCCCATGTATTACTTGGATAAAGCAATTAAAGAAATTAAATATGTGAGAACAATAAATTACACAGGAAAATGGCCGAGAGTAAAATAAGAGCAGTATTTTACAAAACATCTTTACATTCTCAATAATTTATGAAAATAAATAAAGAGGCTCAGAGGTTTAGATGCCGAGCCCCGTGGTAACATGGCAAGGGTCATGGTCTTTTGGCCATTGAATCCTTAAGAACCTAATGAGTTGTCTTAGCAAATAAATATTGAGACAATGATGCTTTTAACAAATACCAATTTTAGATAACACTCAATCTAGAAACTCATAACAATGACCCATAAATTATGTATCTGTCATCATATGTTATAAATTAAAAAGAAGCATAAAGATCAGTTCACAATAGTTCCATGTATTAACTATGCCGAGAACACGACTATGAATATACATAAAAATATCAAGAAATTTTGATGGTAAAACAACATGTATATCAAAAAATAACCCGAGCAACATTTGCAATAATTATTTGAAGGATTAAACTCCCTTAAAAGAAATACATATAGAGAAACATTACACAGTAACCCTCTCATTTATGGGTGGATAACTGCAAAGAATGGTTTCAGAATTAACCATAAAACTCAAAACAAGAAAAAAAAATTAAACTATGCCAAAACCCATCAAGGGAAATAAGGGAACCGGAGCTCTTTCATGCAAGAGACTTGGGGGCGCTTGTTGGAACCTGTACAGGTAGAGGGATACTACTCTCACTAATTCTTTTGGAGAAAACTTAAAAAAAACTAATATGAACGTAGAAGAATAAACTCGGCTTACTTGTTATGGTCGTTGGTGAAGCCGTGTTGCTGAACTCAGAGGGATGCCTCATTTCCGCCAGGGCCGCAGTGTTCAGCAATACCCTATAATCAAATTAAAGGGATACGAGAAACTGTGAGTAAACCTTTCAAAAAAATAACAGTGAAATATAGAGACTCATTACAAACCCAGAGCTTAAAAAAAACAAGAAAACACGCAATCCCTAAAATGGTTTCACCTTGTAGCTTGCTCAAAGGAAGGGAAACGAGTTGCTGGCTCGATGAGTAACCCTCGGTCGCAGCGAGGTTCTCATCCTGAATAGGGTTTAACTAGAAGCATTGAAGAATCAAAAGAGATTATCCTCACATTTGAAAACAAAAATCAACAAAACTTCCATAACTCGAGCGAGGAATAACATACAAGTGAACTGTGAAAGAAATGACAAGAGAAAAGAATGTAAGTCGAACCAAACCATGCTGCAAATGAACGTATCCAAACTAGGGTTGCAAACCATAATGCCGAAGTTAGAAACATTACCTTAAAGTTGAAACAGAACCTCCAAGCAAGAAACTATGCTCACCATTAAGAGCAACAAACCACAACCTAGAAGAGGAAGGATGCGGAAAGGCGAAACCAGTTCAGAGAACGGAGCCACAACAAAGCAGTGGAACAATGAACTTGGTGTGTGGGGTTTGGGTCGGGTAGTTACCCTAAACCCTGCCACCCAAACCTCCACTGTCAGATCTAGGGTTTCCAGATCAACGATCAACAAACTTCCAACAAATGATTAATGGATGACAGCTGCCAACCAACCGACTCGTCGAACCCTCATCATTAAAGATATGATAGTTAATAAATTCAATTATAGAACCCTGAATCCCGAAATTTCATGAGTACTCATGAATAATAGATAAATTAACAATACATTATGTAAAATTGGGTTGTAAATTATTGTTTGATTAAGTAATAATCATTGTTTACATTATGTAATGTTTATTGTAATAGTTAGGTAGGAATGACTACCATAACAAACTCTAAGCACAAATCAGATAATGGAGTAGATGTTATGTAAGGTAAAAATAATAAGCTTGCTACCATAGATGATTTATGTAAAATAATAACTATGCTAGACATATGTAGAATAGTAACTATGCTATGTAAATTCTTTGTATATGGTAATCATTTTCTTTTTGGGAAGTAAATGGTAGTAGGTAATTGTTAGAGGCCAACAACCTAACAATTATTCATAATTATTGAGTGGATGGTAGAGAGTTAACCTCTATAGAATATTTTAGAATATTCAAAGTTTGAGATTTATTTAAAAAGTACTTATGTCATTTTTATCTTTTTAATTAAATTGACTAATTAAAAAAATGTCATATCAAAATGAGTCATGGGTTTTTGGGTATTTGATATTAGTAACCCATGAAGTTGATAATAAAACCTATTTATAAGTCCAAAATCTCCATGGTAAAATAAGGATAAAACTTTCTAGTTAAAAATATTGCTATATATATATATATATATATATATATATATATATAGTTAACTCATATATATACTACATTGTTGACATGTCCAATATATCACCTCCATCCAGGTGGGGAATTGCTTATCCAAGACCATGTGGATGTTAACTCATATATATTAATTCCTTTAATAATTAATAATAATAATGATAATGATAGATAAATGTCTTTCGGATTAATCATATCATTAGGATTTGTTTTATGTTTTGAACCAACTAATGTGAACAAAGTGAAAAATTTAATCGATCTCCATAAATAAATGAGCAATGATAATGATGATAATTTAAAATAAAGTTTTTTTTTTTTAATCTTGTCAGTGTAAAATGTATATAGAGGTATGTGTTAATTTACCTCATATTATTTAATTTATATAGTTATATTAGTTAATAATAAATGAAATATCCACTTAAAATATTAAACTTTTCATAATTTTATAACTAATTTACAAAAATTCAAATAATTATTAACTATATAAAGAATTATCTCAACTTATTTTCATGATTAAAAAATAAGTTTTCCAAAATATAATTAACGTCATATAATTGAATTTATATAATTATAAATATTCACTTAAAATATTAAATTCTTTTGATAATTTATAAAAACCTTTTTCTCAATAATTTATAAAAAACTCAAGTAATTATTAAATATAAAAACAATTAAGACACCATATTTTCAATAATAAAAATTATTAAAAAAAAAAACCTCTTCATTATTATGTAATCGTATTTAATGATACAATTCATTAAATGTGGAAGTTTATATCTCTTTCCCTTTATTATTCATGACAACGTTCTTCAAGGTAACCCTGCTATGGCCAATTATATGAGACATAAGCTTCCCATTGTTTGGGGAAGTAGATGTTTGCAAAATAAATTCAAAGCACCATGTGATTGAGGCCACAGGCGAAGCAATGGTGTGAAGGGCCATTTGATGGTTTAAATCAAGGGATGGAAGCACCAGTGGACACGATGACTCATAAGTCCGCTGAACACAGCAGGTGTCACTATGAGGTCAGCGGCTGGAAATGGGTGGCAAAGTGATTCAAGTGTGAGGTGCATGAAAGAAGATGAACTTTTCAAATGGTTATAAATGAAACATAAGGGCCACAATCTTTTTCTCATTAAATTCTTACCGTACAATATCACCTCCAACCATTGAAAAAGGTACTATATATAAATTCCAGAGCTTTCAAAAATAACAATATTAAGGTGGTGTGACACGGAAGGCCACTTCCCACCAACTCAAAGTCTACCCCTCATTTTCTCCATCTCAAATTTTCTATGAAAACTATTAGTATGATTTATAAATCATAGTTACCAATTTTGAATTTAAATTCAGATTTAAATTCAATAAGATTCCAAAAAAAATTTGGATAAAAGTTTTTAATTCGGAAAAAAATTGATACTCTACATGTTAAGGACACACATTCAATTAATTTTTTTCTAATTTATTTCAAAATTTTAATTTTGAATAATTTTGAATAACTCTATATAATATAACAATCCATAAATATAATTTAAAAACAAAACCACTTTCTTTTCCATTCATTATTTTTTTTTTAAACCTAAATTTCCAAAAAAACAACTCATAAATATAATTTAAAAACAAAACCACTTCCTTTTCCATTCATAAAACTTATCTGTCTAAAAATCTCACAGATAAACACATATTTTAAATTTATTTATTTACAATAGCAATTTATAAAATAGAAACATATCTATGTATAATAACAATTTATAAAAATAAAAACATATTTAAAAAATAAATCTTAATCCATTTTTTTATTTTTTATTTTTTTGTTTTTTTACATTTAAGAAAAAATAAATTTGAAATATAAAAACTTTCCAATTTCACAATTATTTTCATTTCTTTTCCTTTTTTAAGTACAGATTATAACATTCCATACAAGCAAATTATGATTGTAGCTATCTTTTCACAAAGTGTGGGCTCACTGGAATGGAAATAAGATAGAACCAAGTCCAACCATCTCTAACACTTAAGACAGAACCAGGTTCAACCATCTCTAACACTTCATCTCTGACTCAAAAATCCAAATATCATAGTGCGTGATACTAATGACCATGGTGTGTCCCCGGTAAAATTCACAGAAGTCACTTGTATGTTAAGAAATGTTGTCTTTTCTTAAGGAGGTGCCCAAGCAAACAAATCCATGGAGCCAACGAATCGAATTTGACCGAAGTATTCACTGTCCGAACCGAATTCACTAATTTTCAAAAAAAATTATCCAATTCAAGAAAATTTGATAACTATGATATAAACTATATTGCACTGCTTATCATATTCAATATACATACCAACTATTATATTTATTTCTGGAAGCGTCGCCCAAAATATTCGACGTTTAGGAAGAGAAAAAGATGAATCTCACATTATGAGTTCACACATAAATAAATTTGAACCTGTGAAGCACATCATCCTGAAATCTAGTCAAGCAAACTGAATACCCGACCACTCAATAGTGGGTCGGTTGATATTCCTCCACGTGTATAACATAAAATCCATTATAAACAAAAAAATTGTAGATACAAACAGGCAGAAGAGCTCCACCGAAATGTTCACAACTATCGGCCATCAAGGCCAACGAATTCGTACTAATATCAGCCATCAAGGCCAACGAATTCGTACTAATATCGGCCATCAGATGCCAAAAAATTCATACCATGTAATGAGAATGGTGATTGCAGTCATGTCTGTGGCTCCCTTCAGCCGCAACAAATATTTTAAGACTTCCACCAAAACACACCCTGCAAAACCGCACTGAGCTCCATAATCCCAAGGACTGGCGCCAGGTTCGAATCTTCATAATCACATGCACTGGTACCATAATCCCAAGGACGGAGGACGGCTGCTAGTTGAAGACCTTTCATGTCTAATTTTTCATGATGGGTATGACTGTTAATATCGACAACACTAAAGTCATGACTATTAAATTTAAAAAGATCACTCATGGTAGTTTCGTTTATAATAATCAGTACTTAGAGCATGTATTTTCTTATAAATATCTAGGTATTAAATTTTCTCATCCATTTAAGTGGAATTATTGCATCAAGAAAAATATTATTGGGGTTGGAAAACTTATTATGAGCTTGAAAACAATTGTAAGTTGATCGATCTTCACATTTTGAGTAAAAAGAGGTTCCTCTTTTAGATTCTCGTCACCCCTGTTGTCTTATACGGATTTGAAGTTTAGGGTTGCAGTATATCCGAGAGTCTTGGAGGAATATTGAGATGATTCAAAAGAAATTCATAACCTACATTCTAAAGATCAAGGGAAATACCCCTTATCCTATCCTCTTGATCAAAATTGGTTTGTCCCCCATTGAAAGTACAGATATGTTTAGATATCTGATGTATAAGAAGAAGCTTTACAACATGGATTCCAAAAGGCTCCCAAAAATTGCTTCTAACTTTAGTCAAAATCCCCAACTTCGTGTCAAGCGTGGGTGACATAAGGATGCCCAATCTTGGCTCAACCATTGGGAAATTAAGGAAGAGATTAGTATGGGAAGCAAAGACAGTGTCAAGGACATTATTACCTCCAAGTTTAAGGACAATTTGTGGGAGGATAAGGAGTTGGAGGATAAAAGGAAGCTTAGATACTATAAGGAGGTGATCAACCCCACCCTTGATAACCAAAACTATCTCTCTGTGTTGGCCATCACTAAGAAAAAAAATGAACATTGCTAGGATAAGAAGTAAATCTTATGAGCTTCGAAGTGAGACCAGGTGGTGGTCTATTCCCAAGACTCCCTGGAATGATAGAATCTGTTTGATTTGCGATACTAAGAAGGTGGAAGATGAAAATCACTTCCTTTTAGACTTCCCATCTCTTATTCACATCCACTCTCAATTCCCTAACATCTACCACACTTCCAATATTCTCGACTTACTAAGCCAACCCCTCTATAGCGATCTTGGAGGGCTTCTTTCCCTTTTCCTGGAACATAGAAACAAAATTATGAAGAATCTCATTTAGATTTTTTTTTTCTTTTCTGGAGGTCCGATAGGCCACATTGGTATTAGTGGACGTTAATCATCATCATCATCATCATATTTTATTTATTTTTAATATATATATAACTTTTAATTTAAAATAAATATAAATAAGCTCACAAGATATAGAGAAGACAGTGATATGGTGTTTTGTTAAGGTACTTTGTGGTGTAAAAGTCATTTTAAAGCTCATTAATCCTATACTCATCTTAAAACTCACATCATTCCTCTCTATATAATTAATAATAAAAAACATATTCATACTTTAAATAAATTATATATATATATATATATATATATATATAATTTATTAATAATAAATTTTATTATATATATATATATATATATATATATATATATATATATATATATATATATATATATATAAATAAATAAATATATATATATATATATATATATAGATATTTTTTTTTTACTTTTATTAAACACAATTAAATGATCACTAAATTACAAAACAAAATTAAATTATAACTATATTATATCATAAAATTCAAATTTTGAATTTCTCATAAATCCTTAAAAAAATATTTAAAAAACAATTAAAACAATATTTAAAAGATGATTCAATTGACAATAGCCATATTATAAAATATTATTATTACAGTATAAAAAATGCTTTATTTTAATTGTCTTGGAAGCCTACTAGTTACTTTTTCATAGAGCTTTCTTTCATTAATATTTATCCTCACTTCTTTAATTTTCCACGTTTTCAACACTCCCTCTCAAAAAGAAATGGATTATCTACTACCCTGATCCTGCCTCTATGGAATTCAAATTTGCTTCTTGCCAGTGCCTTCATCAAGATGTCTGCATCATGCTCCTCCGTGGGAATGTACTCTAATGACATAAAATTCCTCTAAACATAATCTTTGAGATGGTGAAACCAGATATCAATATGCTTGGACCTGTCATGTAATACTAGACTAACCGAGAGTTTGATGAAACTTTTTTTATCACAATGTAGAACAAACAAACCAACAAGTATCTTCCTCATCCATATGGCCTCACATGCTTCCTAACTGGACTCCATGTACTCTGCGACTGTTGAACTGAGTGCAACTAATCTATGTTTCATGCTATAACAAGAAACTGTTGCTGACCCTATGCTGAAGATGCCTCCCAATGTGCTCTTCCTATCAAATGGACTCCCTGCCCAATCTTCATTAGTGAAGCCTTGAAGCTTCACTCACTTTGTCCATTTGTACCATGATCCATACGCTATAGTGCCCCTGAGGTATCTCAAGACATGCTTCCCTACCTTCCAAAAGAGGTTGGTAGGTTTAACCATAACATGGTTCAGTTTGCTAACTGTTTAGCATATGTCTGGTCATGTGTTCACCAAATACATGAGTGAACCCACGAGCTACCTGTAAATAGTAGCATCTGCTACTTCTCCCAAAGTAGCATCCTCCTTCCTCCAGTTTCATATTAAAGGAGTCTCCCTGGGTTTGTTGCCCTCCATGTTCTCCTTGCATACTTTCCCTAAGATACAAATAGCTCCCCATCTTTTTGCCATATTTCCAATATGAGAAAATAGTGCAACATCCCCATGTCCTTCATCTCAAATTCTCTTGCAATATCCTATTTGCAAGAGCCGATGAGATGCTCGTCACCTGTCAGTGTGATATTATCGACATAAAGTACAATAATAAAAATATTACCATTAACCACAATATGCTATAGGTTTTCATCATCTTCACTCTTGGTGAAGCCCAACGCGGTAAAATAGTTTTCAATCCCGTGTCATTCTAACTCCAGGTGCTTCGTTTCCCAATGTCCAGCCCATACAATTCTCTCTTGAGTCTACACACTTGCCACTCCCTTCTAAGGTCTTAAAACCTTCGACCACTCAATGTATTTCTTTCCTCAATAAATCCATTGAGAAAGGTTTTCTTTACATCCATTTGATGTATTTTCCATCCCACTCACACTTCGAGAGTGCATAGATGGATCTATATGAGTACCTTGTGACTAGTGAAAAGGTATCATAATAATCTCCCCTCCACTCGAGAGAATCCTCTTGCCACAAATTTTACCTTGTGCTTCTCCATATCCCATCTACTTCCTACCTCACCTTGTAGACCCACCGATCCCACAACTAAATTCCCCTCTGTCTCTGTGGGACAACTTCCCATCCATTTGTTTTGGATGATGGAGTCACATACTACTCAACCATGGCATCAACCCAACACTGGATTTGCACTGCTTCCTCAAAAGAGGATGGTCCTATCTCAATACCTTCACTCATAAGATCCATATATCCAGTGTGCCTCTTTGGGGAACTTTTCTGCCTCCGTTGTGATGTGGGTGCTCCCATAGTCTCTCTCTCATCTAACAATAACCTGTCATCCTTTTTGGTACGCTTCCTTCCATCTCTAGTGGATGGCTCTGCATGAGTGGTTTCTACCAATATCTGTTCCTATGCTTGTGGATTCTCCACATCCCAAGATTCTTCTTTTGGATTAAATATCTCTTCAACTGCATGCAACTCAAGCTCCCTCTTAAGGGACAATCACATGGCTTTCTCTTCATTGAATTTCACATCTCTTCTGACCACTATCATCTCGTGTGCTGGAAAGTACACTCGATAGTTGTGAGGTGTATCATTGTACCCCATAAATATCCCCAACTCTATTGTTGGCTCTAGATTCTTCTTGGCATCTTTGGTTACATGGAAATAAACAAATGAACCAAATTTTTTAAAATACGACACATTTGGTCTCTTACTTGAAAAAGTCTCCTATGGTGTACTCATCCCAAGCATTCGATGAGGACTTACGTTCTGCACAAATATTTTTGTATTGCATGCTTCAACGCACATATGCCAATAAGCCCTTATCATGTAGCATAAATTTCTGTGCTTCTCCCACAATCATTTTTTTATTTCTTTCGCAACCCCATTTTGTTGTGGGTTATGAGTTGATATCAATTCTCTTTGAATTCCTTCTGAGGAACAATAGTTATTGAATTCGTTAGTGATATATTATCCACCATTTTCGCTCCTGAGAGCCTTCACCTTGTTCCATGTATCTTTCTCACCAAGTGCCTTGAACTCACAAAAATTAGAGAATATCCGACTTCATTCTTCTCGCATGAAGAAAATCCAACACTTTTTTGAAAATCATCAACAAAAAAAAAAAAAAAAAAAAAAAAAAAAAAAAAAATCACGTAATACCTATGCTTTGTTGTGGAAGTTTCCGATAACAGTCCACACACATTTGAGTGAACTCTCTCAAGTATTTCCTTGGCTCATCTTTCCTTATCGTGAAAGGTGGCTCTGGTATACTTCCCCAATGTACACCCTTTGCATGTATCTCTCTGCGCAAGTGCACCCTTTTGAAGTCCTGTAGAAATATGTTGCATGATCTTCAAAGCATTGTGGTGTAGATGGCCCAACCTCCTATGCCATAACTCACCGATGTCTCGGCTTTCCAACTTCTCTGCTTTAGTGGTCAATGTTGTGTAGTCTTCCACATCTATTTTATAGATATTCTTTACTCGAAACCCAATATTTTTCACCTATCCCATGGCTTTGTGATGAAGGAACGTCTTTCCTTCACTGAAGATCACATCATAGCCACGATATTCCATCATAGCAACAAAAACCAAATTCTTCTTTAAACCAAGAACATACATGACATATTTTAATGTGATTGGATTACTTGACTCCCTCTTAAAGGAAATTGTACCTACACCGGTAGTGTTATACCTCCCATCGTCACCCATCTCGATGTGCATCTGGAGATCCTTCTCCTTCAAGCTACTAAAGAATTATTTTTTGTCGGTCATATGGAATGAAGCTTCACTATCCAAGTACTACACAAAACCCATCACCGATGACACCATGCATGCGATGAGGGTGAAGTCCAACTCGAATTGTGAAGGAAATGATTCGCCTGCTGCTCCTCCTTAGGCCTTCTTATTGTTCTTTGTTTGTGGACAATTTGTGGCATAATTCCCATGCTCATGATAGTTGAAGCATTTTACCTTTCACAAGTCTTGTTTCTTGCCTGCCTTGCCAGCCTTGGATTTGGAATGGGACGCCTTCCCTTTTCCTTTCTTTGTTTTTCCGTCCAAGGCACAATCCTTCTCATCATCACTCTTTGATGAGGATCCATCTCTGGTGCTCTACCGAATTTATTATAGTACCAAATTACATTAAAAAAAAAAATCACTTAAAAAAATAAAAATAAAATAAATAATTATAATTATAATTTAGAATTAAGCCAACCTCAATCCATATTAACGTTGGTTCTACCAAGCACTATTGGGGATCAAATATCTTGAGGTGTAACCAATTTTAGACTGAAAAGAGATTTGATCCTTCTCAGTATTTGGTAGATCTAGAGTTATTTTCGATCTAGATTGGTTTAAATAGTAGCCGTTAAATAGGCCACATTAAAAAAAAAAAAAAAGCCCTGTGATGGAGAATTTATGTTTATTTTATTTTTAATTTATTTAGGCCTCATAAAAAAACCATGTGATGGAGAATTTATGTTTATGTTTATTTTATTTTATTTTTAATTTATTTATTTGACTATGTCAAAATGTTAAACATTACAACATGTCTATTGTACCTCTAGGCACAACAATTATCTATAATTATTAAGTAGATGTTGGAGATTTAACCTCCATATAATATTTTAGAATATTCAAAGTTTGATATTTATTTTAAAAGTACTTATGTCATTTCTATATTTTTAATTAAATTGAATAATTAAAAAACTGTCATATCAAAATGAGTTATGGAATTTTGGGCGTTTGGTATTAGTAAGCCATGAAAGTTGTTCCTATGGTGGCAAAGTCTATTTAGAGATCTAGAATTTTCATGGTAAAATAGAGATAAAGTTTCTAGCTAAAAATATTGTTATATGTTTTTTTGATATTTATATATTAACTCATATATATTAATTCCTTTAATAATTAATAATAAGAATAATGATGATAATTTAAAATAAAGTTATGTTTTTTTTCATCTTTTCAATGTGAAATGTATATGACTTAAGTGTTAATTTACCTCATATTATTTAATTTATATAATTATACCAGTTAATAATAAATGAAATATCCACTTAAAATATTTAATTTTTCATAATTTTATAACTAATTTATAAAAGATTCAAATAATTATTGACTATATAAAAAATTATCTTATTATATTTTCATTAATTAAAATACTTAAAATTAAGTTTTCAAAAACATAATTAACCTCATATAATCTAATTTATATAATTATACTAATTAGTAATAAATGAAATGTTCTATTAGTGAAATTTTGAGGTCTAAAATGGCCTCTTAAAGAAATAATAAAATAATAGCTAAATCAATAAAATAATATTTATGAATTTTCAATTCACTTTTTGCACCACAATCCATGTAACAATAGTTAAATTCAATTCAAAAGTTGTACAAAAAAAAATTAATAAAAAACTTGTATTGATGTGACTATAAATAAGAAAGAGCTTTTGGAGAAAAAATCATTATCATTGAACAACTAATGCATTTGTCCTTTGTACTTAAATATCTTAAAATAAAATATAAATATAAATTTATAAATTCTTAATGATATTATATGTTATTAATTAAATTTTATATTATTTTAAATGGTATAATAACATGTAATTAATATACTATAAAAAATTAATATAATATAAAATAATAAATTTATAGGAATATGCATTGTTTATTTCAAAAAATATGAAATGGGGATAATATATTTTTATTCAAAAAGTGTGAAATGATATTTATTATGAGTACTTTACTTTGACTTTAAAAATACTTAGAGCATTACCATGATTAACTATGAGTGTTGATCCACCATTAAGAATATGACAAATAAGTACTTTTAACAGCAATACCACCGCAACCATTAGGGATGATGTCATCCCCTAAAATGTGATTGGTTCTCATAAAGTGAATTTTTATTGTACTTTTTTCTTTAAAAGATCCATTTTAAACCTCAAAATTCCTATAATAACCTAAAATACTAGACTTTTGTTACATAATTTATAAAAAGTATTAACTCATCGTATTTTCGATAATAAAAATTATTATGTAATCTTATGTAATCGTAATTTAGTGATACATTTCATTATAGGTGGAAGTTTATATCTCTTTCGCTTTATTATTCATGGCAACATTATTCAATTGGTCATAACCCTATTATGACCAATTATGTGACACAACAGAAGAAAGCTTCCCATGCTTTGGGGATGCAGATGTTTTCAAAATAAATTCAAACCACCATGTAATGAAGGCCATTGATGGTTTGTATCAAGGGATGGAAGCACCAGCAGACACGATGGCTCATAATTCCGCTGAACACAGCAGGTGTGGCTATGAGCTCAGCAGCAGGAAATGGGTGCCAAAGTGATTAAGTGTGAGGCCCATGAAAGATGAGATTTTCAAATTGTTGTAAATGAAACATAACGACAAATGGCCACACTCGTTTTCTCCTTAAATTCCCACCGCACAATGTGAAGCTGCTAAAGGGGTTTAATCCTTATTAATAAGATTTATATGTGGTCGATCATAGTTAACTAAGATAAACCTCGCAAAACTAGTAAACTTAATAAAACTAGGTTAACCTGGTAAACATAAGAAGCTTATAAAACCATGGTTGACCTTGTAAACCTAATAAACTTGTTAAACCATAGTTTACCATATTTTACCGAGATAAAAGTAGTAATCCTAAATGGTTGACCATCGCTCGCTAAGATAAACCTAGTAAATCTAAGTCAACATAGTAAATATAATAAAATTAGTAAACCATGGTTAACTAAGTAAACCTACTAAACGAAGCAAACCCAAAAAATATAGTAGAAATTGTTAACCTTATTGTCTATGACTAATTATTGTTGGCAATAAGTGTGAATATTGGCCAAGTTTGACCATGGTAAACCATGGCTGAACTTGGTTTACCTACTTAATTTGAGGTGAATTTAAAGTTATACACAATTTATTAAGCTATTATCATTATGAATACTTTTAATCTCATCAAATATTTAAAATTAAATATTTATCTTTATTTATTATATGTTTTTAATTTATTTATAATAGTCTTTTTTATTTTGATATTGTAAATTTGAGATACTTTTAATTAATTCAAACATAAAATAATTATTAAAAATAAAATTATACTTAAATTTAAAAAAATCAATTCTATTAAAATGATCAAATTAATCTCTAATGCATGTGCACATTGAAGAAACGTATGAGGGAGACAGGGAGACACGTGATATGACGCATCCCCCAACTAGTTTTTAAGATGTTTTGGATGCATGTTGAGGTCAAGTGGGAGGGCCTCCCCAAGTGGCAGAGGCAAGTTCGAACTCTCGCAAATATGGTGAATTTATATTTAAACCAACGTCGAAGGATATTTATCTATTTGTGGATGCTGCTTATGGGCATGAGGTGAAAATGGGGTGAATAAGTTGTGTCTACATACACGATTTCCCTGTGCATGCATGCTCGATTATGCCAATTTGAGGTCTTATGGTGTGATGGAGATGGGATCCTAGTTTTGACAACCAAGTTCTAGGTTCGAATGAAGGAAGTTTATGATCCGGGATACAATGATGGATTTTATGGTCTAGGACCTGGTGTCCCTCATATTCTCTTTCGAACCTTTTTTCATGGTATAGAAAGGTACCATAGTGTGCCTAAGTTTTTCTCGATAGTGTTTGTTTTTTGATTTTTGGTTTATTTTCTGAGTGTTGCTTGACATTATTTCTTTGCCTCCTGCTACTATGTTTTAGTGGTAGTGCAATGTTGATTCCCTACGAAATTCAACTAGTTTAGTGGAATTGGTGATGTGGACGCCCTACAATGGTGGGATGAAGCCTAGTGTGGGTGAAGTGGGAGAGCAGTGTGCTCAGCCAATTATGCCTTGAATATAAAGTGGGGGGAGGTAACCTTAGCCTGGAAGGTGAGGTCGACCAACATTTTGTGCTTTAATTTGAGGGCAAAGTGGGATCGAGGATGGAGAAGGGTCATGAGGTCGGTTTGGTCTCAAAGCACTGCCATACAAAGGTAGAGGGTAAGTACCCAACATGGAGTCGATCACCGTGGGAAACTATGGGACCACCCAGTGATAAGGAAGGAACATGACGAGGAGGGTGGCATGATGGAGGATGAGATCACCCATGAGCGAGCCCAGTTGTGGGGAAGAGTCGAGAAACCCCCAACATTGCAGTCCATTTCCAAACAACTATGTGGCATACAAACCAACTTTGAAATCGTCCGAGAGAAATAATATGAATACAGGAACGAGGTAATTGCTTACATAAATGATTTGCAATTTCCTGAAGGGGAAGTCCTCGACCATCTAGCTTATGTTCGTCGCAGCCAACACAGGTCCGATGAACGCTTGGATGAAATAGAAGCTAGGCTAGTTCATATTGATTTTCATGTCCATGAGGGGCATGGCCTATTGGTGGCCCCTGGAAATGCACAAATGTTGAACCCTCCAATGTAATTTGATGATTTTTGACAATTTTTTTGTTTTGGATGTTTTTTGGGTGTTAGTGTTTGTTAGTCTTTTGGTTTTTTATAAAACTTGTCTTTTTATTTCTAAGTACTACACAACTCTCTTGACAAAAAAATATGGTCGGAATAAGATTAAGAAAGCTAAAAAATCCTTGATCAATTATACTCTACTTTTACAAAATTAATATAAAAAAATTGACTCATTTTTATTTTGATCAAAGTAAAATACTAAAATATTACATTAAAAATACTATATTATATTATATTAAAACAAAAATGAAAAATAATATTAAAAATTAGATTAAAATCAAACAAAACTATATTAAAACTCTATCATTGTTTGTAATAAAACAATACTACATTAAGCATGATAGTCGAATACTTCTTCAAAATATAAAAATGTAAATATGGTTAGTGTGAAATTTTGTTCTACAATTAATTTCATGGTAATGCAGTACTGATTAAACTTTTCCCATTGAATTTTGGCAGCAGCAACCCTCTTAAATTTTGTAGTTGTATTATTAATTTTAATATAAATATCTAATATGGTTTTTAAAAAATATTATCTAAAAAAATGGATATAAAGTTGATAATTATCTTGAAATTTAAAATATATCTATTAATTTATTTAAATACAAAGATGAATTTATTTTTATTTAGCTTTGCATTTTCTATTCATATTGGTTCCGAATGAAGATATTTTTCAATTGACTATTTAATAGGATAAGAGTATGAATTACATATTTGAATTTATCTTTTCAAAGAAACTTAAAAAAATATTAGTTTGATATTACGAAATCATTTCGTTTTTTAAGTTAAAACAATGAAGGCTGCAGAGCAGAAAGTCCCTGCCTTGAGTAGAGAATAAGTTTTTCTGATGTCAGGTAGCATTCTCACTAGATCTTATATCACACAGAATGTTGCAAGCACTATAAATATAGTTGTGGCAGTTAACAGTGGATCGCCTATGATAGCACACTCGACAAAAAATATAGATGCAATAATGATGGGTGACATCTAGTCGAGTATGGTAGCATATGTTCTATTAAACTGTTCCAAATACAACCATTGGAACTCCACAACCCGGATATTTTCTATCAGCTACTTGAATTTTTCTTCCCATGCTTGTAGTTTAATTATTTTTATACTATTAAGAATTTCAGATGTTATTATAAGTCTTTCATCCTATGCAGTCATGAACTCAGCTTGGCACTTCTAGAGGGTTTTTGCTAGAGGTTTTTTTAGAATGAAAGTAAGAATGATGATGAACAAACCAGGAACAGCTGCCCATCCAAATGTGGCAAAAAGGATGCCAATTGCTAAAAATATTTGCAAAGGGACGGTCCAACCCCAATGCTTCATCTTCAGAAGGTAAATGTGGTATATCTTTGAGTTCCAATGTTTTTGAATAGCCTAGACGTAGTAAAGAATCCAACCATTTGAAAGTCAGACGGCTCAAAAACCCTGCTTTACTCAGTGGAGTAAATTTGATCTTGTAATGAAAATCCGAAGTTTGCAAGATCGATAATGGATGATAAAAAAAAGGAAACACTATTTATAGCTGGTCTCTTATCATACATATAAGAATATCTCGAACGATCACCATGAGAAATGATAAGGACTATGAAAAAAATCACGACAAAACAGAGATTGATTGCAGTTGTAAATAAATTATGCAGGAAAGCAGTAAACCATGTGATTACACTTCCTTGTAAAGAACAATGGTTGAGGTAGTAATTTCCATGAAGGAAACCCGAGTTATAGGCCCATGAAAGATTTCCTGCATTAGCTCAAAGTTAGATCACAGAGCTAAAATTTAAGAGACGGATGTTCAAACAATACCCAAGTAATCTCAAAATCCATAAGAAGAGTCGCTTTTGATTTGAAATTAAACAGTTTCTTCCACAAATATAAAAAGAAAAAGAGAATAGTTTTCAAAGCTTCCATGACTCGTTTATCATATATTTTTTAGTTACATTTTCACAAATACTTCATGTAAGTGATTTATATTGGAGATTACTAATGGATGGAGTTTAATTTACTATTTCACAAGAGGTTTGGGGAGTATGGAGTGTCTCGATTAGATAGAAAAACATACCTTTCATAATGGACCAGGCCATGTCTGATACTCTAATTTCCTCTAGAATTAGTGATATTTTGTAGAAAATTTGAAAAGTTATTAAGTAAACAAAGGTATGGCAGATTCCCATTTAGAAGGTAGAAGGAAGGAAGTGCAACTAAGTAGATTTTATAGTCATCGAAAGAAAAAATGAGCATTGGATTGTTATTATTGACACACATGTACAAACCACACCTAAAGAACGAAGGCAGGGGAGAGAAAGCTAAAGAAGCAAGCATAATTGTTAAAACTCACAAGCAGAGACAGGAATTAAACCAATTGAAACCACAATGAGTATTGCAAGCCCTTATCAAACGAATTGAAAACACAATGAGTATTGCAAGTCCTTCTCACCATTAAAGATATTTTATATAAACTAGGAATTTTCTAGAACTGTCCAGGAATAACTGCTTCTAAAGATACAGACTAATTTCCTCACAAACTATCAACCATATGTTAGAGGGGATCCCACTACCTCCATACCAATGATACAGTTATTTAGCAAACTCGTATATAGTAGCCAGACATTATCATTGCACCTCAGAGATATGTTCTAAGTGTGTATATTTGTATAGCTTCCTACCCACATATGAAAAAAACTAACTTCTCGTCTCTGAACGAAGGATATGACCCGTCACAATGATCTCAAGATACAAGTGCAATAGCAGAACCAAATAGTAAGGTGTGTGGCCTTCGTGTGGGGTCCACATGGTAGATGAAGTTAGTTGTTTATAATTTTGGTCAGAAAAAGCACTTTCATTATTTACAATCTATATTTTTGTCATTTACAATCTCTGCATGGCTTACAGGTGCTTTCCTGCCTACTGCATAGGTACAATAAAGTATAGTTTCTAATTCCAGTGAATTAGCAAACCTTTTATTTGACAAGTGAAGTCCCTTTTTATTTTGAATTTCTTATGCATGTGCACTTGTAGCATTCTTGGCTTGCATTGTGGTTGTGGCAAGCTCCCCTAAACCTTCTGCAAGCTCCGCTGAACCGGCCTTGAAGCTGGTGGTCATCGCCTTCAAAGGCTTAGCACAGTCGCTGCATTCTGCAAGGCCCGATGAACCGGTGTCCACCTTCTCCATTGTTGTTGTGCCTACATCCTCTGCCTTCTGCAAGGTCCTCTACACTGCATGTTTCTTTCGAGACGAATTCAAGGTAGATTTCAGTAAAACTGTGAACTGATATGGACTTAAATGTTAGAGATTTAGCAGAAACAAGTTTAAATGATTAGTGTTACTGGATAATATTTTTTGGCCTTTAGATTTTTATTTTCTATATTAACCAGTCCTCATTTCAGTTTTTTTCAAAATAATCTCATTCATTCATGAGTATGGTGTAATATCCTTAATTATTTTCCGAGAGTTCTTTCAAGTTTATGATATTCAAAGAAATAAAAATAAAAATCCCAATTTTGTTACAAAAGTAGCCTACACCAATTTTTCCCGAACTGTATTGCCTCTATATGGGGAGGTAGATAACAATCACTCTCTATGTTGAGTGCTAAGAAGAGAACATTATATACATCCCCTACGCCTTGAATATCCTAGAAGAAAAAAATCCGAAAAGAGATACGATGAAGACTCACCTATACTAGAGAAGTTGAGAGTTGGAAATAGGAGGCCAAACTTCTGTGTATAAAAATTTACTTGAGACTACTTTCACTTCATGCATACATGTAACCGAATTTTGGAGCTGCTCGTGAGAAAAAATAATTCTAGGGTAAAACTATCAAGAAAAAAAAGAAAAGATAATCCAGAAAATAAACACTATTTCCAACGAAAAAAAGTATACATGTAACTGTGGGATCTCCAGAAACTTATTTATGCACATTGATAAAGGAATTCAATTAGCATTGGAAGAAAATTCAAAAAATACTCGCTGATAATTTGATAACTTAAAACTACCCAAAACCCTCATAAAGTATCGACCATAAAATAACAAGCCTCGGGCATTGTGGAACCCTCTCCGGGGTTCTACCATAAGGAAAAAGGTTGAGCCGCTCAGATTCACTGACCAATTGGGGAAATTGTAGAATTCCTTAAAAAAAAAAAGAGAGAAATACAAGAGAAGAAAACTACATTTTGTCACCGAACATTGACATTAGTAAGGGGAACCTCATTCAACCATGAAAAAAAAAGAATTATTGCATTACGGTTGTAGTCCAGCGACGCCAGGGTGGCCAAACAATAAGTAGTGTGATTTCACCAGAATAAAAATTTAGGTTAGGAAAGGCATGTTAAAAATAAAAAAAGACATGGTTACTTGGCGGGACCAATAAAATGATGGAGCACCAAGAGGCGGAGTCGATATTCCTGTTTCTCCCATGTAAGAGATTGTCGAGTATAATAACTATACGAGAAAAAGAAGAAGAAGGAAAACTTTGTCAAGTTTAATGTTTATAAAACCACATGCTATTGAAATACAGGAATGATAGATATTGCAGAGGGAAGTTGAAGCTTACCAGTATTCCGAGAAGGGCTATGCACCCAAAATTAGGATATATAAAAAAAAAAAGATAGTTGCCATTGAGTGCAGAGTGAAACCCCAGTTGCTAAGTTATTCCTCTACATTGTGGCTGTGGCTATATCCTCCACCTTCTGCAATGTCCGCTGAACTGATCGTCGCCTTCTGCATTGTGCCTACATACGGTTCACTGCCTTTTGCATTGTGCCTACATCCTCTGCCTTCTGCATTGTGCCTACATCCTCGCCAAGAAGCAAAATATACATAATATAAAGTCTTAAAGACAAAGGCATTCGTGTCAAACTTGGAACATGTGTTTAAACATGTATTCACAGGCAATGATTATTTTTATTATTTGCTTGCTTAATTTTTTCAAACATAAAATGTTTGCCAAACCGCCAAACTAATGTTAACATTAATTAATCGATACAGACCCTATGGAGATAAATTGAGGTTTATCATAAGTTTACGTACATATTGCCTCTATATGAGGCCAATAAGACGGTAAACTGGACAAAGAATATTCTTGCGAATATAAACCAAAAACTTTGCTTATATGCATATAGGTGTAATAAAAACCCATTAAAAGGAATGCTAAGTTGTCATTTTCGATTATTATAGTCCCGACGGCATGACAGGGACTAATAATAGAAAAGTGTCGAGTAAATTAAATTAGACTAGGATGAGAAGATTCAAATTATCATTATTTTTATATTCCTATTTCAATTAAATTTTTATTCAATAGTAAAATTCTGAGATTACAAAATTTCACACATTATTGATTTTTCACAGGCTTAAGTTTGTCAAACTTTAATCATAACTAATCTAACTTCAAGTACCCTTTTTGGAAGTGCATGCTTCAAGTACCCTTTTTGGAAGTGCATGCTTCAAATACCCTTTTTGAAAGCACATAATTATAGTGTTAAGGCCGGGCATTACTCATCTTTAATTAAAAAACAATATTATAGAACCTATTAAATTACATTACAAAACCTAATTGAAACTCTATTACTTTATTTCTATGGCTAATTTAATAACAATAAAGGTTGACTAAACTGTCACTTTCAAAGTAAATGAAAACCCAGATTTATGTACATACCTTTTTATGTACAACTACTAATTGAAGAATCTTCAAGGGCTTTCCTTTGACTTTTTTGGTAACTCAGAATGACCAAGGCTTTCCTTCAAACATGCATAGCATAAACTCCCTAGCAGATTAGGCTAAAAGTTGTTAATTGGATTTTTCAAGATTTTATGAGGCCCTAGTCTAAAAAAATCACAAAATAATCTAGAAATTCTGACAAGAATATGAAAAATTCCCACATAAATCTTTAAAAATCTGGATTATAGTTGTCAAATTTCAGGATTTTGGGTGCCCCAGGGGTTTTTGATGGTAATGAATCCATTTCCACCATCAAAAAAATGATTCAAACACTCCAACTATCTGATTTTTTGACTTTTTTTTACCATATTCTAACAAAAGCTTGTCGTCCAGGCTATTCTGTGGTGTTGGTAGACAACTCCTTTTTTGAGAGATGAAACATAGAAAAATAAAGTTTGAGACAACTCTTAACCTTCCTTATTCTATGATGACTACATGATGAATAAAAATATTTATGGCCTCTGGAATTTAAATTATTTATCTAAATTAAAATTGTAAAACATTAATTTTAATATAAAAATGTCTATCAACAAATAAAATAGTTTAAATTCATATTAAAATCTAATTTACCAAGGGTTAAGAATGATTTATTTCTTTTCACTTTAAAATATGTGTACATATTAAGAAATTTGATTTTATTGGTGTTTAATAGATCGAGAGTTAAGATTGAACCTCGTAGGACTCATATATATATATATATATATATATATATATATATATATCATTGTAGAGAGATTTGGAGGTAGACAAAGGAACAGTAATGGCAGCTAGGGTTTCTAGTTTCGAACATTAGGGAGACAAGGCGGCGACCCCCCTCACCTACGATTTGGCTGTATGGTGGCTTGGGCGGCTTCAATGCTACCATTCGATAGCTCAAATCTGGTTATGCCACTCATTGGCACCGACTTTGGTTGATTCCCATCGATATAACAAGTTTCACAGCCTCTTAACGGAGGCGTTTCCTCCAGAAAGTCACAGATCACAGGAGCTTTGGATTAGCACACGTTTGAGATCGAATCTCGCTGGGATTGGGGGTGAATGTTCATATTTACGGCACCACAGTCTGGCCCTTTATGAAACATTGGGTTCTATTGCGGATGCAGTGCGGCGGATACTGTATTGTCTCAAAGGGACTACACACAACGATTTTCTCGGCTGCGAGTGGCCCCCTGTCTCACACATTGGGCGGCATGGATCTAACTCCTGCTATGACCCTCTCCAACATTTCGATGCCTGTCCCCTTGCCAACTATGCAACATGTGCTGAAGGCCAGGGACGAACTCGCAGCCAGTAAGGACAATGAGGTAAGTGAAGAATGTTTTCAGATTTTTATCAAGCTCCCTAAAGGAGATAGTCTTTTGATTTGGGCACAACACCATGAAGAGGACCCAGATATGAAACTCAAAATTGTTCGAAGTACCGAGTATCCTAGCCATCTACAATCCCTAATATATAGGGGACGATCACTACAAGAACTCAGTACCTTACATGAGTATTCTATATGCTCCAGTTCCACTATCATTCTCAATTTGAGACTGAGAGGAGGGGCCATTGATCAACACAGAATTTCAGGCACTTCTAAAGGAACCAGTACCGCAAGACATGAAATTCTGAGAGGGCCATTCTACAGGAATATTCTAAAGGGAAAAATCAAAATTGCCACTCCAGCAGAAACAACAGAAAACACTCCCAAACCTTACATAGTTGAACAAATGAATAGTGCTCCAGAAGTGAACACAGAACTTCCAGAAGTAGATGAAAATTGAATTGTTCATGAAGCACAAGTCATCATCTGCAGATTTAACAGTTTCTGGCCAAAACCAATGGAGTTGTTCCATTGGATTTTCACAAACTGCACTATGGACTACGAAATTCACCTCTATTCAAAAGGGTTCTTCATCGTCAAGTTCACATCCTCTGAAGCTAGAGACATCATTCTGAGGGAGGGACCATAGTTCTGGGGCTCCATCGGGCTCTTCGTCACACCATGGTTCTCAAATTTCAATGCAAACACCATGGAAGTGTCCAGAATGCCAGTTTGGGTCCGGCTTTACAATCTACCCTTGCATTTTTGGAATGAAAGTGTTCTTGCTTGCATTGGGAACATTCTAGGGAGATTTATCAAAATAGACACACAACGCCTAGAGGAGAGTATCTACACTTTTTCTCGTATCTGTGTGGAAGTGGACGTAAGTAAGGAGCTACCAAAAAGCATACATATGACACACACACAACAGAAATGGATACAACATCTTAACTTCAAAAATACTGCTTTCAGGTGCAGAATATGTAGAAACACCGGTCATTTAGAAAATACATGCCCGGAAGCAAAAAGAGACAACAGGAAAAGAAAAAAAAGACAGGGAAAACTCCAAAAGGGTGGTAATTTCCCATAAGCAAGTCAGAAGAGGAGGAGGAAAAATAAGAAGAAGAAGACACTCTCAAACCAAATGAACATCAACAGAAAACCACAGATACAGAGACAAAATAACAAGAGATGCAAGACCCTTTTGACATCACTCCCTCGAGCCAGGTGGCAAAAGGACATGAGGCAACAGACTCCGGGGGTAAGAAAAGACAACACATTTCAGATAACTTAGATTCAAATAAGGACAATGGTACAAACACTGAAGAAAATCAGCTAGCCCTTATCACTGCCACGCCATCACAAGGTGCTTGGATAAAGGTCGAAAAGAAGAAGGGAAGGAAAACTTAGTTTTCTCCCCATGTTATTTTTCTTGCCACTCCTATTTGAAAAAGAGAAAGGGCAAGCGTGACAAGTCCAGCCCTGTGGGCTTGTTGTAACCTTAATTTTTTAGTAGCCAACCTACAGTGATTAGTGTGCCTCTGCACATGAGCCCATAGGGTGTCTTGAAATGCTTAAATGCATCTGCAAAGTTGTAACTTTCATTAATATTAATAGAAAGTTTCCGATTTTTTCTATGGAAAAAAAAGATCGAGAGTTAAGATAAATCTAGATTAGTTTAATTTCCATTTTAAACAAGCTGTATTCCACATAAATATTAAAAATTGTTTTTATTTTTCTTATTATTTTATTTCTATAGAGTTATTTTTTATTTTTATTTTAACTAGATTAAAATGTTTAACTTGTGAATTTATAACTTGTTAACTTGTTAAATTTAGTTCCAATCTTTAGCATTTTTCTCACTTGAAGTAAACGTTCCACTGTAAAAGAGTTAGAACGTGAGGTTTCTTAATTAGATAATTAATTGACATTCCATTACTAGAGTAATGGTGGTGGTTGATACTCATTTCTACATTGACTATTAGTCAATATCAATATTGAATATAACATTTTTTATATATATTTGCAAAAAAATTAAAAAAAATAATATTGTTTTTATACTTAATACAATAGATTTATATTAATATAATTTTAAAATGAGTAATAGTCAATATTTGTCTTTAAAAATATATGTATTTTCATTCATATATTTTTGAAAGAATATTTAGCATATATACATGAATGTGTAGTCACTAGGATTTACCTAGATCCTATAATGGTATAAGTGCCAAAAAAATAAAAGCATAAATTTTTTTCAGTTTAGTCCGCAATGACACTCTATGTATGTTGTAAGCTAACCCAAAAAAAATATAACACCCATTGTGCACATAAAATATGCACCATACATTTATAAATAGACAAAAAAAAATCTAAAATCTAAAATATGTTATGCTATATCTACATAATTTTGAAAACAATAAACGTAAAGAAATGACTACAATTTGAAGATCAATGGTGGGAAGCCTCATGTAGCTCGTCCATATAAGGAAGATGGAAAAAGTGGCAGTGTTCATCCCTTGTCACTTCAGTCACATGCAAAAGCCCCCGATTTAAGTGCAAGCCTTCCTTATAAAGCCTATCAACAGTCCTATTTTGCTCCCTGAAAACATAAATACATGATAAATAATTATAAACAGATTTCAATGACAAAATATCCTCCAATATATGGGCAAATGAAATTTTATGACACACTTGAGTCACATTGTCCCAATTCACAACCAACAATGAGTCACCATAGATCTGAAGTTGTTTTCTTCCTTTTTCCTAAGCAAAGACAATAAGAAATTTGTAAGCTAAAAATTATGCCCAATTGTTGGTGCCCCACCCCAAGCCCATATTGACATGAAATGAGTGATGTGCCAAGATGTGAAGAACAACCTCGCCCCCCAACCCACATAAAGAGCCCTCCTCCTAAGATGCCCCATCAAAGTAACCCCAAGGAGAATTTACATCTAGGGATTCAATCAAAACTATATTTCCCCATGTTGGATCCCTTTTTTTTGGATAGTGGGAAAGAATGGAAAAACCATCTGCAATAGCCTAAATCGAATATGACGAAGTTTCCAAAAAGGTTGCCTTCTTTTGAGCCAACTTGATACCCCAACTAAGGATTAAAGGGATGGAATGAAAAGGCTTGGTTGCCCTATTTTCAACCCAAGCTTTCTAAATATCTAAAAGAAAATCCCCCTCCCAAGAGAAACCTAATCCAAGAACGTCCCTACAGGCAAACCAAACTTGAATTGTGAAGGAGCATTTGACAAAGGCATGATCAATGGATTATGTAGAGCCTTTACACAAAGAATGCCAATCAGAACCATTTTTATGTCTGACCTACATAACATCCCAAGTAGGGAGTTTCCCTACAATGATACACCAAACAAGAAGCCGAGAATTTGAAGGAAAATTTGATTTCTAGGGAGCTTGGCACCACCATATATGTTATGCATTTTGTGCCAAAAAATTCAGCTGAATATATCCAAGATTTTGAGTATATACCCCGTTTGGGGCTAGAGTCCAAACCAACTCATCCATAGATTCAAATATATGAATATGGGATGACTGTAAATAATCTAATTATAAGGCCCATTCCTGCCTAAATGCCCCATAAAGATTTAAATTTGCAGCAGACAACCAACCCTGTTGCTAGAGTGTGGTCTCAGTTAGATTGTTGATATGAGAAAGTTTGGAAAAACCATGGTCCTAGAGGCTGCCCACAAGATCTTGAGATCGAGGATAACTATTACTACACCTAGGCCACAAATCCATACCCATCCTAATCTTGGGCCCACTACCTATCTTCCAAGTTAGGCCTGAGGAAATCAAGTTAAAAGAATTTAAAACTTCCTGCCCAAACACTGATATGTTTTATTTTTTACTTTTTTTGAAGACAAACCCACTCATCCAAAGAATAGGGAACACTGATTTTTTGTTATATAACTTAAGTACAAATGCTAGCAGTAGATAATAGGTGAAATCCATGCTTTACAACCATAGCCTCTGAAAACATGAAGATATTTTTTAATCCCCACTGTCCCAACAACTTTGGCATAGAAATTTGGGACCAATTGACCCATGCAAGGAATAAATTATCATGTGAGCCTTCCCATAATAACTTAAAACAAATCCTCTTATCTTGTTCCAACAACCCCATAAGAATCTATGCCAACGATATCTCGTAGACTGAAATAACTTCAAGAACATATTTGAGTAAGACTAGTATGCATCTAGAGAGCCACTAAAAACTCTAGCATTTTAATATTTTCTCGAATTTTTTAATCAACCACGTCTAATCATCTTTTTTATAGCAGTTTGGCTTTAGATGGAAGCCTAAATAATTTACACCAACCGCAAGTTCAAAAACCTCAAAAGGAAACATAGAACTGATATATTGAATATTATGATCATCCAGGTTGAAAATGGAAATGGAAGGTTTCCTTTCATTTATAACCATAGATGTAGTCTGCGCATACACTAGAAGGATTTCCTAAATTTTTTGGATATATTTGGTCACCCCATTGCAGAAGATAAGAATATCATCAACAAAAATTAAATGAGTAATTGATATTGCTTATGCAATAACCACCCCATTAAAATCACCCCTCCTCTTTAAGAGATCCAACATATGATTAAGGCCTTTATCAACGAGTAAAATAGGAGCAAAGAAAAAGGACACCCATATATTAAAATAGTTGTGCAGAGAAGAAAGATTAGACAAAACCATTAATTAGAATAGAAAATTATATAGACATCAATTGATAAATGGAACCTTTAACCCAACATGATTTAAGAGGAGTCGAATAAAGAACTAGTTTACATGATTGCAAGACTTTGAGAGATATATATTTAAAACTGCCTCTTTATCATTCAAAATTTGATACTATGAAGACACTCTTGAGCCACCTCTATGGTGTCAGGAATATGCCTCCCCTCCAGGAAGACAAATTGTTCCTGAGATATAGACTTAGATAGGATTTGCCTGATAGTGTGTTCTATAAACTTTGAGATTAACTTGTAGAAACAGTTACATAAGGATATAGGGTAAAAATACTCAAAAGAAGAAGGTTTGTTGACCTTGGGGATTAAGGAAATAAAGGTAGAGTTGAAGGTAGGTAAAATCCTACCTTCTTGGCTAGATTCATTTAGAACCCTTAACCAATCAGACCCAAAATTATCATAGAAAGCTATAAAAAATTCCACATCCTAGCCATGAGGTTTGATGCTCTTATCCTTTTGAAAACTAGGAAGAACAAAATTTAGTTAATATTTAGACACTTCCTCCATAAAAGTCATGATTATCATCATCCTACATAGATATTGGGAAAAATTGAGCCACATTAATGGTTGCAACAATAATAGACTTCCCTTCATATTTCTTAAGTTTATATTTGAAATGGGACATGCTCGAAGAGGAAAGACCCTTAAAGGATGAGACCTCGCGACCATAAGACCCCTCCATACTGTAAATAGTGCTTGAAATTTTCTAATCCTTTGCATAGGCATGAAAGAACTTGGTTTTTTCATTACCACAATCTAGATAGATAGCCCAACTTTTAAGGCACCATGTACCTTCCCTATTGGCTAGAATTTATTTTCTTCTTGATTCTAGGTTGCATAGATGACTCTTAGACTCATGTGGAAAGTAAACTGAATCACCCATATTAGAGAAAGCCTCAATTTTTTATTCTATTTCAATCAGGTCTTTCAACACCTTCCAATTTTTCATAGTTGATTCCTTTGACAAGAGTTTAATATATTAAAATCAAATTGTGAATCCACAGACAACCCATATCCCACCACAACCCATATCCCACCACATAGCGTCTCCAATTGGAATCGATTGGTTTGGTAAAAGTCACCTCTTTGATCCAACATGAATTCATTTTAAAAGGGCTATTTGGATTATGAGAAAGGCCCTTTATTTAAAAAATAATAAGGGTGTGATCAAAGATTCCACCAGACCCCATCGATTGATGAAGAATAGGAAATATAAGGAACCATATCCTTAGCCACAAGAAATTAATCCAATCTTTTTGCAATATTATCCTCCCCACACGGAAATTCTTCCAAGTGGGAATAATATTCACCATAATTAGATTAGATAGTTTCTTAGTTTCTATGTGATCTAAAAATAAATCTGAGAGTGGATCAATTCTGGCATGAACATCCCATGATTTAGTTTTTTCCATGTAGAAGTTTATGGCACGAACATCCCATGATTTAGTTTTTTCCATGTAGAAGTTCACATCTCCCTCGACAATCAGGTTTTCCACATTAAGAGTTTAATTTCTAAAAAATTCATTCTAGAAAACCACACAATCCTCATTTGGACCATAAATATTTATGAAGGTGAAGGAGTAATCCAATTCATTAGAGAAACCAACCATGCCAAGTATTGAGGAGATACTCGAGACATTATTAACATGGATTTTATGTGAATTATTCCCCAAGGCGAAGGCCCTCAAACGTCCACAAAAATACAAAATATAGAATTTCTGGTTGGGAATGATGGATATCCCACGTTTAGGAAGAAAAACAGATAAATCTCACATTCTGAGTTCACACATAAAATAAATTTGAACCTGTGAAGCACAGCAACCTGAAATCTAGTCACGCAAACTGAACACCCCGCCACACAGAAGTGGGTCGGTTGATATTCCTCCACGTCTAACATAAACTCCAAATCCATATAAACAAAAAAATTACGCATAGAGGCAGGCCGATTAGCTCCAGGTGCGAAATGGTTGCAAATATTGGGTGTCAGATGTCAACGAATTCCTTCCCTGTGATGAGAACGCCGATTGCAGTTATGTCTGTGGCTCCCTTCAGCCCCGACAGAGACTTTACATATTCCACCAGGACTCGCCCTGCAAAACCACAGTGGCTCTCCATTATCCGAAGGGCAGGCGCCGGGTTCGAATCCCTGGAGCCATCCTCCCCCCAGGTCGACTGTTTGGGGCACATTAAGTTGAAGCGGAGATGGGCCAAGTCGTCCAAGAACAGCGTCGAAAAGAAACTCCGGCGAACTACGAAGGGTAACTTGCTATCCCGATTCATGAAGTTTATCTTCAGCAGCCATGGAGGGGGAGGGGTAGGGCAAGGAGATTGTGGGGCGGCCAGCAGTGGTGATTGTCCTACACAAGAAGGTCGTAGGACGCCCTACCCTTCGCTAGGGCAGCTCAGACGATACGCCTCGAGTTCATATGATGCTTTTGTTGATCCATCGGGGTCGCCGTTTAATGGGAATATTGGGGGCTCGGTTTGAGGGAGCCATTCTCAACATGATTGTGGGCTAGTTCAGTGTTCGGTTAACTAAATTTTAATTTTGCAGTTAGGGATTCCTAGGTCAGAAATTATCAAAATAATAACATAGAGGCGTTGGGGTTGTACATTATGAGAAATAAATATAGTCTATTTCGGCATGATAAATATAGTTGTACTCTACAGGTATTTTTTTTTTCCTCAAACAGTAGAAACTTGTGCTCTAGAGTTATTGTTTTCTCTCAAGTAGTAGAAATTTGTGCTCAAAGGCAGCAGTAATTATTTATTACATAACAACATTGGAATGTAGTAGAAATCCTTTTTCCGGTAACTTTTTTATGAAATTTGCATACAAAGTATGTGAATAAATGACCAAACAAATACAACATAGTATGCATGTAAATTATTTAGTAAAATCATTGAACCAAAATATGGATAAATTTAAATTGATTTTCATCTTACACTAATTTTTTTGCACATCACATGCAACCTCAAATTTTGTTCATCACATTGCAAAGTTGTTTTTTTTCATTAAATGGTGATGTTGATTTTTGTTTGATACATGGTGATATATATTTGTCACATTAGGATGCCAACTTTTGAATATGTTACCTTATGATCAACTATGATTGATTATGGCTGAACATTTTTTACCAAGTTCATCAACTTTTAATGATAGATGAATATGGTTGACCATGTTCAATGATGGTTGACCATTTTAGCCATGGATTACCATGGTAACCAAAATTGACCATAATTGTCTTGGTTTGATCATGGTTGAATATGATTTCGCTATTAACAAAACTCTTTTTTTTTCTAAATTAGTAGTGCCTTACTATTTTCTATTTATCAAAAAAGAAGCAGGTTGCAACATATAAAAAACTCGATGGCCTCAACCTGCTCGAAGGAAACCAGGTCTATTGGCCACCTTAGATACTTAAATGCCATCCAGCATTGAAAAATTTTCATCCGTCTACTAGCTGCTATGGCCATTATACTATGCCTAACAAAGTCTAACTAGAAACAGTAAATGCTAGCCACAAAATACATTGGAAACCAAGAAAATCATTAGTCAATCATCTAAATAATCGATAGGAGTCGAGTCTTTAGCAGTAGAGCCCGACATATTTACTTGTTGCATGGTTTGAAGTTGTCGCTCAATTCTTCCAAGTCGAGCCATAGCATAATGTTGAGATACTCGAATCTCCTGAATCTCTATTTTAATTTCCTGTAGAACTGAAACCACTTGGGGGTTTCCTTCCATTTCTTGTAAACTCATCATGGCCTTGGCCAACACACATTTAAGTGTCCAGTAAGTATGAATGGACTGATGAAAAAGGGATAGTCTCCCTCTTGTATTCCCTAGGTCTTTTATGAAGTCCATGGTGGCTTCTTATTGTTCTATTTCCTCTTCTCTGTTGTTGCATTCTCTCTCCCAACACAGAATTATATTGCAAACATGTGGTGGGTTTCTTGTAGAGTAAATAACAAAGAGGTTTTCCATAACCTCTTTTTTTGTTTTTCTACCTCACTTGCTAGATCCAACTGTGGATTTTGGAAGATTCTGCTTCCCTTTTTCCTTTACTTAATGTTTGACAGGTTGACCTTTTACCATTTTTGTATTCAGAAGTACAAACCCTTGATTATTCTATTTCAATTCCTCTGACAGAGACTGAGCAACACTTGTGATAACTTTAAAAAGGCCTGTATATGGCAAGACAAATTCAATAACGGTTTTCATGGAAGAGAAATTGGGGCCCACGGTTTCCTTTGTAACAATTGATCCAAATAACAGATAGCCTTTCTATTGCTTTTGTAGGTGGTAGAATTATATAAGATGAGTTTAGACAGAGAGAAGGATGAGGACAGATAACGCAAGTCCGTGGCCCATAACCCATGGAGATAGATATGTTGGCTAATAGAACAGAGGGTCCTATTTCCCTCCTAATTAATTGACAGACGAGACTCATAATTTGAAGCAGAGATAACTGACTTGCAAACACAGACATAAATCTGCACACCTTGCAGAGGTGTAGTATCCTGACCAAAACAATTGTGATGAACAGAGTAAGGGACAGAGACACGACCAGGCATGTCCTACATTACCATGCATGCAGTCTCATAGGCCTAAGATGCCAGGGGCCTCAAATTTTCCTTACAAACCAGAAACGGAGCCCTATCTTTGTTGAAGGAAACCCGACATGGGGTCCTAAAGAAAGGATCGACAACAGGGGCTGGGAAAACCAGAAACAACAAAGTATCAAACATATAACTTAAAGAAAATTTAGAATACCCTTCTAACCCTGCTTTACCATTATAAAAAGCAAACTGTAATTTATTCCAGAATCCATATGTAGACATATACCGACTATGAAGAACCACATACAAACCACCCAAGAATTTTACGTTTCCATTGTTATGGTTATGACAGTGAGCAGGAGCAGGTAAATTAACAATGTAACTAACTAGACTCATCATGTACCAAATGACTAGTCAAAGTCGCAGACCAACAGCCTCTGTTCCCACTACTCCTCCTTCAAATTTTCACCTGAGAACAATTATCTTCATCCTCAGCACATCATGCCTTAACCCATTTTGCCTGCATTGATGTTTCCAAAGTGGTTCTGACATTCTTAGTTGGAACCCAGAGTTTCCGCAAGTAGTCATTATGTTGCAGCGTGCGAGCGTACTTGCTACCGTCCAGATACGAGCCTTAAACTTGAATGACGATGTGGTGTGCGCCGCCACATGGCACCACTCGTCTCCCTCCTTCCTCCACTTTGCACCCCGATCAGGGGTCTCTAGATGTATCTTTATCTCTGTCTATGATGAGTTGTAGTCAATGTAGCTCAATGTCCCATGCCCTGTCAGCTTGGTTAATGTCTAGCTGGCGACCCTCGTTACTACAACCCCAGTTGGCTAGATAGTCTGCAGTCTCATTCCTTGCTCTGCGAACATGCGAGGGGATAAGGTCGCAAATATCCTGTATTATTAAGCTGATCTCATGGATGAGTCTTGCTATCCTCCAACTTTGGCTTATTTTCTTCCATGGAGTCCCCTGCTGCAGCTTCTATAATACTCTTGTTACCATCGCCAAGTCCCCTTCAATAATGACTCTGTGGTAATTTTCCCGGATCGCGATTATCAACCCTTGTTTGACCACCATTAACTCTACTTCATTATTCGTAGCAAACCCTAGATCCATCAAATATACTTTGCATGCTAAACCCTCGGAGTATCGAAAGATTTTGCCTACTCCTACCTAACCTACGTTTCCTTTGGATGCCCCATCATAATTGAGTTTTAGAAACCCTAGTTGTGGCATCTCAAAATTTTCACGTGGGTTTTGCCTTGGTTGTTTATTTTTCCATCAGGGTCTAACCAACAATTGGGGTTTTAGATTCAACATGGAAACAATGCGGCCTTCATTTCCAGTCGCAGTCCAATCTTCCTCAGTTCATTTTTTGATTAAGATGGTCTCATTAATATTTTCAAAAATTATCTGCCATATTTGGTTTGTATGTCCAGCTTCCTCCCTGAAGATTCTATGGTTCCTTTCTTTACAGATGCCCCAGAGAAGAAACCTAATCGATAGCCTCCGTGCATTGTTAAGAAATCTGCAATTGTATCCCCCTTTTCTCCAGTTTATGGTGATTTGATTGATGCTATTATTGTCCTTGTCAGTTTGTTGGAAGACCTGAGCAATATTCTGCCAAAGTGTTTCAACCAGCTGACAGGTATTAAGTGCTCTATATTCTCCTCATGCCTATTACACATTTTACAGAGTGAAGGGCCCTGCATTCCTCTTCTCTACAACTGGTCCCAGGTAAGAATCTTACGGTGGCTTATAAGCCATAGGTAGTGTTCGATTTTTGGCCAGTGGCTGCCCATATTTTTTGCCATAATGGAACTGTAATAGTATGTAGATTGTTTGATTTAATATAATATCCTTATTTTATGGTAAACATTCCTTTATTGCGGTATCCCCATCTCAGGATATCTTCTCCATTTGCCGAAACTAATTTCCTGGTTTTCATTTCCTTTTCAAAGTTATTCCATTGAAGTGTTTCAAGGGCATTCAACCATTATGTCCAACCCTTCCATTTTCGCTATTTCCCCTCATCCTCCCCACTCTAGTAGTTGGCTACCGATATTGTATTTAGCAGATTTTTGAAGAGGAAGATTTCCCCTAGATATGGACAGCTGAATAATTTCTCTCTTTGCTGCCACAAATCCTCCCAAAATAGAGAACTATTACCTCCTCGGATTTCTAAGAAGCTATGCTACCGAATAAGATCTCTATTGATGGCTGCTAGATTCCAAATATTAGATCCTTTAGGGGTGACATCTATTTTCAATTTGCCTGTAGTTGTTCTGGGCATATCATATTTTATTTCCCATATCATTTTCCGTAAGTCTCTCCCTTCTGGATCCATCTCCACCAGATTTTAGCTCCCATCACCTGGTTTAGCACATATGGGTCTCGTAATCCCAATCCCCCTGAGTTTTTGAGTTTGATGAGCTTATCCCATGAGAGGAGAGCCCATTTCTAAGTTTGTTGAGCACCCTGCCACATAAAATTTTTGAATATCTTCAGCATATTATTGCAGATGTTTTTCGGGGAAGCTCGCCATGATAGCTGGTAAACAGGAATAGCTTGGAGACCAGAGCATAGCAATACCACCCGACTAGGGGCATTCAGAGCATGGAGTGCCCAATTCTAAGAAAACTTATAAACATTATATTAAATATTGAGAAAAATTAGAGATTAAACAAAAATTAAATGTTATTAAATAGAAGAATTAAACCTTATTAATATTAATACTTTTATTTTTATTAATCATTTTTAAAAGTAAAATATTAAATGAACCTTAAACCTTAATAAATATTATTTATAAACCTTATTATTAAATATTTTTAAACCTTGATGATGGTTGAGTCAATTTCATCATGGTTGATTAAAGTTGACTATGATGAACATATGTTTGAATAAAGTTGAAGGTTTACTACAAATGTTGATTATGTCATCACAATGCAACCTCATTTTTTGGTTCCTCAAATTACAATGTTGATTTCGGTTCATCATATTATGATGTTGCAGATTTTTAGTTTATCACATTGTGATGTTGCAATTTTTTTGTTTATCACATTGTGATGTTGATTATTTGTTTCACATATTGAGACATTGATTTTTTGTTTGAGATATTGTGATGTTGCTTTTTTGTTTGTCATATTGTGACATTCAGTTTTTTTCATCACAATCTGATGCAATTTTTTTTCTCATCACATGTGACGTTAATTTTTATTCATAACATTTTGATATTGATTTATATTCATTATACTTTGATATTTATTTTTGTTTGGTACATTGAGATGTTGATATTTATTTTTCACATTACAATGTCAATTTTTTAACATGGTTGACTATGGTTTAGTATGGATGAATGTTGTTGACTGTGGTTGACAATGTTTAACTATAAATGATTATGGTTGACCATGTTCACTATGGTTTACCAAACCCGATGAAGCTTCTGCGAAACCTCCACCAACTCTCATATGTCCTAACTGAGGAATGGCCAACGAGCCTTAAAAAACTTTCGCAGTCAAACCATCTAGTCCTGGGGCTTTGCTTGACGACGGGTCCTTTACTACTTCTTTAACTTCTAAGAGGGAGATAGGGCTAGGAATCGCTTCATTTTGTTGTTGTGTGATCACGGAGGGGATGTGCTCGGTGAATTTATGCAAAGCCTCCGTTCTATCACACCCTTCATCCTGCAGCAATGAGGAGAAGGAATCATGAAGCTCCATCTCATTGTATTTGTGGCTCTCTAGGCGGGAGCCATCAGTCACCTATAAGAATGTGATTCTATTGCGTTGATGGTGTTGAATAATAGACTGGTGGAATAATTTGGTGTTCCATTCTCCTTCTCTCAGCCACCGAATTCTGGATTTATACCACCATAAAATTTCCTCTTATTGTTGTCATTCCTCCAGATCTTTGATTAAGAGTTCCTCTGTTTTGGCCAGATCTTCAGTTCGACCCTCCTGGATGATGCGTTGTTAGACCACCTCTCGCTAGCTTCCAACTGTCTCTTCTCCTCCGGGATGTTTCTAAAGGTTTCCTAGTTCTAGGCTTTGATATGGTCCTTAAGGCCTTGCAACTTTTTTTTGAAACGATTGCATTTTGTTGCTAGGTGGTGTACCCAGACCTCTCCACCACGAGGCTAATTGATAAATGAATCCTGGATGGCACAGCCAGAAGCTTTCGAACCTGAACGGCCTGTGTAGTGGGGAGGGGGTTGATGCAATTAGATCCACACTTATGGGCCAGTGATCCGAGCCGATGGAAGGGAGGATATCGGAGGAGAGTCAGGGATCAATCATCATAAGGTGCTCCGAGAAGAGAAACCTATCTAGCTTGCAAGCGATCTGGTGGTCTCCCCCTGTCGATTGTTCCAAGTGTGCAAACCTTGGCGAGGGATGACATCCACGAGGCAAATATCCTCTATAGTGTCATTAAAGGCATGTAAGGCTAGGTCGAGATGTTAGACACCCCCATATTTTTCTTCTAGATTACGGATCAGATTGAAATCACCTCCCAGGATCCAATCCTGTTGAGCCAAAGATCTGCTGAGATGCCACAGGTGCATGAGGAACCTTTCTTTGTCACGAGGCGTGGGCAGCCCGTAAACCGCAGTTAGGATCCTCCATCGGTGCTCCCCTATCAATCGAATCTAGGATAATATCGTGAATTTGGTTTTGATCCAGTCTTTCAAGATAACCATCCCCGGGTCCCAAAGAATTGAAAGACCCCCCACAAATCTGGTTGCTTCGATTGTCATAACTTGGTTGTTTCTCCAACATCTCTGGCTGTTTTCTTGAACCTTATCGATGGGCACCTTTGTCTCTTATAGGATGACTATCTCTGGCTTGTAGCTTTCGATTTTATCATGAAGGGATCAGATCTTCCTTGGGATACTGAAGCCATTGATATTCCATCACATGATCTTCATGAGGAAGGTGCATCGGATCTGGGAAATAAATCTGTCAATTGTCCCATTTGTCCTAAGTTTAGCAAAATTTCTCCTGCTTCACAGATAATCTCTTTGGTGGATTTGTGACCCTTCTTGTTTTTCTCGTTTCCTCCAGGGTCTTGAATGTTGATTCTTAGGGGATTCCCCTCTGTACCCATATTGTGGAGATCTGCTAATTTTTCTCGTCCAGAATGAGTTTCCCATTGAGTATAGAGGGCTCCAAAGTGGTTCAGTTGGTTACCTGGAATATCCTTGATGCCAGTTTTGCTCGATCTTTTGAAGATTTCAAGCAGCTTTTTCTCCTCTTTGTCGAGCTTGTTCTGTTGCTCCTTAGCTTCTAGGATCTTGCTTGTTTTCCTTATGATTTCCTGTGTTCCTCTATTTGATTCAGTGTGTTTCGATATCTTCCTTTTAGAGGAGAGTTTATCCCTAGGGGTGCAGAGTAACTTATCTATTTCCATCTGTTGTGGAGCACCCTGGGATGAAGAGGGGAGAGCCTAGGAAGATGGGGGGACGAGGGCCAAGGATTCATCAGCTAGAACTTCAAATGATGTTTTAGATGCATGAGGCACCGATTTGAGGGGGGAAGCCGGGGCCTGAGGCAACCAGGGACGAACATGCACTTGAGAGCTCGAGCAGTCAGGAGGAGTGGACTGCGAGGGTTTGGTCGCCTTGGAACGACGCCCTTGGATTGATTGGAATCCATCCCCATCCTTGGCCATCGTAGCTACCTGAGCTTCTTCGGCTATAGTTAATGGGCACTCTCGGAAGAGATGGCAATATTCATGGCATTTGTGACATTTGAAAGGGACGTGCTCATAATCCAGTGGTTGAGTCTAGGTGGAGTCGTGGTAGATCAGGTTGATAGATTTTGGCAGGGGTTGAGAGATGTTCATATGGACACAGATCCGAGCATAGGTCAAATGCTATCATCATTTAGTGATTTCCGAGGTTTTGACAAACGCTCCTATTGAGTTCCCGATTCCCTCCAGGATATCTAGCTCCCAAAAAACATTAGGGAGGGAGTAGAGTCACACCCAAACTGGGGCTGTAGTGAACTGATCTTTATCTGGGTTGTAGCATTCCTCCGAATAGTGAATGAAGAAGCCTGCGTTACCCGTGAAGTAAGGGCCATTTTCAAAGATTTGCTTATGGTCCTCCAGATATTCAAAGATCACTTTAAAGAACCCTTTGGCCCTGATCCGAAGCTCAATATTCCCTTTTGGGGACCACTTGTTTTGGATCCAAGCCAGAATGTCCTATTCTTGTGGCTAGACCCCCAAGAACTTGCAGATCATTACATGATCTTTCATATATTGTCAAGCTTTCTCCAGGCGGTTGTTTGGGATGACAAATTTTGGGTTGACTACTGCCTTTGGAAGGCATCAACTCTTTCCCTCCTTTGCTTGCAATTGTGCCCCCATGACTGGGGTTTATGCAGCTGTAGAGGAGCCATTAGGTCCATTGGGCACTTATCCTTGTACGAAGGGAGTCTGATTCGCTGTGTCGCGATAGGAATGCGGCCCCTCCCGTCATGGCGGTGGGCCTGACATGTGGGCTTACACCTGGGCCTCGAATGACGCAGAGCCCTACAGACACAACGCACAACTAGGCAAAGCAAGCCTGACGGCGAGGAGGGTTGTGGTTAAGCTAGCGAAACCCTAGTTGATGAAACCCTAGCAGAGCATGTCATTGTGTTTTGGATGATTGTACTTTATATATATTAATTCCTTTAATAATTACTAATGATGATGATAATTTAAAATAAAGTTAAGTTTTTTTTAATTATTTCAATATGAAATGTATATGCCATAAGTATTAGTTTACCTTATATTATTTAATTTATATAATTATACTAGTTAATAATAGATGAAATGTTTGCTTAAAATATTAATCTTTTCATAAATTTGTAATTAAATTATAAAAAAAAAAATAATAATTATTAACTATATAAAGAATTATCTCATTCTATTTTCATTAATAAAAATGATTAAAAATAAGTTTTCCAAAAATATAATTGACCTCATATAATTCAATTTATATAATTGTATTAATTAATAATAAATGAAATGTTCACTTAAAACATTAAACTTTTTCTCAATAATTTATAAAAAGTTTCAAATAATTATTAAATATAAAAAGACTTAACTTATCATATTTTTTATTGGTAAGTTTGGCATCAATACATCTTTATCATGTCCAATATTTCATATAATATTATGTAATGATGCATTCCATTAAGTTTATATCTTTTTCTCTTTATTATTCATTATTCATGACAACATTACAATGTAACATTTTATCACCAATTAGGTGAAACAACATAAGAAAGCTTCCCATGGTTTGGGGAAGTAGATGTTTTCAAAATAAATTCAAAGCACCATGTGATGGGGCCAAAGGCCAAATTAGGTGAACCCATGGTGTGAAAGGCCATTGATGGTTTGTATCAAGGGATGGAACCACGAATGTACACGATGACTGATAAGTCCGCTGAACACAGCAGGTGCCTAAGTGATCCCAGTGTGAGCTGCATGAAAGATGAACTTTTCAAATGGTTATAAATGAAACATAAAGACAAATGGCCACACTCTTTTTCTCCTGAAATTCCTACCGCACAATATCATATTTAACCATTGAAAACGATTATATATAAATTCCACGGTTTTCAAAATTAACAATTTAAGGTGGTGTGACAGGGCAGGCCACTTCCACCAACTCAAATGCTACCACTCATTTTCTCCACCTCATATTTTCTATGAAAAAACTATGCATATCAACTATGAACTGCTTATCGTATTCAATATACATACCAACTATTCTATTGTATTTATTTCTGGAAGCGCCCAGAAAAATATTCCACGTTTAGGAAGAAAAACAGATGAATCTTACATTCTGAGTTCACACATAAAATAAATTCGAACCTGTGAAGCACAGCAACCTGAAATCTAGTCACGCAAACTGAACACCCAGCCACACAGAAGTGGGTCGGTTGATATTCCTCCACGTCTAACATAAACTCCAAATCCATATAAACAAAACAATTAGACATACAGGCAGGCCGATTAGCTCCAGCGAAATGGTTGCAAATATTGGGTGTCAGATGCCACGAATTCCTTCTCTGTGATGAGAACGCCGATTGCAGTTATGTCTGTGGCTCCCTTCAGCCCTGACAGAGACTTTAAGACTTCCGCCACGCATCGCACCACAGTGGCTCTCCATGATCCGAAAGGCAGGCGCCGGGTTCGAATTTCTGGAGCCATCCTCCCCCCATGTCGACTGTTTGGGGCACATTAAGTTGAAGCGGAGATGGGCCAAGTCGTCCAAGAACAGCGCCGAAAAGAAACCCCGGCGAACTACGAAGGGTAACTTGCTATACCGATTCATGAAGTTTATCTTCAGCAGCCATGGAGGGGGAGGAGGAGGGGTAGGGCAAGGAGATTGTGGTGCGGCCAGCGGTGGTGACTGTCCTACACAAGAAGGTCGTCGGACGCCCTACCCTTCGCTAGGGCAGCTCAAACGGTACGCCTTGAGTTCATATGATGCTAAATTTAGCGATATTTATAGTGGGACACATCTTTTTGTTGATCCATCGGGGTCGCCGTTTAATGGGAATATTGGGGGCTCGGTTTGAGGGAGTCATTCTTTGCCAGAAGTGATATTGATTCATTTTACTAATTTATTTTCATTTTTTTATTATGAGTGCTAAATGGAGTATTAAAAAATCATGAGAAATTAGTGAGTTACAACTATCTCTGGTGGAAATAGTTATACTTGAATGACTTATTTAACAAAGTTAAATCCCAAAAATAATATCTAATATAAATTTGTAATTTTTTAATTTTTTTTACCAACTTAAATAGCTGCAAAAATGTCTTAAAATTTTTCAGTACACTAAATTTGTTTATAACCTCAAATAAACATCTTAAACAATTCACCTTAAATGGATATTCCAAATTTATAACCAAAATTTAAGAAAAACAAAAACCTCTGATAAGTAGACTGGTCTCCTAACTATGTATTTGCACTAAGGACGGCCATATGAGAGAAAGGTGCCTATTTCCTTTCATGTGACTACGCGTCTGTCCAATTTTGGTGGGTTTCATGGATTTGTAACTTACTAAATGTAGAGTCTCGCTTATCCAATCTTTAGTGTTTCGAAACGCTCAGTTCGACAGATCTAAAAGAGTTAGAGCATGGAATTTCTTAATTAGATAGTTAATTTCTTTTCGGTGCTTATTACCATTGTCAATCATACATATATATAATGGTGATGTGGTCTATAATATCCTTTAAAGGTGTAAGGGACAATTCATTGTACTAAATCTATGAAAATTTGCATACAAAGTATGTGTAGAAAATGCTCAAACAAATACAACATAGTATGCATGTAAATTATTTAGTAAAATCATTGAACTAAAATATAGATAAATTTTATTTTATTTTCATGTGACACTAATTTTTTTGCACATCACATGCAACCTCAAATGTTTTTCATCACATTGTAATGTTGATTTTTTTCATTAAATGGTGATGTTGATTTTTGTTTGGTACATGGTGATATATATTTGTCACATTAGGATGCCAACTTTTGAATATGTTACATTATGGTCAACTATGATTGATTATGGCTGAACATTTTTTACCAAGTTCATCAACTTCTAATTATAGATGAATATGGTTGACCATGTTCAATGATGGTTGACCGTTTTAGCCATGGATTACCATGGTAATCACGATTGACCATAATTGTGTTGGTTTGACCATGGTTGAATATGATTTCGCTATTAACAATTTTTTATTTTTTTTTGTAAATTAGTAGTACCTTACTATTTTCTATTTATCAAAAAAGAAGCAAGTTGCAACATATAAAAAACTCGATGGCCTCAACCTGCTCGAAGGAAACCAGGTCTATTGGCCACCTTAGATACTTAAATGCCATCCAGTATTGAAAAATTTTCAAATGTCTACTAGCTACTATGGCCATTATACTATGCCTAACAAAGTGTAACTGGAAACAGTAAATGCTAGCCACAAAATACATTGGAAACCAAGAAAATCACTATTCAATGATCTGAAGAATCAATAGGAGTCGGGTCTTTAGCAGTAGAGCTCGACATGTTTACTTGCATGGTTTGAAGTTGCCGCTCAATTCTTCCAAGTCGAGCCGTAGCATAATGTTGAGATACTCGAATCTCCTGAATCTCTATCTTAATTTCCTATAGAACTGAAACCACTTGGGGGTTTCCTTCCATTTCTTGTAAACTCATCATGGCCTTGGCCAACACACATTTAAGTTCCCAGTAAGTATGAATGGACTGATGAAAAAGGGATAGTCTCCCTCTTGTATTCCTTAGGTCTTTTATGATGTCCATGGTGGCTTCTTATTGTTCTATTTCCTCTTCTTTGTTGTTGCATTCTCTCTCCCAACCCAGAATTAGATTGCGAACATGTGGTGGGTTAGTAAATAACAAAGAGGTTTTCCATAACCTCTTTTTTTGTTTTTCTACCTCGCTTGCTAGATCCAACTGTGGATTTTTGAAGCTTATGCTCCTTTTTCCTTTACTTGACGTTTGACAGGTTGACCTTTTACCATTTTTGTATTCAAAAGTACAAACCCTTGATTATTCTGTTTCAATTCCTCTGACAGAGACTAAGCAACACCTGTGATAATTTTAAGAAGGCCTATATATGGCAAGACAAAGTAAATAACGGTTTTCATGGAAGAGAAAATGGGGCCCACGGTTTCCTCTGTAACAGTCGATACCAAATAACAGATAGCCTTTCTATTGCTATTGTAGGTGGTAGAAATATATAAGATGAGTTTATACAGAGAGAAGGATGAGGACAGATAGCGCAAGTCCGTGGCCCATAACCCATGGAGATAGAGATGTTGGCTAACAGAACAAAGGGTCCTATTTCCCTCCCAAGTAATTGACAAACTAGACTCATAATTTGAAGCAGAGATAACTGACTTGCAAATACAAACATAAAACCGCACACCCTGCAAAGTTGTAGTATCCTAACCAAAACAATTGTGATTAACAGAGTAAGGGACAGAGACATAGCCAGGCCTATCCTGCATTACCATGCATGTAGTCTCATAGGCCTGAGATGCCAGGGGCCTCAAATTTTCCTTACAGACCAGAAACGGAGCCCTATTTTGGTTGAAGGAAACCCGACATGGGGTCCTAAAGCAAGGATCGACAACAAGGGCTGGGAAAACCAGAAACAACAAAGTATCAAACATCTGACTTAAAGAAAATTTAGAATACCCTTCTAACCATGCTTTACCATTATAAAAAAAAAATGTAATTTATTCTAGAATCCATACGTAGACATACACCAACTATGAAGAACCACATACAAACCACCCATGAATTTTAGGTTGCCATTGTTATGGTTATGAAAGTGAGCAGGAGAAGGTAAATTAACAGTGTAACTAACCAGGCTCATCATGTACCAAATGACTAGCCGAATTCGCGGACCAACAACCTCTGTTCCCACTGCTCCTCCTTCAAATTTTCGCCTGAGAACAATTCTCTTCATCCTCAGCACATCATGCCTTAACCCATTTTTCCTACATTGATGTTTCCAAAGCCGGTCTGACATTCTTAATTGGAACCCAGAGTTTCTGCAAGTAGTCATTATGTTGCAGCGTGCGAGCATACTTGCTACCGGCCAGCTATGGGCCTTAAACTTGAATGACGTTGTGGTGTGCACCGCCGCATGACACCACCCATCTCCATCCTTCCTCCACTTCGCACCCTAATCGGGGGTCTCTAGATGTATGTTCATCTCTGTCTATGATGAGCTGTAGTCGATGTAGCTCAATGTCCCATGCCCTGTCAACTTGGTTAATGTCTAGCTGGCGACCCTCATTGCTACAACTCCACTTGGCTAGATAGTCTGCAGCCTCATTCCTCGCTCTGCGAACATGCGAGGGGATAAGGTAGCAAATATCTTGTATTATTAAGCTGATCTCATGGATGAGTCTTTTTTTCCTCCAACTTTGGCTTATTTTCTCCGATGGAGTCCCCTGCTGCAGCTTCCGTAATACTCCTGTTACCATTGCCGAGTCCCCTTCAACAATGACTCTATGGTAATTTTCCTGGACCGCGATTATCAACCCTTGTTTGACTGCCATTAACTCTGCTTCATTATTCGTAGCAAACCCTAGATCCATCAAATATACTCTGCATGCTGAACCTTTGGAGTTTCGAAAGATTCTGCCTGCTCCTGCCTGACCTAGGTTTCCTTTGGATGCCCCATCATAATTGAGTTTTAGAAACCCTGGTTGTGGCATCTCAAAAATTTTACATGGGTTTTGCCTTGGTTTTTTGTTTTTCCATAAGGGTCTAGCCAACAATTGGGGTTTTAGATTCAACATGGCAAGAATGCGCCCGTCATTTCCAGTCGCAATCCAATCTTCCTCAGTTCATTTTTCGATTAAGATGGTCTCACAAATATTTTCCAAAATTATCTTCCATATTTGGTTTGTATGTCTAGTTTCCTTCCTGAAGATTCTATGGTTCCTTTCTTTCCAGATGCCCCAGAGAAGAAACCCCATTGATAGCCTCCATGCCCTATTAATAAATACACAATTTTATCCCCCTTTTCTCCAGTTTTTGGTGGTTTGATTGATGCTGGTACTATCACTATTATTTTGTTGGAAGACCTCAATAATATTCTGCCAAAGTGTTGTGTAACCAACTCCAAAAAGAGAAGACCTCAATAATAAGGGGCTACACTATTAATATAGGGACTTAACACAAAGTGTTTCATTCAGCTGACAGGTATTAAGTAAGTGCTTTATATTCTCCTCATGCCTATTACACATTTTAAAGAGTGAAGGGCCCTGCATTCCTCTTCTCTGCAACTGGTCCCAGGTAAGAATCTTACGGTGGCTTACAAGCCATAGGTAGTGTTCGATTTTTGGCCAGTGGCTGCCCAGATTTTTTGCAATAATGGAACTGTAATAGTATGTAGATTGTTTGATTTAATATAATAGCCTTATTTTATGGTAAACATTCCTTTATTGCGGTATCCCCATCTCAGGATATCTTCTCCATTTGTCGAAACCAATTTCCTGGTTTTCATTTCTTTTTCAAAGTTATTCCATTGAAATGTTTGAGGGGCATTCGACCATTGTGTTCGACCCTTCCATTTTCGCCATTGCCCCTCATCCTCCCCACTCTAGTAGTTGGCTACTGATATTGTATTTGGCATATTTTTGAAGAGGAAGATTTCGCATAAATATGGACGACTGAATAATTTCTCTCTCTGCTGCCACAAATCCTCCCAAATAGAGTAGTGCTACCTCCTCAAATTTCCAAGAAGCTATGTTGCCGAATAAGATCTCTGTTGATGGCTGCTAGATTCCAAATATTAGATCCTTTAGGAGTGACATCTATTTTCAGTTTACCTGCAGTTGTTCTGGGCATATCATATTTTCTTTCCCATATCATTTTTCGTAAGTCTCTCCCTCCTTGGATCCATCTCCACCAGATTTTAGCTCCCATCACCTGGTTTAGCACATATGGGTCTCGTAATCCCAATATTCCTGAGTTTTTGAGTTTGATGAGCTTATCCCATGAGAGGAGAGCCCATTTCCGAGTTTGTTGAGCACCCTGCCACATAAAATTTTTGAATATCTTCAGCATATTATCGCAGATGGTTTTCGGGGAAGCTCGCCATGATAGCTGGTAAACAGGAATAGCTTGGAGACCAGAGCATAGCAATACCACCCGACTAGGGGCATTTAGAGCACAGAGTGCCCAATTATGAGAAAACTTATAAACATTATATTGAATATTGAGAAAACTTAGAGATTAAACAAAAATTAAATGTTATTAAATAGAAGAATTAAACCTTATTAATATTAATACTTTTGTTTTTATTAATCATTTTTAAAAGTAAAATATTAAATGAACCTTAAACCTTAATAGATATTATTTATTAACCTTATTATTAAATATTTTTAAACCTTGATTATGGTTGAGTCAAGTTCATCATGGTTGATTAAAGTTGACTATGATGAACATATGTTTGAATAAAGTTGAAGGTTTACTACAAATGTTGACTATGTCATCACAATGCAACCTCATTTTTTGGTTCCTCACATTACAGTGTTGATTTCTGTTCATCATATTATGATTTTGCAGATTTTTAGTTTATCACATTGTGATGTTGCAATTTTTTTGTTTATCACATTGTGATGTTGATTATTTGTTTCACATATTGAGACATTGATTTTTTGTTTGAGATATTGTGATGTTGTTTTTTTGTTTGTCATATTGTGACATTCATTTTTGTTCATCACAATCTGATGCAATTTTTTTGCTCATCACATGTGACGTTAATTTTTATTCATAACATTTTGATATTGATTTCTATTCATTATACTTTGATATTGATTTTTGTTTGGTACATTGAGATGTTGATATTTATTTGTCACATTACAATGTCAATTTTTTAACATGGTTGACTATGGTTCAGTATGGATGAACTTTGTTGACTATGGTTGACAATGTTTAACTATAAATGATTATGGTTGACCATGTTAACCATAGGTGACCATGGTGACCATAATTGAGTTAGTTTAATCATGTTTGAATATGGTTGCACTATTTTAAAAAATTATAATACTATTATTGTTATTGTTATTATTAAACCTTTTTAAGCCTTGATTATGGTTGACCATGGTTGACTAAATCTGACTAAGGTCAACCATGGTTGACTATAGCTTAATATGGTCGACTAAGGTTGACTATGAGTATGTTGGGAATAATGTCTAGGGTTAAATATAGGCATATTGCACATAATTACTCTCGTTAATCATGGGTGAACATGATGTAAATGTCGACTATGGTTAACCAAGTCAATCATAACTGGCATGTATTAATATATAGATTAATATATTAATGTATAGATTAATATCATAATGATTAAATTAATATATTATTAATGCATAAATAAATGCATTATTAGTGTGTTAATGTATAAATAAATGTATTAATGTATTGTAAGTTATTAAGATTTAGAATAACGAGGACATTAATCCTTAATTCTTGTTAATAAATTATATTATTGTTGAACTATATTAATAAATTTATTAAACATTATTAATAATCTTAAAACCTTAAGCTTTAATATTTATTAATAAATGTTACATATGGTTGTAAATCACCATGTGAAGCTGTTAAAGAGTTTAATCCTTATTAACAAGATTTATATGTGGTTGATCATAGTTAACTAAGATAAACTTCGCAAACTTAGTAAACTTAATAAACCTAGGTTAACCGAGTAAACATAAGAAGCTTATAAAATCATGGTTGACCTTGTGAACCTAATAAACTTATTTAACCATAGTTGACCATATTTTACCAAGATAAAAGTATTAATCCTAAATGGTTGATCATAACTGACTAAGATAAACCTAGTAAATCTAAGTCAACATAGTAAATATAATAAAATTAGTAAACCATGGTTAACTAAGTAAACCTAATAAACCTAGAAAACCCAAAATATGTAGTAGAATTTGTTAACCTTATTGTCTATGACCAATTATGGTTGACCATAAGTGTGAATATTGGCCAAGTTTGACCATGGTAAACCATGGGTGAACTTGGTTTACCTACTTGATTTGAGGTAAATTTAAAGTTATATACAAGTTATTAAGCTATTATCATTATGATACTTTTAATCTTATAAAATATTTATCTTTATTTATTATATGTTCTAATTTATTTATAATAGTTTTTATTTTGATATTATAAATTTGAGATACTTTTAATTAATTCAAATATAAAATTATTATTAAAAATAAAATTATATTTAAATTAAAAAAATAAATTCTATTAAAATGATCAAATTAATCTATAATGCGAGTGCACATTGAAGAAACACACGAGGGAGATAGGCAGACACGTGATATGGCACCTCCCCCAACCAGTTTTGAGGATGTATTGGATGCATGTTGAGGGAAAGTGGAGTGCCTCCCCAAGTGGCAGAGGCAAGTTGGAACTCTCGTAAATATGATGAATTTATATTTAAACCAACATCGAATGGTATTTATCTATTTTTGGATGTTGCTTATGGGAATGAGGTGCAAATGGGGTGAATAAGTTATGTTTTCACATGTGATTTCCCTATGCATGCATGCTCGATTCTGCCAATTTGAGGTCTTATGTTGTGATGGAATGGGATCCTAGTTTTGACAACCAAGTTCCGGGTTCAAGTGAGGGAATTTTAAGATCTAGGAGACAATGATGGATTCTACAGTCTAGCGCCCGGTATCCCTCATATTCTCTTTCAAAAATTTCTTCATGGTCTCGAAAGGTACCGCGGTTTGCTTATGTTTTTCTAGGTTTTCTTTGTTTTTGGATTTTTGGTTCATTTTCTGAGTGCTGCTTGACATTGTTTCTTTGCCTCTTGCTACTACATTTTAGTGGTGCTGCAATGTTGATTCCCTATGAAATGCAACCAGTTTAGTGGCGCTGGTGGTGTGGGCGCTCTACAGTGGTGGGATGGAGCTTGGTGTGGGTGAAGTGGGAGAGAAGTGTGCTCAGCCAAATATGCCTTGAACATAGAGTGGGGGGAGGTAACGTTAGCCTGGAAGGTGAGGTCGACCAACCTTTTGTGCATTGGTTTGAGGGTGAAGTGGGGTCGATGATGGAGAAGGGTCGTGGGGTCAGTTCGGTCTCGAAGCACTATCATACAAAGGTAGAGGGTAAGGGCCCAACATGGAGCTGATCACCGTGGGAAACTAGAGGACGACGCAGTGAGAAGGGAGGAACATGATTAGGAGGGTGGCATGATGGAGGAGGAGATCTCCCAAGAGCGAGCCTAGTTGTTAGGAAGAGTCGAGCAACCCCCAACAATGCAGTCCATTGCCAAACAACTATGTGGCATACAAACCAACTTGGACATCCTCCGGGCGAAAAAATATGAAGACAAGAACAAGGTAATTCCTTACATAAATGATTTGTAGTTTTCTAAAGGGGAAGTTGTGGAACATCTACCTTATGTTTGTGGCAGCGAACACAGATCCGATGAACACTTGGATGAAATAGAAGCTAGGCTAGCTCATATTTCTTTTCATGTCCATGAGGGTCATGGTCCGTCGATGGCCCCTAGAAATGCACATATGTTGAACCCTCCAATGTAATTTGATGACTGTTGACAGTTTTTTGTTTTGGATGTTTTTTGGGCATTAGTGTCTATTAGTCTTTTGGTTTTTTGTAAAAAATGTCTTTTTGTTTCTAAGTATTGTACAACTCACTCGACAAAAAAAATATAATCCGAGTAACACTAAGAGAGCTAAAAAGTCCTTAATCAATTAAACTCCACTTTTACAAAATAAATATAAGAACATTTACTCATTTTTTTTAATATCAAATTAAAATACTAAAATATTAAATTAAAAATACTATATCATATTAAAATTAAAATTAAAATTAATATTAAAAATTAAATTAAAATCAAACAAAACTATATTAAAATTATATCGTTGTTTATAATAAAACAATGCAACATTAAACATGATAGTTTAATACTTCTTCAAAATATAAAAATGTAAATTTGCTTAGTGTGAAATTTTGTTCTACAATTAATTTCATGATAATGGAGTAATCATTAAAATTAAAATTGTTCCATTGAATTTTGGTAGAAGTAACTCTCTTAAAGTTGTACTTTTAATTTTAATATATATATCTAATATAATTTTTTAAAAATATTATCCAAAATAAATTGGAATAAAGTTCATAATTATTTTAAGATAATAAATTTATTAATTTATTTAAATATAAAGATGAATTTATTTTTAGTTAGCTTTGCCTTTTAAATTCATATTTTTCTGAATGATGATAAATTTCAATTAACTATTTAATAGGATAAAAGTATGAATTACATCTTTGAATTTATCCTTCAAAGAAACTTAAAAAATAATATTTTGATTTTATCAAATCATTTCGTTTTTCAAGCTCAAATTGACTATTTAATAGGATAAAAGTATGAATTACATCTTTAAATTTATCTTTACAAAGAAACTTGAAAAATAGTGTTTTGATTTTATCAAATCATTTCCTTTTTCAAGCTCAAATAATAGAAAAGCGTCAAGTAAGAAGATTGAAATTATCATTATTTTTATATTCCTATTTCAATTAAATTATTATTCAATAATAAACTTCCGAGATTACAGACTTTCACACATTATTGATTTTTGTCAAACTTCCATGAGTTTGTCAAACTTCAATCACAACTAACATAACCTCAAGTACCCTTTTCGGACGTGCATGCTTCAAATGACCTTTTTGGAAGCAAATGATTATAGTGCTAAGGCCACGCATTACTCATCTTTAATTAATAAAACAATATTATAGACCTTATCAAATTTACATTACAAAACCGAATCGAAACTCTATTATTTTATTTCTATGGCTAATTTAATAACAATAAAAGTTGACTAAGCTGTCACTTTCAGAGCAAGTGAAAACCCAGATTTATCCTTCTATTTTAAATATTTCTTCCTCTGATTTAAAATTGCTATTGAAATTATTTAATAAACTACTACTATAATAATAATAATAATAATAAAATATTTCACTGTTATGGTTAGAAGACCAAGGCTGTTGACATATTTTTTTTTTTAAATGTACAACTACTAATTGAAGAATCTCCAAAGGCTTTCCCTTGACATTTTTGGTAACTCAGAATGACCAAGGCTTTCCTTCAAACATGCATGGCATAAACTCTAAAGGAGATTAGAGTAAAACTTGTTAATTGGACTTTTCAAGATTTTCTAAGAGAGAAAACCTAGATAATTAAGATTTGAGACAACTTTTAACTTTTCCTTATACGATGACTAAAAATATTTAGTGCACGGTGAGTTTTAATTATTTATCTATATTAAAATTATAAAACATTAATTTTAATATAAAAATGTTTATTAATAAATAAAGTAGTTTAGATTCATTTTAATTTCAGATTTACTAAGGGTTGAGAGAGGTTTAATTTTTTTTCACTTTAAAATATGTGTATATATAGATTTGATTTTTCTTGGTGTTTGGTAGATCCAGAGTTAAGATAGATTTAGATTAGTTTAATTCCCCATTTAAACAAACTATATTCTACATGAATATTAAAAAATATTTTTATTTTTATTATTATTTTATTTTTATAAAATTATTTTTATTTTAACCAAATTAAAATGTTTAACTTGTAAATTTATAACTTATTAAAGATAGTGTCTGGATTTCTTCGTGCTTGAAGTAAATGTTTTGTTTGGCAACAATAAAATAGTCAATAAACATATTCATTCACAAATACATATTTTTTCACAAATAGTTGAAAAAATATTTAACATATACACAAACATATTCATTCACTAAGATCCACCAAGATCTTACAATAATATAAATGCAAAGAAAAAAAAACATAAATTGCTTTTCAGTATTGTGTGCAATGACACTCTAGATAACAACCCAAAAATATATAACACCCATTGAGCACATAAAAAATGTACCATACATTTATAAATAAACATAAAATATATCTAAAATCTAAATGTTGCTAGCCAACCCAAAAATATATAACACCCAAAAATACATGACACCCATTGTGCACATAAAAACATGCACCATACATTTATAAAAAGACAAAATAAATATCTATGAGCTATGAGCTCAGCCGCGACGGAAAATGGATGCCACAGTGATTCAAGTGGAGGCCCATGAAAGATAAGCATTTCGAAAATTTATAAAGGAACATAACGACAAATGGCCACACTCTTTTTCTCATTAATTTCTTAATGCACAATATCATCTGCAAACTGATCTGAAAATGGAATGTACTTGTTTAAGGGTGCAAGGTATCCATTTTCATAAAATTTCAAATTGACTGCTATACACTCCAAGACCTCTTGATAATGTGAGAATAAACTATTTCCCATACAGAGATGGACTGTAGGGGCATTCACTGGACATGTCTCCTCTAAAGAGAGGATGAGTTCCAGAGGCTACCTGGCCCTCTACAGACTCTGTCTAAGGAAATAATATATAAGCACAAATAACAAGATCAATAAAAGTCTTTTAATTCTGAAATCAAAGTGTTCATTGATCTGTTTTAAGTGTGAATAAGCAAGAGCATATGTTCTGCAACTCATGTGTAGAGGTTTGATGAGAAAATAACAAGTTTTGCTTCCTGTATAAACTTGTTTTAGAAAAGCATGCTCATGAATTTTTACTGTTTAAACTATCAGAATCTGGAAATAAACAGCCAAAACACACACATGAATAGCAGATATTTGTTTAAGCGGTTCACCCCTCTCTTGGGCTACCTCCGCTAGTCCAAAAGCCTCTAATTAGGCTTAGTCCTCTTTTGATTAAATGGTGCAAATGAGATTACATCTGTATAAACTCCTCTAATGAGAAAATAGACTGCTAAAACAAACTCAGAAGGTCCAAAACAGTAGAAATATACTATAAATTCACCTCCATTGGAGGAAGGTAGCCCAATGCAGCAATCTTTCCCCTTAGCTCTGATGGAGTCACAGTCAAAAGCGCTGTAAAATTCGCAGATAGAATGCCCTGATGGCTCTGCAGACACCTCCAACAGCTCCAGAATGCTCTCTACACCCAAAATCAAAAAACAATTCGTCTTCAAAGGCCTCTCCTAGCCGAAGTTATGCCCACTTTACTGAACTGCCAGTTTGGGCTAAAAAATCTCCACTAAATGTGGAGCAACTGCTGATAACAGCACCAAAAATAGGTGGGGCGCCTAAATAGGCGGAGGCTGCCATTTCAACCGCCAAACGTGGCATTAAATTTTATGTGATCCGCGTTCACATGCGGCGAATGTTAAAACGGTATGAAATAAATGTTTAAACGGTTTTTAATTAAAACATATATCACATAACATATGTGATAACTATTGTTAACTGTTTAAATAAATACCACGTTTAATTAAATAACAACCCACAATGTAAAACATATCCAAAGTTTTTGAAATCCGCCCGTTTGAAATGCGCGCCAAGCTTTTGGGTTCTGGTTCCCGCCGGAGGTCCCATGGGAAGGGGCTGGCCCTTCGGGGCTGGCCCCTTTCCGGGCCCCGCCCCAACAAATACACGCCTTAATTACCACTCCGCCCACCACATAAATCAACGAATAACTTTGGTCTAACGGTTAAGTCGGATGGTTGATATATGCCAGGTCTTGTGTTCGATTCCGGCCGAGCCACCACAAAATTTTTAACACGCCATTCAACTTGACTTTGGGGCCCACGTGGCGGCCTCCGGGCTAGCCATGTGGCGCCTCCTGATTGGCTGCCAAGGAATATTCCCCAGAATATTCTGCGGAATATTCCCAGAATATTCTGTGGAATATTCTTTTTTTAATAAAATTTTCCACAAAGGCAAATTTGGCATTTTTTAATGAAAATTGAGAAATCTTCAAACTTGAATAACTTCTGCATATGGAGACCATTTTTCAAACCGTTCGGAGCGCCGGAATTAGGAAGACGAGCTCTATCCGGTCGTTCAGGTTCAAACCAGTTCTGAGCACTTTCATTTTTGACCATTTTACGACACTTGGTCCTGAGCTCCTGATCACACCTCCCAAATGAGAAGGCTTTTGGTCCCCAAAAGCTTACTGAATATCTGCACTGAACTGTACAGCACTTGAGGAACAGAAATATCCTCTTCCAGTCAGCCAAAATAGCATACTAATGCCCAAAAATGTCCTGCCTTGCTAACTGTCATCATGGCGACTTTTTGCTGCATACGCCAAATACTTGTCGAATCCCGACCAAGTTCTTTCGCCAGACAAATCTGAAATTGCAGGAACCAGCAATGAAACTTGCTGATATATGAGCTGAAATATTCCCCTGAATATGTGGACTTTCCAACTGTCACGATGCCCATCCAAGGCACCTCCATTCCAGAAGAAGAGCTGCCTCCCAAATGAGAAGGCTTTTACAAAGATGAAATACTTCATCATTTCTCCTGTTTACAATCTTGGAGATCAAAATAACTTTTTTAAAGTCAATAACATTACATGCATGGTTAAAAACAAAGTAATCAACCCTTCAAGTTAATCACACATACATGTTTAAAATACAAGGAAATCATCATGATCCCTGTGCTCATGCATCTCATTCTCATGCATGCAGTTTATCCTTCAACTTTCTCTTAAGTACAATCATAAGTACAAGATCCTCAATCACATGTACATGTACTTTCAAAGCTGAAATGAAAATAACTTTTGCTACGATAGAGTGAGTCTCATACTCAGCTTTCCCATCCTGCAACTTGCATCCCCTTAACAAAGAAAATGCATTCAATCAAAAGACATGCAACTTTAATTGGATAAGAATTCTAACCATTTCTTACCAATCCATTTCAAAGGTGATTCCTTTAATTGCACATCGATATCAGCATGTGTATCATCCTGACACATATCAATGATGGAAACTTCCTTCCCATTCTTGCCATACTCTTTCTCCCACTTCTTCAACTTTTGTGGAAGCATTGTTGGATTCAGAGTCCAACACCTTTCGACAGGATGTCCTTGCTTATGGCAATAAGTGCAACACATGTTCATCTTCTTGACCGCATGATTTGCATTGTTCATTGGAACTTTGGCTTCTTGCCTTCTTTCCTTCAAAAGTTTCTTGTATGTTGCCATTCTTTTTTAACATCTAGAAACACTATGGTTAAACAAACCACAAAAAGAACATGCAATTCTTTTCCCATGCTTGTGTGGAAATTTTTCATGCTTTACATGATCAAAGGAAATATGATTGAAATCAGATTTATACCTTTCTCTTTCACCTTCATTACCTTCATGAGGAGGTGAATCAAAAGAAGAAGAAGTTACCTTTGGAACACTAACAATCTCACCAAAGGTTTTAGAGCTTTCATCACTCCCGTGTTCAAGTGCATGCTGATGCACACCTTCTTCCTTCATGGCTGCTTTGGAACTTTCTCCATAAGATTGTCCATGACCAAGACCCAAATTCTTAGGCCTTACCTCAACCATTATTGGCTCAACTATACCCTGTGCATTTTTTCCCAGTCCTTTTCCTTCATATCCCATTTTGGACATAAACTTGGACCCTATGCCTTTGGTATGTTTCTCAAAAGAACCAAGTTCATAAACATTCTTATAAGAATTTGAAGACAAACTAGAATTTTTTACCTCTTCTTCAAGCTGATACTTGGCTAAGGCTTCTTTGGAAACCAGGAGTTGTGTCTCCAACTCAGACATCTTTTCCAGCTTCATGTTTTCAATATGAAGTTGGCCTTCCATTTCCTGCAATTGGTCAGAAAGCAACTGCTTCTCTTCCCTCATGGAATTCAACTGCTCTTGAAGTCTAGAGCTCTTTCTTTCATCCTCATACATTTCTTTCACCATATTCATCATGATGAAAAATTCTTGCTTCAAACCTTCATAAAAAAATCTTGTGAAGGAGGACAATTTTGATAGCTCACTTATGGAAGTTGTCATTATAAAAATGAACAAAAGAGCTTCAGAAAACTCAAACAACAAGTAGTTTTCAAAATAATAAAGCAGTCAGTCTTCAACACTGCTTAAGACACCTTTCAAGCTACACAATCAAGCTAGTGATGTCAGTCAAGCAAACCAACTTTGCAACCTGCTCTTCAGTCAAGCAAACCTGTGCTCTGATACCATCTGATCTGAAAATGGAATGTACTTGTTTAAGGGTGCAAGGTATCCATTTTCATAAAATTTCAAATTGACTGCTATACACTCCAAGACCTCTTGATAATGTGAGAATAAACTATTTCCCATACAGAGATGGACTGTAGGGGCATTCACTGGACATGTCACCTCTAAAAAGAGGATGAGTTCCAGAGGCTACCTGGCCCTCTACAGACTCTGTCTAAGGAAATAATATATAAGCACAAATAACAAGATCAATGAAAGTCTTTTGTTTTTGAATTCAAAGTGTTCATTGATCTGTTTTAAATGTGAATAAGCAAGAGTATATATTTTGCAACTCATGTGTAGAGGTTTGATGAGAAAATAACAAGTTTTGCTTCCTGTATAAACTTGTTTTGGAAAAGCATGCTCATAAAATTTTACTGTTTAAACTATCAAAATCTGGAAATAAACAGCCATAATACACACATGAACAGCAGATATTTGTTTAAGCGGTTCACCCCTCTCTTGGGCTACCTCCGCTGGTCCAAAAGCCTCTAATTAGGCTTAGTCCTCTTTTGATTAAATGGTGAAAATGAGATTACATCTGTATAAACTCCTCTAATGAGAAAATAGACTGCTAAAACAGACTCAGAAGGTCCAAAACAGTAGAAATAGACTACAAATTCACCTCCATTGGAGGAAGGTAGCCCAATGCAGCAATCTTTCCCCTTAGCTCTGATGGAGTCATTGTCAAAAGCGCTGTAAAATTCGTAGATAGAATGCCCTGATGGCTCTGCAGACACCTCCAACAGCTCCAGAATGCTTTCTACACCCAAAATCAAAAACAAATTCGTCTTCAAAGGCCTCTCCTAGCCGAAGTTATGCCCACTTTACTGAACTGCCAGTTTGGGCTAAAAAATCTCCACTAAATGTGGAGCAACTGCTGATAACAGCGCCAAAAATAGGTGGGGCGCCTAAATAGGCGGAGGCCGCCATTTCAACCGCCAAACGTGGCATTAAATTTTATGTGATCCGCGTTCACATGCGGCGGATGTTAAAACGGTATGAAATAAATGTTTAAACGGTTTTTAATTAAAACATATATCACATAACATATGTGATAACTATTGTTAACCGTTTAAATAAATACCACGTTTAATTAAATAACAACCCACAATGTAAAACATATCCAAAGTTTTTGAAATCCGCCCGTTTGAAATGCGCGCCAAGCTTTTGGGTTCTGGTTCCCGCCGGAGGTCCCATGGGAAGGGGCTGGCCCCTTTCCGGGCCCCGCCCCAACAAATACACGCCTTAATTACCACTCCGCCCACCACATAAATCAACGAATAACTTTGGTCTAACGGTTAAGTCGGATGGTTGATATATGCCAGGTCTTGTGTTCGATTCCGGCCGAGCCACCACAAAATTTTTAACACGCCATTCAACTTGACTTTGGGGACCACGTGGCGGCCTCCGGGCTAGCCACGTGGCGCCTCCTGATTGGCTGCCAAGGAATATTCCCCAGAATATTCTGCGGAATATTCCACGAAATATTCCCAGAATATTCTATGGAATATTCTTTTTTTAATAAAATTTTCCACAAAGTCAAATTTGGCATTTTTTTATGGAAATTGAGAAATCTTCAAACTTGAATAACTTCTGCATACGGAGACCATTTTTCGAACCATTCACGGCGCCGGAATCAGGAAGACGAGCTCTATCCGGTCGTTCAGGTTCAAACCAGTTCTGAGCACTTTCATTTTTGACCATTTTACGACACTTGGTCCTGAGCTCCTGATCACAAACATTGAAAACGATTATATATGAAATCCAGGGTTTTCAAAATTAACAATATTAAGGTGGTCTGACACGGAAGGCCACTCGCACCAACTCAAAGTCTACCACGCATTTTCTCCATCTCAATTTTTGTATGAACAAACTACATATATTGTGCTGCTTATTGTATTTAATATACATTTTTTTTCCAGCAGAATTTTTTTTTTGTTTATATTATGTACAAGATCAAGATTTTAATACTTCTCATATGTCATACATTTATTTTCTTCTTCTATAACAATTCTATGTCAAAAGATTATCTTTTCTAAACAAATATGGCTCAGCTTTAAAGTAGTCCAAGGATTTTTATCTAGTAAATAGTTCAATCAGAAAAACATTTATCAAAAGAAAAACTATGATCGAACCAGTCGTGCCCTCCCCGATATGGTCCAAAGAGAGGATCCGAGACATAAAATGGATTGTTACAAAACAGTCAGTTGTCAAAAACTAGCAGAAATGTCTAGAGGGTGGCTGCCATTTGTAATATTGTTGCTTACTCTGTCAGCAATATATATATCATGTATATGAAAAATCAAGGGTACAGCCCCAGATACATCCTCCACTGCATCTTCCTGTGATTATTAAACCTGTTCTGACCTTTCTTCATCTTGACATATCAGTTAAAAAACTATTTAAGGAAAGATAAAAATGACACTATTCTAGAAGTCTATTACCCTGAAAAAATATCCAAAACTGAAGATTCCACCATCCTAATAGTACTTTACCATCCCTATTTCTTCCTATCCATTTGAATCATAAAGAAAATAGTGCATATCTCCAAAAACGCCCTGCAAAACTTTCTTCGATAATCTATCTGCCTGACAATTTTTCTCCCTAAAAATATGATTGAATTGTATAAGGGAGAAATATTTTCTAAAGTGATTGATCCTATCCAACCATGCATTAAAGGTTCCTAAATTTAGTTCAGTACCCTTATTTAGATTATCTATGAGAATTTGTGAATCTCCATATACCCACAAGTCCTCAATGCTGAGATGATTTGCAAACCAGATCAAACCCCATGATGCCATGACTTCTGCTTTCATATTTGTTCATGGACCTCCATACCAGTAAAGCTTATAGTGGCAGTTTGGAGAGATCATTAGCCAAGCTCCACACCCACACTGGGTTTGTTGGGAGGCACTGTTAAAGAAACCTGCTGGAAAGTGAATCTCATGCGGTCTCATTCTTCTTGACATGTCCACAGGGGGTTTCAATGAGATCTTTGTAACATCCCATGATTGGAAGACCAAGTTTTCAATCTTCTCCGGGCTACAACTAACTTCATCAAATATCCACTTATTTCTTCCACACCAAATATGCCAGTGATAGATCGCCGGTATATTCCTCAATGATGCATTTCTATTGTACCACCATAAGATAAAATCTGAAGTGTTTGCCAATGCTGAAATAATTATCTTGAAGAAAACTCCCATAATTTCTAGTACTTTCCTTACAAAGAGATAGTCATAGAATAGATGAAAATTATTCTTAGCTCCTCCCATGCATAATCTGTAGAGGCCTGGTCCTATCCATCCTTTTTTTGGAGGGTATCCCATGTTAAAATTTTCCCCTGGAGAACCAACCATAGGAAAATATTCATCCTTATTTCTGCACTGTTTTGCTAGATTTTCCTGTAGACACTGATCTCTACGGATGTGGCTGTTGTACTTAATAAGTTGCTATATGAATCCCTGACAACCGGCATATTAAATTTCGTCTCTCCCCTCCAAACGACCTAATCACCTCCTCTGTTCATTAGCATACCCTGTCTCCTCAACTCTTCGTTGTACTCCTCCAATTCCTCTTTAATATGTCCTTTCAGATTTAGATCCTTTGCTGTCATCCATCTTGGGCTCCGTTGAGTGATTATTTTACTGATTGAACCAGAAAGAAAAACCCCTTTCCATTCAGCTATCGAATGAGCTCAACACTGAGAGGGACAAAGATCGGAGATCCGCGCAACCCAAAGTGTCCTAATAATATCTTTGCCCCATCACCAAATTGTTGTTTTAAATTAGCTGAGAAACAAGGCCAAGTTTGTTTAAAACCATTCCAGATTGTCGATCCACCCCTGTGGTTCTTCCAACCCAGCAAGTAAAGGTCTTCCATTCCACTATTCTTTAGATACTTATTCTGTATTATCTCACTCCAAATACCTTTATAATTTAGGCCTCTCCACATAGACTTCATTATGAGAGCTTTGCAAAATAAATGAAAATCTTTGAGTCCCCATCCTCCATTTTCCATAGGTTTCATTATCAATTCCCATCTTGCTAGATGCATCTTTCCATCCTCCTTGCCTCCACTCCATATATAATTTATAATAATGCTCTTTATTATTTTTAGAATACTTGTAGGGATCACATATATATGGGCCCAGAATACCATAATTTGTTGTAAGACTGCCTGTGCCAATGTGAGTCTACCACCTTTAGACAGCCACCTTGCAGTCCAACCCTGAATTCATTTTCTTACTTTTTCTATCATCCATTGTTGGTTCTTGATCCCATATTTATTGGGTTTCATATGGAACCCCAAGTATTTGAATCCCAAACTAAAAGGGGCAATTTTTATCTTAAACATAGCTCCAATCGACACATCCAAGTCCTCACCCTCCTCATCGTGATAAATACAGGATTTATCAATATTAGAAAACATACCTGTGGCCCTACAGAACTTTGAAAAAATATCATAAAAGTTTTGCCACACCTTCATATTCAACAATCCAAAAAGAAGAATGTCATCCACAAAGAGATGATGAGATATATCTCTAAATTGTGATATGTTAATCCCTCTAATATGTCTCGATCTAATAACCATACTTAACTGGGTACTAAAAGGATCCATTATCATAATAAACAGAAGAGAGGAAATAGAACAACCTTGCCTTAATCCACAACCGGGCTTAAAAAATCTAGTTGCAACACCATTGATAATAATAGCCATAGATGTTTTACCCACACACCCCATAATCCGGCTGACTGAAATCCTATCAAGGCCAATCTTATATAACATAAGCCTAAGCATCCAACATTTGACCCTGTCATAAGCTTTACTGAGGTTTAATTTCATAACCAACACCTTCATTTTCCTTGTATGAATCGAATGAATGACCTCCTGAGAAGAGGCCACTGCGTCATGAATGCTTCTATCCTTTAAGAACCTCGCTTGTTCATGAGAAATAAATCTAGATAAAACAATCTTAAACCTTTATGTTATAGTCTTAGAGATGAATTTATATAAAGTATTGCATAAATAAATCAGTCAGAAATCATCAAAGGATTCCACCCCTTTGGATTTATGGATCAAAGCTAAAAAGGTAGAATATATAGCTCCACTCACCTTGCTTGTAGATTTAGCTTCCTCCACCATATCCCTGATGTGTTCAACAAAAAATTCCGCAAAGAAAATAAAAAAATCCAGGGTTTAGCCGTCGGGCCCCGGAATTTTATCAACAACAAATGATTTTAGGACCCTTAATATTTCCTCTTTTCTTATCGACTTCCTGAAATCCTGTAAAGTATCAGCTTCAAACATTTTCGAGATCACCTTTAATGCCCACATCTGATCCTCATAACACTGCTCCTCCCATGTCCTATAAAGAGAATTGAAGTAATTAACCGCTTCATTATGAATCTCCATATTTAATATACACACCAACTCTTGGTATTTATTGTAGGCAATAGTTTAAAAAAACTCGCAAAAAAACTTAGAAATTTATGTAAGAATATGAAAATTTTTGGCAGAAATCTTTGAAAATATAGATTATAGTTGTCAAATTTCAGGATTTTGGGTACCTCGGTGGTTTTTGATGTTGCTAAATCCATTTCCACCATCAAAAAATGATTCAAAAACTTTAACTATCTAATTTTTTGAAATTTTTATATCAAATTTCAACAAAAAATTACAATCTAGACTATTCTGTGGCCTCAGTAAACAACTCATTTCTAGAAGCGTCCCCAAAAATATTCCACGTTTAGAAAGAGAGGCAGGTGAATCTCGCATTTTCAGTTCACACATAAATAAATTTTGCAGGTTCAACATTTTTGGGTCAGAAATTATCAAAAGCAACTTGTGATCCAGAGCTATTTTGATTTTTCTCGAATAGCGGAAACTTGTGCTCAGAGGTCGTAGAAATTGTACTACATAATGATATTTGAATGTAGTAGAAATCCAAAAGAAACTTCAAATAAATACCAAAATAATAAAAAGCCAGGTTAATTTATTTAAATGACCAAAAAATATATGATAATGTGTTAATTCTTAGTAGTCATGTGATTAATTTGTTTGGGATCACTTAAGGCTAACGTTTTTAATAGTTTTCCATAGTGTTGCCAAACCATTCTACGAGGGATGGAACCATAGGCACGTGTTAGTTTTTTTAATTCGATTTAGAATTATTATCTGTTTTCCATTTAGAAATATAATTATCCCTTACGTTGTTGAGAGAAATGGACAACCCCTCCTCTAACTATTTTTTAAATCTATTTTGATAAATATTTTCCTCCATTATTTTAACCAATGTTTTGAAAATTGTGATCAGGATTAAATTGGCGAGGGGAAAAAATCGAAAAAATCGTAAAAATGGGGAAAAAATCGGTAAAAATTGGGAAAAAATCGGCACATACAAAAATATTCAATTTTTTCAATTTTTTTAATATCTAAAACATCCACAACATAAAATAAATGCATTGACACATAAATATGAAAAAAAAACTAATATATAAGATGTGTAATATCATGTCTAGTGCTACATCACACATAAAACTCAATCATGTCTTGAATACTAAGTCCTGAGTCTCAAGAGTCAACTCAGCCTCAAAATATCAACAAAAAAATATAATAATGTATCTCATATCATGAGTCATAGTGTCATATACAAAGGAATGCACCATATAACCTATGGTCCAATACTACTGATTTCCTCTGCCCCTCTTGCGAGAAAATGTAATAGCTTTCCCTCTAGATAAAGAAGCTGACGGGGCTGGTAATGGACTCTATTGTGCTCTAGAAGTAGAACCTGAAGCACCAGGAGCTAAAGGAGGCAGACCACGCCCTCTACTAGTAGCAGGGGTAGGTAGTGTCACCTCCTCCTCCTGCTCCTGTTGTTGCTGCTCCTCATCCTCGTCCTCCTCCCCCTCCACTACCTCCTACTCTATCTAATCAGGGGCTGACTCCATGACAAGCCTCTCAGCCTCAACCCTCCATTTAGCAGTGGTGTCAATCGCATCTAAAGATATGGCCTCCATATCAGGCGTCCTCTCAAGTTGTCTCGCCCGCAATCTAAGATTGTAGTAGACGTAAACCGTGTCATTGAGGTTCTGGGACTCCAACCTGTACAAGGGTCATATATTAATAGATTAAAAATATACATTATAAATAATAAATTAATAATTCAAAAAAAATATTTAATGAATTCAAAAAATCAGTTGGAATATTTTAAGTTTTTAACCTGTTGCGCCTTTTGGTGTGTATTTTTTCAAATACACTCCAGTTGTGGTCGCATCCTGAAGAGCTACATGTTTGGTTGGGTATTCTAATGGCAAAATTTTGGAGTTTTGGTAAACTGCCATCGTATCACCTCCACCATGCATCTACAAGTTACAAGTTACAACAAATAATATAAACTTATAAAGTTACAAACATAAGAAAAATTTTAAAATAATGAAAATCTTACCTGGCATTTTAGTATTCCTATCCTGGACAACCATGTCAAAGCTCAAGGTGCCACCTGCCATTCTGTATACCTCCATTTATTTGAATATATCTGCACATTTTGATGGATATGGAACCATCTTCTGAACACAAGTGAAAAATCCATCCATGACCTCAGCATCAAATAGGAAACTACGTGAGTAAGCAAATTCGGGGTTCACGAAGATCCCTGCAACATGAATGAGACGATGGAGTGTGTTGTTCCATCGGTCATGAATCACTTCCAATACAAGAAGTTTTTTCTGAAAACCCTCATCACCCTGATCATCATAGCAGCTGTGAATGGATTCTTTGGCCCTATCCATGGCCTCATACAAGTATCCCATTGCGGGCTTCTCTCCATCAACCAATCTAAGAACCTTTACCAAAGGTTCAGTAATGTTGCACACCTCTTGCACTCCCACCCAGAAGCTTTCCTGATATGAAACCAACCTGCAGATAGCCTCTCCCTCTTGTTTGTGGCTAACAGTCAAAGCACGCCACTCCTCTGAAAGAAACATTCTGTTCAAATCCCACATAGAATAAAAGAGGGATTGAAGAGATATGAAACTAGTGGCAAATCGTGTAATAGTAGGGTGCACCAACTCCTTCTTGTTAGTGAATGTTCTCATAAAATGAAGCACAGATGCATAATTATATATAAATTTTGTAATTCTCTTTGATGACTCTACAATATCTTTGAAAAAATCAACCTTTCCTATGTACTCCAACATCAAATCAAGGCAATGTGTAGCATAAGGTGTCCAAAATATGCTCGAATGCCTCTCCATAAGCATCTTGCCATCATCAACATAGTTTGAAACGTTGTTCGTTATGATTTGGACAACATTTTTGGGACCCACCTCCAGAATGAACACATCCAATAAATCAAATAATAATCATGCATCTTTGACATGTGTAGATGCATCAACAGATTTCATAAACATTGTCCCCTTGGGACAACTGACCAAGAAATTAATAAGGGTCCTACCCTTTTGATCAGTCCAACCATCTGACATCACAGTGCATCTTGTGACTTCCCATGATGCCCTTAGTCCTCCAATCTCTTGGTGCAGTCAAATTTCTCATTTTGAAGAATGCGCCCTCTAAATTCATCATATGAAGGGGCTTTGTATCCTAGACCAACAACAGTGATAGCATCAATCGTAGCCTGATAAAATGGATTGTTCCTGGAAACAGTGAAAGGAATATCACTCCAAAGAAACAGTTTGCCCAATAACTTGTCAGCTTCTTCCTTCTCCTTTTTTTCAATAAGTGAGGAGATAGATTGTTGTGCACCCTTAGTGGTTTTAGGAACAAAATATGAGGAGGTAGCTACCGGGTTGGGTGTATAAGATACTGATGCTGAAGAACCACTACCACTCTCACGGTCAACTCTAAATCCTGATATTTGATTCTTCAGAGCTGCCTTGCTGAGTTTAGTTGTCTCGATTTCTTCCAATTACTTGACGACTCTTCTGATTATTTCTAGATTGGTATTTGTGCAAGGGCCTACTTCATGTCCAGGAATTTGTGCCAAGTGGTATTTCAACTGTATACCCCTCCTGTCATGTGTTGACCACATAACTTGCAACTCAAGTTTGATCGGTCAAACTCAATTTCCTTGGCATGTTTGTAAATTTATTGAACTCTTGACTCTTGAATTTTACTATAAGATGAACTTTGAACTTTGAACTTTGAAATTTGAACCTAGGACACAAGAAAAATTACAAGTTAAAAAATAAAAGAAAAAATTTACAATTTTACATACAACATTTTGAATTTTTCACAAAAAAAACCCTCAACTCAATGCAAAAATAATGAGAAAAATACATGTTGAAAACTGGAGCACAAGAAGAAATATAAACAATAAATTTAACAAAAAAATTTTGCATTTTTGACCAAAATAAACCCTCTCCTGTTAATTAAAATTAAAAAAAAAAACAAATGCAATAAAAAATGATGAAAAATACATGGGTGATATAAACCCATGGAAGAACAAGAAAAAAAAAAGGGTCAAATTTAATGCCCTTACCTGGAAAAAACGTTTTGCTGAAGAAACTTGGCCCAAATTCGAATTTTGTTGGCTTGGCTTGCTAAAATCCTTCACTTTTTTCCACTCTTGCCCTTGTAGATCGCTTATCCTCCTCCTTAGCTCTCCTTCAGTCCTTAGCTCTCCATAGAAAATCGCTCATTGCAAAAATGAGACAAAAAAAAATCAAAATCGCAACTTCAAAACTCCAAAAATATCGTCGACCAAATCGGCCTTGCGAAAAAATCTCAGTTTTTTTTTAAAATTGCCATTTAATCGCGATTTTTGCTTCTTTGCTTTTAACTATTTTTTTAATATAAAAATAATAAATTTTATTACATTATGAATTATATATTTTAATTTTTATATATATATATTATTTTAGTCTATGGTGTAACCACTGGTTTATCTATTAACTAGTTGTTAAGCTATTTATTAGAAGTTTTGCAAACAATTATTTTTATTATATTGAAAAAGAAATTTTGGGGACAGAAATTTAATTTCTTGAAAAATAAAAAGAAACTGATTATGGAATTAGTTCCATAAGTGAAAGACTGATAGTGAAAAATATAATTTCCAAATCTTCGGATTGGTTGAACAGAATTTAGTTCGAACAGTTACCCAACCTCTAAAGATAAATATGGAATCCCAGTGAGGTTTGGGGGTTCCCTGTTTTTGAATGAAAAGGAAGAAATTACTGAGAAAATATCTGCACTAGTAGTATTAATGGAATATTCAGTTTTTTTCTGTGGATACTGGAATTGGAGATTAGACCGGATTGTCCCGAGATCTCTTCCAGGTTTCCTGTTCACCACCAGTCCCAGGCTTGGAGCACGGGGGAGAGTTGGAGGATGTAATAGCCTCATTGGCGGACAGGAGGCAACAAAATATCAGTCACAGAAAATTGAATAGGTAAGTAAATTTTGTTACTGTAATTGAGAATTGAAGTGGTAAGATTTTAGTTCTGAATATTCGGTTTGAGATATTACTGTAATTTTTCCTGTTATAGTTATGTTACAGTTAACATAAAATTCCATAAATAAAGTGTTAAAAGCTAGTTAAATATATATAAAAAAGGACTGTAAACCCCGACCCCTCTAATGAAGGTTCTGGGTAGATCGTCCTCGATAGCTATGATATTACACGAACAGTTATGGTCCAGACATTTTCTTTAGATTATTTGAATAAAGAAATATTTTTGAACTAAAAAGAACGAAACAGTAAATTAGAGCAGCAATGTGTAACCCTGGTTATTATGCTTAAATAGAATTGCATAACTGTTGTAACAATATGAGAGAAAATCTTCAATAGTGGGCTATAACTTGCAGGAATTATCATTTCTCTTGCAAATACAAACTGAAAAAATCATAGTATTGTACAAATAAAAGAGATAAACAGTACACTGTAAAATTTACATTCACACAAAGAGGATTTATATATGGCATAAAGATTTAAAACTACATGCAGGCTACTATAGCGAATTATAGTTTAGAAATAGTGCTAAACAATATTGGAGAAATCCACATAAACCCTCAGTATCGCAATTTAGCTAACAATCTAAGTGGAAAGAAGAGCACAACATCAACTAATGATTTATTCTCTGTTATTTCAGTCCTATCATAAATACTGTAGGAAGCGATCAATCAAAACCTTACAGAGGTTGAAGTACCTCTCAGAGTTAAAGGAATATTACAGTTTGAATTAGTACAAAATTTAATAATATACATATCAGAAGTCAAATGTTAACATTACTTTGCCATGGAGGGGCATTGTTCGAACGCAGGGACAAACCCTCGCTCCTAACCCAAAAAAATGATAATATTCGGGAACCGAAAATAAAAGAAGAGAATGTCATTTCTTATACAAGGGTAAAACTCAATATAACAATAAACTTGGAAGCAGAGCTTCATAATGTAAATGACTAAATAAACAAGAAGCACTTAGTCGCTAGTCAACTAATAACAAGGATAAACCTCGCCTGCAGGGAAGCAAAGGCGAGAATTATGAACTAAAACATGTGAAATATTACGGGTATAATGCTTAATTGCTTACCTGTTGTGGTAGCAAGGCGAAGCAGGTAACTCGAACCCCTGCAGGGCCGCCAAAGTGGAATCTACGTGCATTCGAACCATTGCAGAACTTGCGGAGAAGATTCTAGCATAAACAATAACCAGAGATAGTAAACAGTAGGTTCATATAAAGAAAATTACGGGCTGGGTTACATTGAAGGAATCTCAGTAAGACAATAAACAACTACAAACATCATAAAACGAAAACCCGAGCATGAAAGCAATAGCTTACCTGTTAATTAAAACTGGGCACTTGGGCAATTACGAGAAGAAGTGGTGTAGACCTTTAGGACTCACCCAACAGAGAAGGGGCCGAACCAAAACAACAGACTCATGCCGAATGAAAGAAATGTAAAATAGAAGTAGAAAACCAACTTGCTATATTTACTTAGAAACTCAATGATAAATCAAGTCATGATGGCTTCCATCGTAGCCTCTATGGCATGCGAAACCGGTAGGGTGTTGCAGAGTTCAACCCTTCCGCGAAAAGGAAACGAAAATGAAAACCAGAACAAGGGTTTGGGGTGAAATCTGTTGCGTACCCTAGAAATTTCATGAAGACCTCAACCTTGTGGATTTTGAGGTAGGCAGATCGGACGGTGGATCGAATGCCACGTAAAACCGCCACGTAAAACCAACACAGCTATTGCCATAACTTTGCCTGAACCCATTAAATGCTGATGGTGGAATGCGGATGGAAAATTAAAGATTTAAGCCTCTGCTATTAATGTTTCCATGCCGACACCTTGGGATAAGGTGATTGGGGATCAAACCCTTCAAATATCCAAATCATATGGTACAAATAAATTGAATGAAATCATACTTCAAGGTTATACGTAGAACTATATGCCAGAGTTTTTTGTGTTACCCAGAAGCTATGGATTCGGTATGATATCTTCTAACGAAGGTTAATAGCATATATATATACTGTATGATAGTGAGATAATTAATCAAGGGTGAGATGATTATGTTTGTATGTGTTGAACAGACCTTAGGACAAGGAAATTAAATAATAAGATAATTATAATGTAACTATCTTAAAAACGATGATTGAAAAGTTAATGCAATGGCAAGATAATTTTTTTTTAATTATGATAGAATTGGTATGGAACATGTTACAAGTGGTATCAGAGCAGCGTTGTAATGCTGGGACCCTCAAGGGTCAACTAACGCTGTAAGTTGTGTATTAATGAATGCACAGAGATAAAGAGGAAGAGTTTAACAGGATAATATGAGGAGGACAACGACACAGTAGCCACCTCCAAGTGTTGAGGAGACATAACCCCGATCTGAATTAAACCCAGAAATGTGGATACAACTAGGGATAGAACATCACTAGCAAACAAGTCACTTATTAAAGGAACAACAACACCAAACTTGTATCCTTTTAAATATTGTATAGAAAATACAAGAATAAATGGAAAAGGTGTGAAATGATAATGCACGACTAATGCAAGAACAGTAGAGGATATTGAAAAGTCTCTCTGATAAACAAATCAAGAAAATGAAAAGCCCAGTACTGATAGAGAATTTCAGGAAAGATTTGAACAACAAACCAGAGATCATGATACATACATAATGGACAGGATTTAGTCGCATCATAGTAATCGAAATATAAATTACAATGATGCTGAATCTAATAATGTATCGGATCTGAGGGAAGTAAAAAGGCAGAAGGTAGAGCTTCAAGGCGAATTCAGGAAAATCAAGCCCCCTATGTTTGATGGAGTTGATGAGGAAGTAGCTGAAGCATGGCTAATTAATATGAATAAACATTTTCAAGTATATGAATACAATAGTAATCTTAAGGCAAGATTAGCTATTTTTCAGCTAAGGGAGAAAGCCACCTTATGGTGGGAGGAAGTGAAAAATGTCTGTAATATAGATGACCAAGATGTAATTTGGGATGCATTTCGGCAGTATTTTAAGGATAAGTACTTAACCGAATGCTTTTGCGATGAGAAATCAAAGGAATTCCATGAATTGAAGTTAGGGAAAATGACAATGGATGAATATATCACTAAATTTACTTCATTATTGTGTTATGTACCTTACTTGAGAGATGAAAAAGCTAAGGTGTAGAGATTCCTAAGTAGTTTTCTGACTCATATGAAAGAACGTATAGAGTTCGTAAATCCTAGAACGATGGATGAGGCTATCAGAAAGGCCAGAATGTGCTACCAGTAAGCAAAAGCCAAGGTGGAGCAAGGTAAAAGCTGGCAGACAAAGAAGGAATATAAAGGTAGCTCTGGTTTTAAAAGAAATAAAACCAGTAATTTTAAAGGTACTGTGAGGAGTTCAGTGAGTAAGAAGTTCAATAAAAATCATCAAAGGGTAAGGTGGCCTGCAGATGACAAACCTGTAGAAGCTTCTAGTAAGCCAGAACAAATGCAGAATCAGAAACCACCTTTATAATGTTAGGGATATGGGGAGGCTCATTATTACCGAAATTGTCCTCAGCGAGGAAGAAGTGAAACAATAGCCAATCTACAAGAAGCCTCAATAGTGGGTGATGTTTCCAGAAACATACCCAGGATTAATGCTGCCTTGGAGGATTGACAAGCTGACTATCAGCCCACAATGATTGAGCTGGAAGGTAAATTGTTATCCCAATTAGTTTCTATCTTGGTAGATCCTGGTGCAATTTTAAGCTATATAAATCCAAAAATAGTAGAATGTTGTAAAATTATCAAGTCAGAAATTTAGAAAATCATGGCTAGTACAGTTAGCTACGGGAGAGAAAAGTTAGTGCTAAAATACTGAAATGTGCACTAAAAATTAATAAGCAGCAACTAACTGTGGATTTGAATATTTTGCCACTGGGATCTTATGATGTGTTACTTGGTATGGATTGGTTAGAAAGACATTGGAAACTGGTAGACTGCAAAGAAAAATTTATTTACTACAGAAACCAAGATGGCACTCACCAGGAAATACAAGGAATAAAGAAGCCCTTATAGCTGCACCCAATCACAACATCTCGAATGGGCAGATGCATGAGGAAAGGATGTCAGCTGTATGCTATTCAGGTGGGCTTTACTAACTCTAAAGAGAAGACTCTACGTTGGAAACTATACCAATAGTGCAGGAGTTCAAGGATATATTTCCGGAAGAAATACCAAGTTTGCCACCTAGAAGGGATATAGATTTTACGATAGAATTGTTACCGAGAGCTTCACCAATTTCAAGAGCACCTTATCGAATGAACATACCAGAATTAACTGAGTTAAAAATGCAGCTACAGGAATTATTGGATAAGGGATATATACGACCAAGTGTATCACCTTGGGGAGCATCTGCATTATTTGTGAATAAAAAGGATGGAACTATGCGGATGTGCATGGATTATCGTTAGTTGAATAAATTAACTGTTAAAAACAGATATCCGTTGCCACGAATAGATGATATATTTGATCAAGTAAAGGGAGTCACATTATTTTCAAATATAGATCTGAGATCAGGATATCATCAGATCCGAATAAAGGACGAAGACATACATAAAACTGCCTTTTGTACAATGTACAGGCATTAGGAATTTGTGGTGCTACCTTTTGGGTTGACCAATGCACCCACAACCTTCATGAGATTAATGCATCGTATATTTCACCCTTATCTAGATAACTTTGTTCTGATATTTATTGATGACATTTTAGTTTACTCTAAGAATGTAGAGGAACACAAAGAACACTTGCGAATAGTACTGGAAATGTTGAGAATGCATAAATTATATGAAAATTTCAGTAAATGTGATTTCTTCAAGGAAGAAATATAGTACCTTGGACATGTAATCACTGCAGAAGGCATCGCAGTAGATCCTGAAAAAATCAGAACAATTATGGAATGGAAGGTACCTCAAAATGTGGCAGACATACGATCATTTATGGGGCTGCCCGGTTATTACTGATGGTTTATTAAATATTTTTCAAAGATTGCTTTTCCTATCACTTCAATGCAAAGGAAAGGAAAAGTATCTAAATGGACAAGGGAGTGCCAGGAAGGTTTTGAAAAGCTAAAATTGTTATTAACAACAACACCTATGTTAAGAGTAGCAAATCCTAATAAAGAATTTGAAGTTTGCACGGATGCATGCAAAGAAGGTGTTGGGGTGATTCTGTCACAAGAAGGTAAGGTAATTTATTATGAGTCCTGTAAATTAAAAGAACATGAACAACGGTATTCAACATATGACTTGGAGTTAACCGCAGTGGTGCATGCACTCTGGGTATGGAGGCATTATCTTCTTGGAAAAAGATTTGTACTCTAAACTGATCACAGCAGTTTAACCAGTTACTTTAAACAAGTTGATCTTAATTCTCGCCAAGCGAGATGGAACGCTTTCCTAAGTGAATTTGATATCGATATGCAACACATAAAAAGTAAGGAGAACAGAGTAGCTGATGCCTTAAGCAGAAGATTGCATAGTATTTATGAAATATATTATAATGAGGTTGAGTGCAGATTGCTAGAGAAAATCAAATCAGAGGCAAATAAATATCCTGAATATAAGTTTATGTGGCAGCAAGCAAAAGAATCCAAGGATCACGGAAAATCTGCAGTTTATGAAATTGATAAGGATGTGCTGCTAAAATTCCGGAAAAGATTTTTCATTCCTAACAGGATGGAGTTGAAAGAACTAATTTTGGATGAATACCATCGTAGTAACTACTCCGGACATCCTGGTTATCAAAATATGCTAACAGCAATGAAGAAATATTACTTCTGGCTAGGAATAAGGAAGGATATTGCAGAATATCTAAACAGCTGTATAGAATGCCAGCAGGTAAAGGTAGAGCACCGACATCCAGCTGGACTGATGCAGCCTATACCAATACCTGAATGGAAATGGGAGGTGATCTTGCTAGATTTTATTACCAGACTACCAAAGTCCAAGAGGCATAATGATTCAATCATGGTAGTGGTGGATCAGTTGAGTAAATCAAAACACTTTATACCGGTACAATCCACTTACAAGACTGTGCAGATAGCAGATATTTTCATGCGGGAAATCTTTAGATTGCGTGGTATTCCAAAGACTGTCATTTCTGACAGGGATGTAAAATTTACATCAGCCTTTTGGAAAACACTGTTCACTGGATTGGGAACTCATATGAACTTCAACACTGCATATCATCCGCAGGCCAACGGTCATATAGAGTGAGTGAACCAAATTTTGGAAGATATGTTATGTATGTATGTAATGCAACAGCCAACTAGGTGGGAGGAGTACCTACATCTAGTGGAGTTCGCATACAACAATTGCTATCAAGAGTCACTCAAGATCGTTCCATTTGAAGCATTGTATGGGCGTCAATGTAGAACTCCGATTAATTGGAACAACCCAGAAAACAATTTGATGCTTGGACCCGACATGTTGGCTGAAATGGAAAGCGAAGTAAAGAAAATCTGTCAAAATTTGAAGACAGCATAGGATAGACAAAAAATATATGCAGACAAGAAAAGTACCTATCGGGAATTTGAAGTGGGAGATCATGTGTATGTAAGGATCAAGCCAAAGAAAATAACTTTGAGATGGGCAACTTCTGCCAAGTTAGCCCCCAGATTTTGTGGTCCATTCCAAATATTGGAACAAGTAGAACTTGTGGCTTACCGTTTGGCTTTGCCTAGTCATATTCGAGTGCATAACATATTTCATGTATCACTGTTGAAAATATACATACATGATTCAAAACATATAATTCACTGGCAGAATATTCAGGTAGAATATGTATACCAGATTGATTAAAAAGTTAAGATTTATGCGAAATAAACTCATTAAAAATCTATGTCGCAAGTCGAGTCGGACGGAGAATTTCTGGTCGAACCTCATAGTATAATCGATCTGAGGGAAATCATGCTCCAGAAACGAACCATCTCCCAGGTTAAAGTGCATTGGAAGCACTTTGGCTCAGAGGAAGCTACTTGGAAAGATGAAGGTTTTGTTCAGGAAGCTTATCTTGAACTATTCGCTGAAGCTGAACGTGAACACTAGGGACGGTGTTCACTTCCAGGGGGGGGAAGTTGTAACGACTGTTTTATCTGTTAAATTGTTGTTAAGCTATTTATTAGAAGTTTTGCAAACAATAATTTTTATTATATTTAAAAAGAAATTTTGTGGACATAAATTTAATTTCTTGAATAATAAAAAGAAATTGATTATGGAATTAGTTCCATAAGTGAAAGACTGATAGTGAAAAAGATAATTTCCAGATCTGAGGATTGGTTGAACAGAATTCAGTTGGAACAGTTACCCAACCTCTGAGGATAAATATGGAATCCCAGTGAGGTTTGGGGGTTCCCTGTTTTTGAATGAAAAGGAAGAAATTACTGAGAAAAATTTTGCACTAGTAGTACTAGTGGAATATTCAGTTTTTTTCTGTGGATACTGGAATTGGAGATTGGACCGGATTGTCTCGAGATCTCTTCCAGGTTTCCTGTTCACCACGAGTCCCAGGCTTGGAGCATGGGGGAGAGTTGGAGGACGTAATAGCCTCACTCGCGGACGGGAGGCAATAAAATATCAGTCACAGAAAAGTGAACAGGTAAGTAAATTTTGTTACTGTAATTGAGAATTGAAGTGGTAAGATTTTAGTTCTGAATATTCAGTTTGAGATATTACTGTAATTTTTCCTGTTATATTTATGTTACATTTAACTTAAAATTCCATAAATAAAGTGTTAGAAGCTAGTTAAATATATATAAAAAGAGGACTGTAAACCTCGACCCCTCTAATGAAGGTTCTAGGTAGATCGTCCTCGATAGCTATGATATTACATGGACAGTTATGGTCTGGAAATTTTCTTTAGATTATTTGAATAAAGAAATATTGTTGAACTAAAAAGAAAGAAATAGTAAATTAGAGCAGCAATGTGTAACCCTGGTTATCATGCTTAAAGAAATAGTGTTGAACTAAAAAGAAAGAAACAGTAAATTAGAGCAGCAATGTGTAACCCTGGTTATCATGCTTAAATAGAATTGCATAACTGTTGTAACAATATGAGAGAAAATCTTCAGTAGTGGGCTATAACTTACAGGAATTATCATTTCTCTTGCAAAGACAAACTGACAAAATCATAGTATTGTAAAAATAAAAGACATAAACAGTACACTGTAAAATTTACATTCACATAAACAGGATTTATATATGGCATAAAGCTTTAAAACTACATGTAGACTACTATAGCGAATTATAGTTTAAAAATAGTGCTAAACAATATTGGAGAAATCCACATAAACCCTCAGTATCGCAATTTAGATAACAATCTGAGTGGAAAGAAGAGCACAATATCAACTAATGATTTATTCTCTATTATTGCAGTCCTATCATAAATATTGTAGGAAGCGATCAATCAAAACCTTACAGAGTTTCAAGTACCTCTCGGAGTTATACGAATATTACAGTTTGAATTAATACAAAAATTAATAATATACATATCAGAAGTCAAATGTTAACATTACTTTGCGATGGAGGGGCATTGTTCGAACGTAGGGACAAACCCTCGTTCCTAACCAAAAAAAATGATAATATTCGGGAACCGAAAATAAAAGAAGAGAATGTCATTTCTTATACAAGGGTAAAACTCCATATAACTGTAAACTTGGAAGTAGAGCTTCATAATGTAAATTACCAAATAAACAAGAAGCCCTTAGTCGATGGTCAACTAATAACAAGGATAAACCTCACCTGGAGGGAAGAAAATGCGAGAATTATGAACTGAAACATGTGAAAGATTACGGGTATAATGCTTAATTGACTTATTTGTTGTGATAGCAAGGTGAAGCAGGTAACTCGAACCCCTGCAGAGCCGCCAAAGTGGAATCTACATGCATTCGAACCATTGCAGAAATAGCGGAGCAAATTCTACCATAAACAATAACCAAATATAGTAAACAGTAAGTTCATATAAAGAAAATTACCGGCTAGGTTACGTTGAAGGAATCTCAGTAAGACAATAAACAACTGCAAACATCATAAAACGAAAACCCGAGCATGAAAGCAATAGCTTACCTGTTAATTAAAACTGGGCATTTAGGCAATTGCGAGAAGAAGCGGTGTAGACCTTCGGGACTCGCCCAACTGAGAAGGGGTTGAACCAAAACAACAGACTCATGCCGAATGAAAGAAATATAAACCGGAAGTAGAAAACCAACTTGCCAGATTCACTTAGAAACTCAGTGATAAATCAAGCCGTGATGGCTTCCGACGTAGCCTCTATGGCATGCGAAACCGGTAGGGTGTTGCAGAGCTCAACCCTTCCACGGAAAGGAAACGAAAATGAAAACCAGAACAAGGGTTTGGGGTAAAATCGGTTGCGTACCCTAGAAATTTCTTGAAGACCTCAACCTTGTGGATTTTGAGGTAGGAAGATCGGACGGTGGATCGAATGCCACGTAAAACCAACACAGTGTTGCCATAACTTAGCCCGGACCCATTAAATGTTGATGGTGTAATGCGGATAGAAAATTAAATATTTAAGCCTCTACTATTAATGTTTCCAGGCCGACACCTTGGGATAAGGTGATTGGGGATCAAACCCTTCAAATATCCAAATCATATGGTACAAATAAATCGAATGAAATCATACTTCAAGGTTATGCATAGTACTATATGCCAGATTTGTTTGCGTTACCCAAAAGCTATGGATTCGGTATGATATCTTTTAACGAAGGTTAATAGCACACACACACACACACAGATATATATATATATATATATATATATATATATATATATATATATATATATGATTGTGAGATAATTAATCAAGGGTGAGATGATTATGTTTGTATGTGTTGAATTGACCTTAGGACAAGTAAATTCAATAATAAGATAATTATAATGTAACTATGTTAAAAACGATGATTGAATAGTTAACGCAATGGCAAGATAAATTTTTTTTAATTATGATAGAATTGGTATGGAATATGTTACATATGAAGTCTTAGTTAGCTTGTGATAGAGTGATTTGTTAAGACACTCCTTGAGATGAAGTCACTGATTGAGGTGATATATTGGACATGATGAAGATATAGTCCTCCAAAAATTACAAATATATATATATATATATATATATATATATATATATAATTTATTTTAATTTAATTTAAAATAAATATAAATAAGTGCACAAGACTTAGAGGAGACAATAAGACAATAATATGATGTTTTGTTAAAGCACTTTGTGATGTAAAAGTCAAAACCATCTAACCATACTAACACAAGTTAATCCTATTCTCATCTTAAAACTCACATCAAACCTCTCTATATAATTATTATTATTTTTTAATATTTTAAATAAATAATTTTTATATAAACAAAATATTAATAAAATGTTTTATATAATTAATAAATAAACTTTCAAAATAATATATATATATATAGATATATATAATTTTTTAATTTTATTAACAAAATTAAATAACAACTATATTATAGAATTAAATGATTACTATATTATATTATAAAATTCAAGTTTCAAATCTTCCATAAATAAGTTTCAAATCTTCCATAAATATTTTAAAAATATTAAAAATACAATTCAATTGATAATAGTCATATTATTATTACTATAAAAAAAATACTTATTTTAAATATCTTGGAAGCTTAGTAGTTATTTTTTGTCATAATTTTTTTTATGCTTCCATGTGTCATTGTGATGTATTAAATCAGTGTGTTATGTTCTCTATATTTATATCTCTTCTCATCAATCAAACATAATCAAACATAAAAGAGCGATTTGTGTATATTAATCTCTCTGATTTCTCTTTTTATTTTTAAACATGGTATAAGACACAATTATGACTTGATTCCCATAAGGAAAAGTCAAGAAGATGTGAACACCATCACAGATGATTCTTTGTAAACAAGAAAAAGGTAGGAGAGTGAATCATTCTTTTTTAAATGTAGTAGAACATATTGATGTTCTGAGAGTGATTGTTAAATCCGTGTCTTTATATATATTTCCCCGTGCGTGCGTATTGTGTGTAAGAGGAGGAAGAAAACGTTCAACAATTTGCCGGAAAATCCAGATCTCAAATCCCTTGATGAAATCTGGCATTTAGAAACTACAGCGTGGAATTTAGAAACCGCGGTTTTCTTCTTTTCCTCCTTCTTGTTGTTCTCTGTGGATTTAATTGGATCTGATGCATGCTCGGAGATGAATGCCTTCAGGGTTCTTTGGGAGAAGCTCTTTTGTGGTTGTTGGTCATAGAAAGGGAGAAGAGGGCGTGATGTTCTGAGAGGGAGTGCTCAGCTTATCACCCATGGGGCCATGACGATCTCTCTGCCCAGAATTTCAGTCTCGAATCCTCGATGTGAGCCACATTCCTTTGAATTCACGTTTTTCGTGTTTCTTATACTCACGGGTTTTCCAACAAAAAAACCTTGACGCATGAGGTTTTTGTCCACGTGACCAATTCCACTTATGCAATATCTTCTAGTGAGTCAAAGGTCCAAAGCAAGTTATCCAACATTAATTTCGACTACAGAGAGGGTAACATGAAGCGTCTCCATCCTTTTGTAAAACCGACTCGAAATTAAAAGGCTGAAGAATGGTTGAAGAACAAGTTGAATCATGTTATGGATACATGGCTTCCATTTCCCGCCTCGAAGTGAATGTACAACAATTGTTTCCAGCGGAGTTGTTTATCGACGCAACATAGTAAATATTTGTTTTCAAAAAATCAGGTAGTGAGTGTTTGAATTTCATTTTTGATGGTAGAAATGGATTCAACACCATAAAAACCCTTAGGGCACCCAAAACACTGACTATAACCCAGATTTTTAAAAATATTTTCCAAAAATTTTCATAATCTTACTGAAATTACTAGGTAATTATGTGGGTTTTTTAGACTACGACATTTTCAGTTCCTAAGGCTAGTAAGCCAAAATTCAATTTTTCTGGAGGCGATGAAAAAAAGGAAACAGTGCAATGCTCAGATTTATGTAGGGAGCCAAAGAATTAAATTTAAAATTTCTATTGTGCCAATGGATGTCTTGTATGAGCTTATCGTGGGTCATATTTATTTTGGGTTTTTCTTTTTTTCTATTATGTGAGTTTATTTGTATGTTTGTGCTAGTTTTCTATTATGGTTATAAAAAGGATTGGTAGTTTTTAAACTAGAAGCCTCAATGTCTGAATCATCAATTCTTGTGTGTTAGTAAGGTCAAGTTGTTTGATCGACTTTTGAACACGATCCGTATCCAGACCTCCATCATAGCAACTGACGGATAGTTGAAAGTAGAATATCAAATAGATGGTGGTTGGTCCATAGGATGGTTCATTACTTGACAACTCTTATCGCAGAATACCCAATGAGTCAAGGTGTCAATATTGTTGATCTTGTAAATTTAATCAACAATGGTCAGAGACAGTGACGTTTTAAATTGAGGTCAAGTGACAACTTGAATATTTGGTGTTGAAAGAGCTATGTTTGCGAGATTCAAGAGTGGATGTGAGTGTTGATGAAGACCACTGAGACATATTATCCTTGTTGTTGTAATATGTGTTTTCATGTAAGCATTAAGGGAGGGTGTTAGAAGTAATGCCTCCATGTGTAATTGCAAATTGTCATTGTGGGTTCCCAAGTGTCAGCCTAGAAGTAGTTTATTCCTATGTTATGATTTGGAGATGAATTGGAATCATGATCTAAATGTATCGAAGCTAGTGTGTTATGTCCTTTATATTTGTATCTCTTCTAGTCAATAAAAAATCGACGTATGATTTGTGTGTATAAATATCTCTCTAATTTCTCTTTCTATTTTTTAACACCTTTCACCCCTCTTTATTTCCTTAATCTTTTATTATTCTAAAATTTTATTTTATTTTTTATGAATTTTCAATTTAATTTTTAATTTTAATTCTGTTTCAAATTTTTTTCATTTTTATATTGCAATAAATGAATAATTTTTTTAAACTTATTTTAGTTTTTTTTTAATTATATTGCAATAAATAATTTTTATTTTTATATCATTTTGTTTTTAGTGATTTAATTATTATTTTTTTATTAATTTAATTATTTTCTATAATATATATATATATATATATTGTAAACTTAGTAGTACCTCGCTATTCATTCAAATTGACAAAATGAATGTTACATCAGTATGTGATTCTGTAGACCTCAACCTGCTTGTAGGAAACCAGGTCTGTTGGCCATCTTAGAGAGTTATAGGCCATCCATAGTGTGAAGAGTTTAAAGTGATCTCTTGCTATCTTTAAAAGTCTATTGTCTATCTTAACATATAAAAAAATATTAAAAAAGTAAATGCTATCCATAGTATGCATATCAACAAAAAGCAGGAATTCAAAATATTCAGTCTTCAGATGATTCAATCGGGGTTGGGTCCTTGACACTTGACCCAGGCATGTCAACCTAGCGAAAATTCTGGAGCTGCCTATCAATTCATCCTAGACGGATGTTCTAGTAACGATGTTGTAGATGAATCTCTTGAATGTCTTTGCGGATTTCTCTTGAATGTCTTTGTGGATTTAAGCCAGAATTGAAGCAGCCTACGAATCCCCCCAATCTCTTGCATTCTTACAATCGCTTCAGCCAATAAACAATTCAGGGTCCACTAAATATGAATTGATTGTTGAAAAAGTGACGGTCTACCTTGAGTATGACCAGGATCCGTTAGAATTTGATCCATTTTTTCCTTAGGAAGGGCTTCTTCGACCTTAGTTCTGACATCTTGTTCCCACCCAGAAATAATAGATTTAACTTGGTTGGGTGTTCCTTTTGAATAAGCCTAAAACAGATACTCCATAATTTCTTTCCTAGGCTTCCTTCCTCTTCTATTTATACCCACTTTAGCCTTCCCTTTATGTTTACCTTCCTTTCTACCCAACTGAGCTTTAACCATTTTGACTTGAAATTGGTCTCCCAAAAAATGTGCGTTCACCTAACTCCACACTGGGATATTGACCCGAAGTGCAATGGCCTGAGGGTGAAAATTGCTAGGAAGACCTGCAGAAGAACACAAGATAACAATATCAAGGTCAAAAAGGTGGTTTACGATGATATTCTGCTGACTGGGAGCCAACAGATGTCTGTCAACATGGCCATAAGTTATTTCCGGCTTCAAAATTAGAGGCCCGCTTCGACCCAGACAGGTCGCAGCCTCCCTAATATCATTAGACTTACCCTTCCCAATATTAACCCAAACCATAAGGTTTAAAACAAGACCAGAAAGAACCCCAATATTCTTTGCAGTAACTCCCATACAAACCCAGACCAAAGAAGAGATAACCCCCCCACTAGCCTGGGAATTATTTTGCTGGTTTTTCTCTCATTGATGTCACTAATGGCATTGACCGAGCCTCTAACACTATTATTACGTGAACCAATATTACCATTATTAACTTAACTTCTAACCAAAAAAATTTCATTACGCGACATGCATTCAATTTCCCATAACAATTGTTGCATAAGTAAGTATGCAAATTTCTGGCAGTAATTGCAATAGGGCCATGTAGAGTTAAAAATATTCAGGAGGGATATGAAACATGCTTTCATAACAGAGAGGACAATAGTCAGGGATGAAAAACAAACATTTAATTTATTCAATGTGACATGCAAGGGTTACAGACAAATATAATTCAATGTGATACATACATGCAAAGTGAAAAGGGAAATTAGACTCACCATGGTCATGGCATTGTGCCATCACCTCCTCTTCCTTTTCCATGCTAAGAAGGTGAAACAAGAAACAACCATCTAATTGCAGAGATGAAGTAGAGTCATGAAAATTAACCAGAACCGGCTTAAAAAACTCAATTAAGACCCAGAAACAAGACATGCAAATCCTATTAGTCGTGTCAAACCCCATCCCATTTCTCTTATCCAAACCGTCATTATTGGGAGACTAGTAAATAGTCATTCCAAACAAGGACCAAAGAACCATAGCATACAAACCAACAGTTCTCTTCATCTCAGAGGTAAAATTATCAGGGAAAAAAGTAAATACATACCCGCGCAGACAACATGCCGATGTTTCTAGAGCTCGCAACTAATCCTATGTCTTCTTCCCGATGTTCTGCATTCCTTGCACTACTATAATACAAAACCCAACAAAGAAAACGTTTATAACGAGTCCCCACATCCTCCTGCACTAGCGTTTTCCCCTAGACCCTCCTGACATGCCTTGTTGTCTGGAAAGTTTCTTAAATGTAGTCATTGAATGGCATCGGTGGAGCTGCCCGCCTTTGTTAGCACGTATCATGTCCTTCTACTATTTGGCTCTTTCGTACATTTACCATGTCGCATCAAGCCGCTTCCCACTTGGCACCCTGATCAGGGGTTGTGGTTTTGGTTGTTGTCATTGTCGAAAATCTCTTGTAGAGTGTCTAGTCCAGTCTCCTGTATTGTTTGATCCCAAGGGATGTCAAGGACCCTACCTTGATTGCTACATCTCCAATTTACAAGAAGATGTGTTGTTGCATTTCTTGATCACCGAACATGAGACAGAATAATATAAATAATGATGGACATAATTTCCTTAATCTCCTGGATGAGTCAAGCTTTTCACCAAATACAACTGGTGTGCTCCCAACTTGCTCCTCTCTGCAACTTTTGAAGTATACCGGTGACCATAGATGAATCTCCATCCACCACAAGCCTATGGTAATTTCTCGTCTTGGGATTACAAGTCCTTATTTGACCGCATTGAGTTCGTCTTCATTGTTACTGGCATAACCTAGCTCCATATCATAAATCCTTCTTACTTGGCCCCGAGAATCTCTAAAAATTCCCCTGCCCTTGCTTGACTTGGATTTCCTTTAGAAGCCCTGTCATAATTCAGCCTCAGGAAGCCTTGTTGTGGCGAACAATACTTATATTTTAAATGGTATGCCATCGGTTTGAGTGTCCATGAGGTTGGGGCTAACATTTTGGGTTTGAGGTTTAGTTGAGCCAGGATTCGTGCCTCTTTTCCATTCACTGTCTAGTCATCTAGAGCCCATTTTTCAGCTAGTATACTTTCTCTTATGTTTTGAACAATTGTTTTCCTAGTTTCTGTGACTTGTCGAGCCTATTCTCTAAACATACGCCTATTCCTTTCCTTCCAAACTGCCCACATCAAGAAAACTATAGACATTGACTAGGCTCTATTAATGACAATGTTATGATATTCCCCTTGTCTCCAATTTTCAATTATGAGTTGGATGCTTGTTTTATCTCTATCCATTTGTTGAAACATTAAGTATGAATTTTTCCACGGATCTTCAACAACGAGGCAGCTGTTCAGCAGATGTTCCATGGTTTTAGTAGTTGTAGCACACATGACACAAGTAGAGGGTCCCAGCATCCCTCGTGTCTGCAATTGATCCCAAGTGAGAATTCTACCATGGCCTACAAGCCATAAGAAGTATTCAATTTTTAGCCAATGCTTATTAGACCAAACTTTCTACCATAGTTTTGAATTTTGAAATTCAGCATTGTTATCTTTAATGTTCTAACCTTATTGAATTGTAAACATGCCTTTAGTTCTGTATCACCACTGCAGGATGGTGTTTCCAGTTACAATAGGTAATTTTCTAGATTGCAGCTATTTTTCAAGATTCTCCCATTGTGGAGTCTCTAGAGCATTCTCCCAATGTGTCTTTTTCTTCCACTTTCGCCAATACTGATCAACCTCTTCATCCAAAAAATAATCAATTGTTTTGATATTTACTTGGTTCGTAAAGAGAAATATCTCAACAAGGTCTATTTTACTAAAAAAATTCTCTCTTTGCTGCCAAGAGTCCTCCCAAAACTGGGTTGTATTTCCTCCCTCGATTTCCCAGAAACTATGGTATCTGATGAGGTTTTTGTTTGAATATGCGAAGTTCCAAATTGTAGAGCCTTTAGGAGTGTTCAGTATTTGCAATTTATCTACAGTATTATGCGGCATGTCATATTTTCGCTCCCATATTTTTTTCCATAGGTCTCTTTCTCCCCGTAACTACCTCCACCACATCTTTGCTCACATTACCTAATTGAGTAGAGAAGGGTCCCTTAGACCAATTCCACCCTCATTTTTTGTTTTAATCAAATTTTCTTAGAATAGTAGAGCCAATTTATGGGTTTTTTGAGATCCTTGCAACAAGAAATTTTTAAAGATATTAGTCATCTCAATACAACTAGTTTTAGGGGTAGCCATCCCTGATAGTTGATATATGGGGATTGATTGAAGGACCGATTTTATGAGAACCACTCGACTAGGGGCATTGAGTGTTGAAAAGGACCAATTATAGAGAAGATTGAATACGAGTAATAATATTCTTCCAACAAGATACTCGAAGGGAATTATGGAAAAGAGGCATACCAAGATATTTCATGGGAAGGGATCTTATGTTGAACCCTAAAGTATGAGCTAGAAACCGTTGAGACTGAGGAGAGGTATTAAAGAAGAATACATTAGATTTTTCATTATTTCTAAGGGTTTCAGACGCAACCATGAAATCTTTAAGAATGGATAAAATAAATTTTGACTCTTTTTGGGTTTCTTGGCAGAATCGCATAATATCGTCAACAAAGTGTTGGTGAGATAGGTTAAGGTTGATGCCCTATATATTCAATACCTTTAAGTGTCCTCCAACGACCTTATTTTTGATATATGTCCCTAGACCTTCAGCAACAATGATGAAGAGAAACAGTGATAAGGGATCACCCTGTCTCAGACCACGAAAGCCATTGAAAGGGTCAGAAGGAGGACCACTAACGAGGATTATTGTCACGGCCCAGGAAGCTATTCATTCTCTCTGTGCCCTCAAATCCAAAGGCATGATGATCAAACTTGGCCTTCCTAAGGCCTTTACAATCTCAGCTGGACCTACTTCCTTTTCTCTGTGCCCTTAAATCCAAAGGGATGATGATCAAACCTTACATTGCTAAGGCCTATGACCATCTCAGCTGGACCTACCTTCAAAACATCCTTCAGGCTTTTCGTTTCGATCAGAGATGGATTCAATGGATACTATCCTTTATTTCTATAATAATATATTGATTACTCAAATTGATTTATAAAGTTATTTATTTTTATTTTATAAATTTTACTTTTATTAATTATTATTTTCACTTTTATATTTACTTTTATTAATAATTATTTTCACTTTTATATATTTTTACATTATGGGTATTAGTCTTGGGAGGCAATCTCCAACTCAATATAGAAGAGATGTTCTATCATGTTATGTTGTGTAACCATTTTGATTGAGTCAAATTACATAGAAATAAAAGAATAATTAATAAATTAATTAGATTAAATGAAAAAATAAAGTAAAATAATAATAGTAGTTAAAATTACGTTAAAAAAAAATTATAATTTAAAATAATTTTAATTATAATTAAGAATTAAACCAATCTCAATTCATATTAATTCTGATTCTACCAAAATTTTTTGGGGAACAAACATCTTGAGGTGTAATTTTAGAGTGAAAAGATATTTGATCCCTCAGTGATGCTTGGTAGATGCAGAGTTAATATGGAGCTAGGCTATTGGAATGTGAATTTAAGGATTTTGATTTAATTATCCATAACTATTAAGTGGTTGTAACCCTCACGCTCTCTAAATATTTGTTTAAGCTACTATGGTAATTGTTTTATTTATGAATTCAGTTGAAGGACTTCTAATAATTTAAAAGAAAATATGAATGTAAAAAAAAAAAACTGGTTGGTAACGAACTAAGCCCTGGATAGTTGAGAACAATTGTGCAATTACAACAACATTCTTCATATTTATAGGAAATCTGAAGAGAGGAAGGGGTTGGCCTTTTTTTTTCCCAAGATAGGTCTGAGAGAGACTCGAGAAAGGAAAAATATTTTCACCTGGCAGGACACTTCCTGTGGGGAGAGTCCTGAGCTCGTTTTGAGCTAGTGGAGGATCCTAGACTAGTTATGTGAATGGATTGTGGTCCCAAGGTCATTAAAGATAATGTGTGGAATAATTGTAGATGTCTAGGAGAAGAAGCTCGGTGGAGTGAAGAGGACGTGATTTCCCTTCTTGTGGTTGGGAGGACCATCAAAGCTGATGAAGTTTTACCTAGTTGGGATAGATAAGTAATTTGTGTGTGTCAGGTTATTATGCAGAATAGGTTGCTATTTAAGTTAGAGTGTGATTATTGGATAAGGTCAAGAAGAAGTTAAATTGTCTAAAATAGAGGAACTACTATATTTATTCTTTTGTAGAGATAAGAAAAATCAAGAAAAAATTGTTATAATAATTCCACTATAGAAATAATTACAGTGAAGAGTAAACTTTCAGATTACATGTGTGATAGATAACTGATGTTTGTGTTGTTGTAATAGAAAACAAAGAAAGTTATTTTTCTTTATAGGTAAATTGTAGATAAGTGGTTGCAGGGTTTGTTCGCACTCCAGAAGGAAATCTGGAGGTTGCCCTGTCCCATTTAAACCCTTATCCAATGCAATAACTTCATAATGTGCATTGATAGAGTTAATGTACATGCCATAATATATCTACATTTCAGAAACTTAACAAGTATCGAGATATTAGTTGGGAAGGTAGTCAGACACAGTAAGATGAGAAAACGAATGGAAATGTACAACAATAAACTTCAAGCCCTCATTTAATTCCATTCTAGATTCTTGACAAGAAATTAGATAGAACCTTTGTAAATAAGTATGCATTTTACCAATTATATAACACATCGCTCTATCTTAGTAAAGGAAAAGAGTGTAGGCTCCAATCGAATTACCTAACTTAAAATTAAATTTAAGGACAACATAAATGAAGAAAAATCATAACCGATAACCTGTTCCAACTTGGTTTACACAGTCCATGTGGGATACTTTGATTAAAAAACAATGCATATATCCAAGACATAAAGGTAGATTTGTGAATTCTCTGGAGCCATTTCAAATAGAAAAATTCTCAGAATCCTTCTAAACTAATACAACCAACAAGTCTTACATCAAATTTGGAATTCTTGACTTGATGAAGGCATAGCACAGTTAAATAGTGGATACCCTTCCTACTTAGGTGCTAAGCCTCAGCATGTTCATCACACAAGTAAAACCCTCATATTCGACGTTTAGCCATTGTCCAGGAATACGACTTGAAACCAAATTAAAAATGATACAGGGAGCCAAATATATATATATATATATATATCAACAAGAAATTTATAGGATATCGAAGCCAGATAGTGACAAACTTCTTGTGGATATGACGACCTTACTAGCCTGCAACAGAAATACTAAAAATGAACAGAAGGAAAACCCTCTTAGGAAAGTTTCCATAAATAAACGAGGGGCCCAAAACCTACTTGGAACTGCAGTGATGGAAGCTTGAAACCCCAGATACTCCTGAAATGACCTGGCCAGCTTGCATGACCTATGAGTAACCAGGGAGTAAAAGGGTAATAAACCAGGAAGAGAAAAACCTTGTGTGAAACCCTTGTAGAGAAATATAAATAAATAAAAACATTTAAGAGCAAAAAAACATGTTGTGGAACTATGGAAATTACTTTGAGGATGAACATCCTTGTTAATTTAAAATTCCACGAGTAGAGAATTTTGAAACTTTTCATTTTTTGTCGCCAAAATACCTGTTCTATTTGGCATAAATTTATCCATGGGGTTTAAGAAAAACCCTATAGGGAAGAATGAATTAGTCTCAGCTGGTTTAGGTCCATTGCCTCGCGATAGCAGTAGAAAAATAATCTCTAAGATTAATCCCTCTTCCTTCGAGCTTCACCACCGAACAGAAACGTGAGAATGAACCATCACACCGTGTGTGGAGCAGGGAAGTTACTGTAAATCACGGTGAATTGATGAGAATTGTTGGATCGACATCTAGGAGATCGATGGACGAAGACTTACCTCGTAGCACTAAGGAAACTGACAGATGTAGGTTGTAGAAGTTTGAGAGGCTTGCATACATAAGCCTCTGGTAACTAAGACCATCGGTTAATGTCAGAATTCTTGGAAGTATGGGTAACCCTTCGTGGAAATTGATGTAATGTATAATTGTACAGTGGAATTAATTCTCCCTTGAAAAATGTATCAATAGGTCATATCTTATCAAGGAACCATAATGTAAAAATGTTATCGGATATTGTGCCATATGTTATGTGAACCAGAATCTTAGGGGTTTGAACTTAAAAAGCAAAATAAAATCTATGAATTTCTCTTGTCTAGACATACTTAATCAGAATGTTAGATTTGACTCTTGTTGCCTCATTTTATTACTAAACTCTGGAAAATGAATGTAAATAAATGTGTGATGAATTTTTTGTATGGTGTAAATGTGTTATATAGTACATGTGATAAGTGGTATCAAAGCCACGTTCCAACACCGTGGCTTCATGGGAACTTAAAGTCCAATGATGTGATGAACAAAATGAAAGAGTGAAGCAAAGGCGAGGAGAAAGATGTAGAGAGGGTCCATATCATCAGGGAGGCCCATAGCATCTTATGGAGGAACTAATTTGGAAATGCGGGTGCAATTGGATGCAAACCAACATTACCACACACAGAGATTGTTGGAATAACAACAAAAACAAACTAGACAACTAGTGGAGACTGTGAAAAAGCTACAGAATGAGAGGGCACGAATGAGAAATGATAATATAATATGAAGGTTGTAGATCCTTCACGAGTAAAACTAGTAATTTCATAGAGAATTTACCCGTCTCTTTCATGTGTAGTGAAACAGTAAAACAAATTGTTTTACTACTACCTTATTTTCTCTCTACACTGCTCAGACTTAGCTAACTTATCTCTTCAACTCAGTAAAATAATTCTATAACTTATCTATCTAAACATACATTTTTTTAATATTTTAATATATGATAAAGTCAAAATATTAAAACACAAGATGACATTTGTACTAAAAACATAATTTTCTGATCTTACAAATGTTGCAGAATACATATGTCAGTTGCCTAATAAATGTTTGGACCATAGGTTTTACTAATCGTGCATTAAGTGCTCATTCACTGAGAACTTTATTTAATCCATGTCCCCTCCAAATAAATTCTGCAATAAAGATCTACTTGCTTAATTTGCTGGTGTACCACAAGTATGACTCCTATCAATTTATTTAATGTCGTGGTTGGGAATAATTTTCTAACCAAATTGATGGCAAAGTGATTCAATTTAATATGATGGTTGGAAGTAATTTTTCAACAAAATAGATGGAAAAGTGATTCAAGTTGGGAGGACCATGAAAGATAAGCGTTTCAAATTGTTATAAATGAAACATCACGACAGATGGCCGCACTATTTTCCTCCTTAAATTCCTACAACACAATATCATCTTTAACCATTCAAAATGATTATATGTGAAGAATTCCAGGCTTTTCAAAATTATCAATATTAAGGTGGTAAGGTGGTGTGAGAGGGAAGGCCACTCCCACCAACTCGAAGTCTACCACCCATTTTCTCCACCACAAATTTTCTATGAAAAAACTATGTTTATCAACTATGTACTGCTTATCGTATTCAATATACATACCAACTAATTTATTTATTTCCAGAAGCGGCCCCAAAATCATTCCACGTTTAGGAAGAGACATTTTGAGTTCACACATAAATAAATTTTAACTTTTGAAGCACATGATTCTGAAATATAGTCATGCAATTGCTATCAGTCAATTTAATGCAGTGTGACATATACTATTCACTAATTTAAATCTAATGGTGGACAGTATATGCCGTTTAAATTTAACGGTGAATAGTATATGTCACACAGCATATATTGCCCACTATTAAATTTAAATATTTTCAAATCTAAAAGTGAACAATATATACCACACCACATTAAATCTCAGATAGCCCAGGAAATAAGGCTAGCCACTGAATACCCCACCACACAAAAGTGGTTCAATTGATATTCCTCCACGTGTAACATAAACTCCACGTCCATATAAAAAAAACAATTAGGCATAGGGAGAGGCCGAAGAGCTCCAGCAAAATGGTTGCAAATATCGAGCGTTAGATGCCAACAAATTCCTTCCATGTGATTGGAATGTCGATTGCAGTGATGTCTCTACCTCTCTTCAGCCTCGACAAAGTATTTAAGACTTCCACCACCCATTGCCCTGCAAAACCGCACTGGGGCTCCATAATCCCAAGAACTGGCGCCGGGTTTGAATCCCTGGAGCCAACTTCACCCGAAGTAGGCTGTTTGGGACAAGTCAAGTTGAGGCAGAAATGGAGCAAGTCATCGAAGCTCAGTGCCGAAAAGAAACCGAGGCTAGCGACGAAGGGTAATATGCTATCCAACATCATGAAGTTTATTTTTTTAAGACAAGGAACAAAAATTTCTTTGGGTATATGTAGTAGCCTATAAGCCACATATACCAGAAACTCATGAGTTTTGCAAGGATCGAAGTGTTCAGCATTGGGGTGTCTATCCCTCTAGCTTGGTTATGATGGACAATAAACAACCTTACCCCACCAGTGTTGAACCTTGAAGTTTATCTTAAACAAACATGGAGAGGTAGGGAGAGGACAAGAAGATTGTGGAGTGGCCAGCAGTGGTGATTGTCCTACAGAAGAGGGTTGTAGGACTTCCTAACCTTTGGTAGGGCAACTCAAAAGCTACGCCTCGAGCTCATATGATGCTAAAATTAGTCATATTTATAGTGGGACACACACTTTGTTGATCCATCAGGGTCACCAATATATAATAGGAGTATTGGGGGCTCAGGTTGAGGGAGCATGATCGTGGCCTTGTTGGGCGTCCGGGTAACTAAATTTTAATTTTGAAGGTTCCGGATTTTTGGGTCAGAAATTATCAAAAGAATAAGAAAGAGGCGTTGGCGTTGTCAATTTTAGAATTTTTGCAGTTGAATATTTATTTATTTCGACCTGGGCTGCGAAGCAGTTGTCGCTGCGGTTTGGGACCTGTGTTAGATTATCACTCATAGAGATTACCGTGCATTCTAAGAATAAAATATATCCTCTTTCTGCATGATGAATATAGTATTCATTAAAAATCATCAATTTCGAGAGTTGTGCTCTACAGTTATTTTGTTGTTTCTGAAAGAGTAGAAACTTGTGATTTTTCTCGAAGAGCAGAGATCAGAGACCGTAGAAATTATACTGCGTAACGGTATTTGAAAGTAGTAGAAATCCCAAAACAAATTCCAATAAATACCAAAATAATAAAAATTCAAGTTAATTTAATTAAATGAATGTAATAATGTGTTAATTCTTAAAAGCCATGTATAAAATTGGTATGGGTCAATTTTAATTTGACAAAAAAAGAATTACACATCTTATTGTAAAATGGATCATTCTGTTAAACAAAATCCACTTATACATAAATGAATGTTATAAGTAATAATGAGGAACTTATTAGAATTGGAATAATCTCAAATTTCTAGGAAATTGGTGGGTGCGAAGTCACTTGGAAATTTTTTTTAATTATTACTAAAAGTAATGGACCATTTTGCTTAATAAAATTTTCTTATATATAAATGAATGTTATAAATAATAATGTGGAACTTATCATGGAGGAACCTATTACAATTGGAATAATCTCAAATCCCTAGGAAATTGCTGGTCTGGGAACCACATAGCACGAATCTATTTTTTTAAAATTTATTAAAAGTCAATGCAACCTAACAAACTCAGTAACGCACTACAAACTTTGAAAATCATTCAAATCAAACATATACTGAGCATATTCCCTTGAAAATCAATCCAAATTGTCAATTTAAAAAAACAAATCAATTTGATAGAAATCCAAAAACTTCAAATAAATACCAAAATAATAAAAAGTCAAATTAATTTAATTAAATGCCTAAAACTAATATAATAATGTGTTAATTCTTAAAAGCCATGTGATTAATTTGTTTGGGATCACTTAAAAGCTAACGTTTTTAATCATTTTCCATAGTGTTGCCAAACCATTTGAACATGAATGGAACCATAGGCAATGTTAGTTTTATGTGTTCGAATTAGAATTATTATACCTTTTCCATTTAGAAGTATAATTATCCTGTACATTGTTGAGAGCAATGGAGAACATCGTCTCTAAATGGTTTTTTAATTTATTTTGATATTTTTTTAATTTATTTAATATTAGTACAATAATATTAAAATAATATTAAAAATGTATTAATGTGGTTGATATAGTTAAAAGTTTTATAAATTTAACAAAAAAAATTGCAATATTAAGAATGTTTTAGTAATGCATACTTTTATTTGATTAACTATATATAAATATGTTATGGATCAATTTTAAGAGAAAAAAAAACACATTTTATTGTAAAATGGATCATTTTGTTAAATAAAATTTTCTTATATATAAATAAATGTTATAAATAATAATTAGGAACTTATTATAGAAGAACTTATTAGAATTGGAATAATTTCAAATCCCTAAGAAATTGATGGGGGAGCCATTTGGAAGGAAATATTTTTTTAAATTTATTAAAAGAAATGGACCATTTTGCTAAATAAAATTTGCTTATATATAAATGAATGTTGTAAATAATAATGAGAAACTTATCATGGAGAAACCTATTAGAATTGGAATAATCTCAAATCCATAGGAAATTGGTGGTAGGGGAGCCACGTGGCACTAATCTAATTTTTCTAATTTATTAAAAGTCAATGCAACCTAACAAACTCTGTAACACACTACAAACCTTGAAATGCATTCAAATGAAATATATACTGAGCATATTCCCTTGACAATCAATCTGGATTGTCCATTTAAAAAATAAAAAAAAAGTCAACAAATCCTCATCCACCTTAAGTTGAAATAAAAAGCATTCAACAATTACTTTCCTCCATTATTTTAACTTGTTTTTTAATATAAAATAATAAAATTTATTACCTTATAAGTTGCATATTTTATTTATTTATAATATATATTTTTAATTTTGATTTAAAATAAATATAAATAAGTTCATGGGATGTAGAGAAGACATGATATGGTGTTTTGTTAAGAGGCTTTATGGTGTAAAGATCATTGGTTTGAAAGTCTGTGGAAAAAAATCTTTTAACCATACTAACACACGTCTTAAAACTCACATCACCCCTCTCTATATAATTAATTAAAATTTATTTTTTTAATATATTAATAATTTTTATATTATTAATAAATAAAATGCAAAAAAAAAAAATCATTTTTTATTTTTTATTTTTTTTATGATGATACTAACACACATCTTAAAACTCACATCACCCCTTTCTATATAATTAATTAAAATTTATTTTTTTAATATATTAATCATTTTTATATTATTAATAAATAAAATGCAAAAAAAAAAAAAAAAATCATTTTTTATTTTTATTTACTTTTATGATGATGATTAGCTTCCATTAAGACCCATATGGTCTATGGGATCCTAATAAAGAGTTTAATTGGGATTATTTAAAATTTTATTTCTATGATAAAAAATGAGGGAAAGAAGAATTCCTAAGTCACTGTAGTTTTGTTGTTCATGGGAAAATGTATTGGAAATGAGAGAGGATGTGAGTAAGGGCCGGAAAATCCAAGAAATTTGTTTTTCATCTTGGAATCTCTTAGATATCAAAGGAGGAATATTCTCTTGTCCCAAAGTATCTTGGGAATAGACCAGAGTCACTCACTCGAGAGATCATGAGAATTAGTTATAATCCTTGCAATAATCATTCTCTCCTTAACATTGGTTAAAACAGAAAGGTAATTTTGGTTAACAAGCCTGGTGTTGATAACCTCTTTATAGTATCTTAACTTTATTTCCCCCTCTAACTCTTTATCACTCCATAAATTATCCTTAAATTTGGAAGTAATGAAGTTTTTAATATTATCCTTATTCTGGAAGATGATCTCCTCATTTATCTCCCAATGATCGAGTTAGGACTTGGAATCCTTATGCCACCCTTCTTGAGTAGATGGTGGTTTTGACTAGAGTTAGAAGCATTTTTTCGAGGTATCTTGGCCTTCATGTTGTAAAACTTCTTCGTATACATCAAATACTTAAACATAGTTGTGTATTCAATGGGGGAAAGGTTTGCGTGAATTAAGAGAATAGGGGAGGGAATATTACCCTTAATCTCGAGGTTGTAGGTTATAAATTTCTTTTGGATCAATTCAATATTTCTCCATGAATATATAGATATACTACAACCCCACACCTCACAAACATATAAAATAATAGGGGTGACTAGAGTTTTGAAGAGGAACTTTTTTTTACTCCAAATCTAAAGATCAATCGTTTTCAAGCTCATAGTAAGTTTTCCAAACTCCTATAATCTTTTTCTCAATGCTATAGTTTGACTTCAGCTCCTGGTGGATGTTAATACGTAAATATTTGTAAGAATAAACATTCTATAACTAAATGTTATCATAAATAAAATTACCATAAGCGATCTTTTTAGATTTAATAATCATAAATTTAGACTTGTTTGTATTAATCGCCATAACCATCTTGGAATAGTAATCATGGAAGGCTTTAAGTTGTTTATTGAGATTGTTACCGCTCCTAGCCAGAAGAAAAATGCCATTAGCACAAAGGAGAAGAGTAATGACTATGCCAGTGAGCTTGGCCCTTCAAAACTAGCAACTTTTAAGTATTTCTCAAGCCTGTCAATGTAAATTCCAAAAAAGGTAGGGGATAGAGGACACCCTTACTTAACACCAATGTTGCATTTAATATCAGTAGACCAACCCTGAGTGGTCTTAAACTTGGCAATAACATTCTCCTCTAAAATTCAAGTTTCAAGTCTCCCATAAATATTTAAAAAAATATTCAAAAAGACAATCCAATTAACAATAACCATATTATACCCTGGATGCGGGTGACAGAACTAACACGCATGAAAAACACATCTCACATACCCCGGAGGACGAAGATCTTCTGCGCAGAGCCTCACCTATTGCGGATCCTCAAACCGTTTTCCATCTGCACGAGACTCACAGAATCAGGAATGATGACGAGACAATGGGAACTGCGTTACCCTGTCTACGGCATCCCTTCGCATCTACCACCATAAATGATCATCATTATTAACTCACATAGCAGTCATCCCCCTTCCCTCAAGCCTGCTCAAGTGATCGATCATGGCCATGGCACACAGCTGCGTATGAGGCCTACTCATTGCTATCCTCCTCACACACATCCTAGCCTCTTTAAAAAGGAAAATTCTCAACCCTGATCAACCCTCAGTTTTTTGTCTCTTCCTTTTGCTTCCATACCTATTCTCTGGCATTTCCCTGACTTTAGAAGGTTGTGAAGCCTTATTCTCAGCGTTGCGCTGCATAGTCCCTTCTGGGCTACTACACACCTCTCCCCCTGATATTTCGACCTCTAAACCCTAGCGCTGCTTGCCCTACTGTGTATCCCTCCCTAGACACCTTGCCCTGTTGTGTATGCCTCATAGTGCAATGGCTTCCAGACTTCTCCAGAGAACTATTCGAGGTGGAAAGAGAGGGGCTCTCCCGGGTGGCTATCATCGTGGTGAGGACAATCGACTTGAGTCGATGGAAGGCTCCTCTTCCAGCACTTTTGCACGTCAGAGCCTTGATCCCAAGCAGGAGGAAGCAACCCTTGGGAAAGTTGTGCATAAAGGTAGGCGCGGCTCGTGGAAGTCCCTCATCACTCCCTAGACGCAGCCCTAGTACTGCAAGACTTACCCGCAACCAGTTTAGGAGAAGGAAGATGATGATTCAGACATCTGGGTGATGGATTCTGATGGAAACTGGACACGTGTACCTAATGGAGTAGATCCAAACTCCCCCATCCTCTGCACACAAGTCTACAAACCCATGCGTACAATGGCAGATTCAGAGGAAGCTGTTGCGCAAACACCTGCTTTCTCTATTGAGGAGGAGGTCCCCAAAAATGATGATGAAGATGAAAAGTGAGGTCTACGCAGCGGCACAACTCTTCCATGTTTTTTGTCAAGCTTGCCATCAGTGCTTTTTTTCTTTCGCATATTTTGTGCTACTTAGACACATCAGCGTTACTGCGCATAATGTAATTTTCTGTTTTAAGTTTTGTTCTGGCTGATTTCCTCCTCTAAGGTAGCCCTGAAACCGAGTAACTAAGGCTGAGATTCGCTAAGTACAACTAGCCAACCCAACCTATAGCATATATAATTTCTCTATTTTTTGAATTAATTAAATAACCTAACTTACCAAAAAAAGAAAAAAAACAATAACCATATTATAGAGCATTAATTATTACTGTATAAAAAAACTTATATTTTAAGTATCTCCGAATCTACTTTTACTGTCATAAAACTTTCTTTAATTTTCCACCCTTTTAACCTTCACCCCTTCTTTATTTCTTTAATTTTTTATTATTGTAAAATTTTATTTTATTTTGTTTTTTACTAATTTTAAATTTAATTTTTCATTTGAATTTTATCTCGGATCCTTTTATTTTTTTATTGCAATAAATGAATACTATTTTTTAATTGGAATAACTTCTACTTTTATATCATTTTGTTTTTATTAATTTAATTATTTTTTATAATAAAATATTGATTACTTATTTTCCTTTATTATTTATTTTTATTTCATTAATTTTAATTTTAATTTTATTAATTATTATTATTTTTATATTATGTCTTGAGAAGTAATTTTCAGCGCAATATAGAAGAGTTGTTTCTTCTATCGAGTTATGTTATGCAACCATTTTAAATGAGTCAAATTAAATAGAAATAAAAAATAAAAAAATTAGATATATTAAATTAAAAAAATAAACTAATAATACTAGTTATTATAATTATTAATTAAAACATTTGTGCTTTGTCAAATTACATTAAAAAAAAACAAAAAAAATATAAATAATTATAATTATAATTAATATTTTTTTATTTTTTTGGTGTTTGGTAGTACCTTTTCTCTCACTTTTTTTTTTTACTCCATGTTCATCAACATGTCCAGATACATGACCCCGACCAGGGAAAGGAATTGAACATGTGATTAGTGTTATAACAACCGGCGTCATCACCATTTAAGCAAAACCCCACGAGTTGTCACTATCAAATCTCTTGGTGTAACTAATTTTAGAGTGAAAATATATTGATCCCTAGGTGCTTGGTAGATCGAGAGTTAAGATGGATCTAGGCTGGTGGAATATGATTTTCAGGATTTAAATTTATTGTGCATAATTATTAAGTGGTTTTGAGATGCAAACCTCTTTTAAAGTGAAAAGTTATGGATCTAGGCTGGTGGAATATTATTTTGAGGATTTTAATTTAATTATCCATAATTATTAAGTGGTTTTGAGATGCAAACCTCTTTTAAGGTGAAAATAGATTTGATCTCTCTCGGCCTTAGGTAGATCAAAAATTATGATTCATTTAGGTTGGTTTAATTATTGGCCTTTAAATAGGCCACATAAAACAAACCATGTGATGGAGAATTCTATTTTAATTAATTTATTTATTTATCGTTAAACATTACAACATGTATTCCATACCATAATGGAATGGAGGTGTAACACACCATTTTATTTTTATGTTATTTCTAAAAGACTTTCATAAATACATTTGAATTTGTTAGTGAAAAGAGATTAACAAATATGGTTATTAGTTAGTAAGAAAAACTTGAATTATATTTCATGAATAAAATTGCTTTTATGTTTTTTTCTAAAAGACTTTCATAAATACATTTGAATTCGTTAGTGAAAAGAGATTAACAAATATGGTTATTAGTTAGTAGGAAAAACTTGAATTATATTTCATGAATAAAATTACACTGAGTAATTGATTAATTGATTAGTAAAAGAATTCCAAGATTCCGCAGTTTTTCTCAAAGTTACTTTCCCCAAGAGGATACAAAGGAAATATTGAGAAGGGGAAGGGGTTCTATTCATAAAATAAGAGAAAGGGTTTACAACAACATGTTGTGAAGGAAGGAATAGAGTTTTCCAGAGTTGTTGGATACCATTGGAGCTATGTAACCCGAAAGAAGTGTAGGCTGGACAGAGGTCCTTAGGCCTAACTTCTGACAAAATACCTGCTACCGTAGGCTTTGGTGCGGAGCACCAGGGGAGTAGAGATGTGATCGTCATTCTCATGGTTGGGTGGTGCCATTAGTTAACCGAATTATAGAGATAAGTATTTAAGTTTACTAGTTAAGTTTCAAGTGATCAGAAAGATAATGAATCTTAAATTCACTGTACCAGTAATTATATCATCTCTCTTGGTTAGAATTGATTTTGTCTTCCTACTACTTTACAAAGATAAGAAAAATCTGGAAATTATCTTAAATAACAAAGAAATGTTATGACGGGGCTAAATAGAAAAGAAAATTGTATTTATTAATGTTGTTTAAATACTGCTATCTGGTAAAATCCTAAACTTTGTGTAGATAGAAAGTATAAAAATGAACAGACAATAGGTATAATTTAGTGAAAAATACATTGCTAAACCTAACAGAATAAATTTCCATGCATTGTTAAGTTCCCATGTATTACTCGGATAAAGCAATTAAAGCAATTAAATATGTGAGTACAATAAAAAATGGCCGAGGGTAAAATAAGAGCAGTATTCTACAAAACATCTTTATATTCCTAATAATTTATGAAAATAAATAAAGAGGCTTAGAGGTTCAGATGCCGAGCCCCGTGGTAACAGGGCAAGGATCATGGTCTTTTGGCCATGGAATCCTTATGAGCCTAATGAGTTGTCTTAGCAAATAAATATTGAGAAAATGATGCTTTTAACAAATACCAATTTCAGAAAAGAAGATATTGTAATTACAGTATTGTTCTTTCTGAGTCGGATGGAGCAGCTTAGGGTTTCTAGCGCCAAAACCCTAGCCGTCAATGGGTTTTCTGCGGCCGCGGATGTTGCAGTAGAGCCTCCCTACGCTCTGCATCCAGAATTCCTCTGCCTTCGCCAGGAGACCCCGTTCATGCTGTGGAATGCAATTGATACAATAGTTCCACCCTCAAATCTGCAGATTGAAGCCGTCTACGGTTGCACGAAGAGCCCGATTGGGCCTCACAACCTCATCAACCAGATACACAAGCGCCAGATCTCTGGTCGGGCGGCCGATGCAAATGCTACCTCGATTGACTTGCAGCAAAGCGTTGCCATTTTCAGCAAGAAAGGACAGAAAAGGCAGCGAGTCGACCACATTCCCTGTCTGGCCACCGCCGCCTTGGGACACTCCGCTCTGTTGGTTCCAAGCGCCAATAATCCTTATTCAGTTGCTCTCAAAGCTAAAAACCCTCGGGATTTGGGGAACCCAGAAATTTTCTCCCATCAGAAGCTAGCTATTTCAGATCATCCAGCATTTGTTTACCAGATCCAGATCTCTCTTTTAACAGGAGGAACAAAACTGCTCTGGGTGCGAGCCACGAATCTGGTGCAGGACATTCTTCAAGATCTCGAACTCAGATTGGGGATTCCCTCAAATCTCATGAGGCTGCTTCACGGAGGTAAACAACTTGTAGATTCTCTCCCCCTGTCACATTACAATATCAAAAAAGATGCTACAGTTTTTCTCTCCCTTCGTTTGAGAGGAGGAGCTGTTGGGCAATCCTCCTTAGCTCCTTCCTTCTCCTACAAGGATGCAGTTCACTCGCAGCCATCCAAGAGAGCCGCTCAACCAGCTGAGTCTCCCAAGCCTTTCCTGGTGGACAAAAGGGAGGAAACCCCTTCCATTGAGATCTCCCATCCAACTTTGGAGGACCAATTTCAGACATTTGCAGAAAAGGCTATCATTTGCAGGTTTAATGGCTTATGGCCCCGAACTGCAGATCTCTATTAGTGGATCCATTCCAACTGGACCGACAACTGCAAGGTTCTCTTTTGCTCGAAAGGTTTCTTCATTGTGGCCTTTGCCTTCAGTGAAGACTATCAGAAGGCATTAACGGAAGGCCCCTGGTTCTGGGGATCAGCAGGGCTCTTCCTTACTCCTTGGTTTCCAGATTTTGACCCTTCCACTGCTGTCATCACCCGACTTCCCATCTGGGTCAGGCTTCCAAATCTACCTGCGCACCTCTGGCACTTCGTAGTCTTCCAAGGAATTGGGAACACTTTAGGCCGCTTCCTGGCCACAGACGCCTCAAGGGGGGAGAAAGGAATATACACATTTAGCAGAATTTGTGCAGAAATAGATATCAATAATGGGCTTCCTGACAAGATAAATCTAAAAATTGGGGACTTCCATTGGACTCAAACCTTAGACTATGAGAATACAGCCTTTCGGTGCCGTCACTGCCATCAGACGGGACATCTCCAAAACTCATGTGCCACGTTCCTCGACAAAACGAAGAATAAAAAAGGGAAGTCCAAATCAAAGAGCTGGAAGCCTTGTGTTCCACCTCCCATGGACGACATTGACTCCTTCAGCTCGGACGAGGAGGAAAAAGATGTGAATGAAGAAAATGATGAGCAGGCAAAGGACCCCCCCTCAGCCAGCCCTATGGATCTTTCGGCGTTGCAAATATCGCAGAAACGCCCACAAGCACCCTCTTCCTCGGATTCAGATAAGGAGGCTTCTCCTTCAGAACAAAATTGTCAACAATTGGTTCCTGTCCAGTCAGATCCCAATGGCTGGGTTAAAGTTAGCAAAAAAAAAGTGAAAAAATGTCGTCTGGAGGTTCCTACCCAATCTGGGTAGACCCCTTTGTCTCGCTTTATGTTTTCAGTTCCCCTTGTTCCCCCTGTTTCTTTCTGCTTGCACTAAATTGCTTTTAGGACCTGAGGTTGATATCTATCATTTCCAACTCCCCTGTTTCTTCTCTTTGTCTTCTGGCAAAGCTCTGATTGTACTATATGGTTTTTTCTTAATAGATTTAGTCTTATTTAGAAAAAAAAAACAAATACCAATTTCAGATAGCACTCAATCTAGAAACTCAGAACAATGACCCATAAATTATGTATCTGTCATCATATGTTATAAATTAAAAAGAAGAGTAAAGCTCAGTTCACAATAGTTCCACATATTAACAACGCTGAGAACATGACTACGAATATACATATAAGTATCAAGAAATATTGACGGTGAAACAACATGTATATCAAAGAAATAACCCGAGCAACATTTGCGATAATAATTTGAAGGATTAACCTCCTTTAAAATAAATACATACAGAGAAACATTACACAGTAACCCTCTCATTTCTGGGTGGATAACTGCAAAGAATGGTTTCACAATTAACCATTAAACTCAAAACAAGAAAAAAAAAATTAAACTATGCCAAAACCCATCAAGGGAAATAAGGGAACCTGAGCTCTTTCATGCAAGAGACTCAGGGGAACTTGTTGGAAAGTGTACAGGTAGAGTGATACTACCCTCACTGATTCTTTTGGAGAAAACTTAAAAAAAAACTAATATGAACATAGGAGAAGAAACTCGGCTTACTTGTTATGGTCGTTGGTGAAGCCGTGTTGCTAAACTCGGAGGGATGCCTCATTTCCGCCAGGACCGTAGTGTTCAGAAATACCCTGTAACCAAATTAAAGAGAGACAAGAAACTGTGAGTAAACCTTTAAAAAAAATAACAGTGAAATCTAGAGACTCATTGCAAACCCAGAGCGTAAAAAAAAACAAGAAAACACGCCATCCCTAAAATGGTTGCACCCTGTAGCTTGCTCTAAGGAAGGGAAACGAGTTGTTGGCTCGATGAGTAGCCCTCGGCTACAGCGAGGTTCTCATCCTGAACAGGGTTTAACTAGAAGCATTGAAGAATCAAAAGAGATTATCCTCACATTTGAAAACAAAAATGAGCAAAACTTCCATAACTCGAGCGAGGAATAACATACAAGTGAACTCTGAAATAAATGACAAGAGAAGAGAATGTAAGTCGAACCAAACCATGCTGCAAGTGAATGTATCCAAACTAGGGTTGCAAACCATAATGCCGAAGTTAGAAACATTACCTTAGTTTAATCAGAACCTCCAAGAAAGAAACTATGCTCACCATTAAGAGCAGTAAACCACAGCCTACAGGAGGAAGGACGCGGAAAGGCGAAACCAGTTTAGAGAACGGAGCCACAACAAAGCAGTGGAACAATGAACTTGGTGTGCCAGGTTTGGGTCGGGTAGTTACCCTAAACCCTGCCACCCAAACCTCCACTGTCAGATCTAGGGTTTCCAGATTGACGATCGACAAACTTCCAACAAATGATTAATGGATGATAATTTCCAACCAGCCGACTTGCCGAACCCTCATCATTAAAGATATGACAGTTAATAAATTCAATTATAGAACCCTGAATCCCGAAATTTCATGAGTACCCATGAATAATACATAAATCAACAATGCATTATGTAAAATTGGGTTGTAAATTATTGTTTGATTAAGTAATAATCAATGTTTACATTATGTAATGTTTATTGTAATAGTAAGGTAGGAATGACTACCATAACAACCTCTAAGTACAAATCATATAATGGAGTAGAGGTTATGTAAGGTAAAAATAATAAGCTTGCTACCATAGATGATATATGTAAAATAATAACTATGCTAGACATATGTACAATAATAAGTATGCTATGTAAATTCTTTGTATATGGTAATTTTTATTTTTTTTTGTTTGAGAAATAAATGATAGTAGGTAATTGTTAGAGGCCAACCGCCTAACAATTATTCATAATTATTGAGTGGCTGGTAGAGATTTAACCTCTATAGAATATTTTAGAATACTCAAAGTTTGAGATTTATTTAAAAAGTACTTATGTCATTTTTATTTTTTAAAATTAAATTGACCAATTAAAAAAATGTCATATCAAAATGAGTTATGGGTTTTTGGGTATTTGATATTAGTAACCCATGAAGTTGATAATAAAGCCTATTTATAGGTCTAAAATCTCCATGGTAAAATAAAGATAAAACTTTCTAGTTAAAAATATTGTTATATATATAAATGGGTGGCAAAGTGATTCAAGTGTGAGGTGCATGAAAGAAGATGAACTTTTCAAATGGTTATAAATGAAACATACTGACAAATGGTCACACTCTTTTTCTCATTAAATTCTTACCGGACAAGATCATCTCCAACCATTGAAAATGCTACTATATATAAATTCGAGAGCTTTCAAAAATAACAATATTAAGGTGGTGTGATAGGGAAGGCCACTCCCACCAACTCAGAGTCTACCCCTCATTTTCTCCATATCAAATTTTCTATGAAAACTCTTCGTATATAAATCATAGTTATCAAATTTGAATTCGAATTCAGATTTAAATGGAATAAGATTCAAAAAAATATTTGGATAAAAAAATTTTAATTCTGAAAAAAATTGATACTATATATGTTAAGGACACATATTCAATTAACTTTTTTCTAATTTATTTCAAAATTTAAATTTTGAATAATTTTGAATAACTCTATATAATATAACAACCGATAAATATAATTTAAAAACAAAACCACTTTCTCTTTCATCCATAGTTTTTTTTTAAAACCTAAATTTCCAAAAGCACGACCCATAAATATAATTTAAAAACAAAACCACTTCCTCTTCTATTCATAAAACTTATTTGTCTAAAAATCTAGATATTTTAAATTTATTTATTTACAATAACAATTTATAAAATAGAAACATATCTATTTACAATAACAATTTATAAAAATAAAAAAATATCTAGAAAATAAATCTTAATCCTTTTTTTTCTTTTTTGTTTTTTTACATTTAAGAAAAAGTAAATTTGAAATATAAAAACTTTCCAATTTCACAATTATTTTCATTTCCTTTCCTTTTTTAGTACAGACTAGCTATCTTTTCACAAAGTGTGGGCTCACTGGAATGGAAATAAGATAGAACCAGGTCCAACCATCTCTAACACTTAAGACAGAACCAGGTCCAACCATCTCTAACACTTCATCTCTGACCCAAAAATCCAAATATTGTGGTGCATGATACTAATGACCATGGTGTGTCCTCGGTTAAATCCACAAAAATCACTTGTATGTTAAGAAATGTTGTCTTTTCTTAAGGAGGTGCCCGAGCAAACAAATCCATGCAGCCAACGAATTGAATTTGACCGAATTATTCGTTGTCCGAACCGAATTCACTAATTTTCAATTTTTTTAATCCAATTCAAGGGAATTTGATAACTATGATATAAACTATATTGCATTGCTTATCAGATTCAATATACATACCAACTATTGTATTTATTTCTAGAAGCATCCCAAAAAATATTCGACGTTTAGGAAGAGAAAAAGATGAATCTCACATTATGAGTTCACACATAAATAAATTTGAACCTGTGAAGCACATCATCCCGAAATCTAGTCAAGCAAACTGAATACCCGACCACTCAATAGTGGGTCAGTTGATATTCTGCCACGTGTATAACATAAACTCCATTATAAACAAAACAATTATAGTACAGACAGGCGGAAGAGCTCCAGCGAAATGGTCGCAACTATCGGCCATCAAGGCCAACGAATTCGTACTAATATCGGCCATCAGATGCCAAAAAATTCGTACCATGTAATGAGAACGTTGATTGCAGTCATGTCTGTGGCTCCCTTCAGCCACAACAAAGATTTTAAGACTTCCACCAAACACGCCCTACAAAACCGCACTGAGCTCCATAATCCCAAGGACTGGCTCTAGGTTAAAATCTTCATAATCCCACGCACTGGTGCCATAATCCCAAGGATGGAGGACGGGTGTCAGTTGAAGACTTTTCATGTCTATTTTTCCATGATGAGTATGACTGTTAATACCAACAACACTAAAGTCATGATTATTAAATTCAAAAAGATCACTCATGGTAGTTTCTTTTATGATAATCAGTACTTAGAGCATGTCTTTTCTTATAAATATCTAGGTATTAACTTTTCTCATCCATTTAACTGGAATTATTGCATCAAGAAAAGTATTATTGGGTTTGGAAAGCTTATTATGAGCTTGAAAATGATTGTAAGTCGATCGATATTCACATTTTGAGTAAAAAGAGGTTCCTTTTTTAGACTCTCGTCACCCCTTTTGTCTTATACATATGTGAAGTTTATGGTTGTAGTATATCTGAGAGTCTTGGAGGAAGATTGATATGATTCAAAAGCAATTCATAACCTACATCCTAAATATCAAGGGAAATACCCCTTATCCTATCCTCTTGTTCAAAACTGGTTTGTCCCCCATTGAAAGTACAGATATGTTTAGATATCTGAAGCATAAGAAGAAGCTTTGCAACATGGATTCCAAAAGGCTCCCAAATATTGCTTCTAACTTTAGTCAAAATCCCCAACTTCGTGTCAAGCGTGGGTGACATAAGGATGCCCAATCTTGGCTCAACCATTGGGGAATTAAGAAAGAGATTAGTATGGGAAGAAAAGACAGTGTCAAGGAAATTATTACCTCCAAGTTTAAGGACAAGTTGTGGGAGGATAAGGAGTTGGAGGATAAAAGGAAGCTTAGATACTAGAAGGAGGTGATCAACCCCACCCTTGATAACCAAAACTATCTCTTTGTGTTGGCCAGCACTAAGAAAAAAATGAACATCGCTAGGATAAGAAGTAAATATTATGAGCTTCGAAGTGAGACGAGGTGGTGGTCTATTCCCAAGACTCCCTGGAACGATAAAATCTGTCTGATTTGCGATACTAAGAAGGTGGAAGATGAAAATCACTTCCTTTTAGACTTCCCAGCTCTTATTCACATCCACTCTCAATTCCCTAACATCTACCACACTTCCAATATTCTTTACTTACTAAGCCAACCCCTCTATAGCGATCTTGGAGGGCTTCTTTCCCTTTTCCTAGATCATAGAAACAAAATTATGAAGAATCCCATTTAGATTTTTTCTTTTTCTTTTCTGGAGGTCCGATAGGCCGCATTGGGCCGCATTGGTATTAGTGGACGTTAATCATCATCATCATCATCACATTTTATTTATTTTTAATATATATATATATATATATATATATATATATATATATATATATATATATAACTTTTAATTTAAAATAAATATAAATAAGCTCACAAGATATAGAGAAGACAATGATATGGTGTTTTGTTAAGGAACTTTGTGGTGTAAAATTCATTTTAAAACTCATTAATCGTATACTCATCTTAAAACTCACATCACTCCTCTCTATATAATTAATAATAAAACAAATATTCATACTTTATATATATATATATATATATATATATATATATATATATATTTCTTTTTTATTTTTATTAAACACAATTAAATGATCACCAAATTACAAAACAAAATTAAATTATAACTATATTATATCATAAAATTCAAATTTTGAATTTCTCATAAATCCTTAAAAAAATATTTAAAAGACAATTAAAACAATATTTAAAAGATGATTCAATTGACAATAACCATATTATAAAATATTATTATTACAGTATAAAAAATGCTTTATTTTAATTGTCTTGGAAGCCTACTAGTTACTTTTTCATAGAGCTTTCTATCATTAATATTTATCCTCGCTTCTTTAATTTTCAACCTTTTCAACACTCCCTCTCAAAAATAAATGGATTATCTACTACCCTGATCCTGCCTCTGTGGAATTCAAATTTGCTTCTTGCTAGTGCCTTCATCAAGATGTTTGCATCGTGCTCCTCCATGGGAATTTACTCTAATGACAAAATCTTCCTCTAAACATAATCTCTGAGATGGTGAAACCAGATATCAATATGCTTGGACCTATCATGTAATACTAGATTAACCGAGAGTTTGATGCAACTTTGTTTATCAAAATGTAGAACAAACAAACCAACAAGTATCTTCCTCTTCCATATGGCCTCACATGCTTCCTAACTGGCCTCCATGTACTCTGCCACTGTTGAACTGAGTGCAGCTAATCTCTGTTTCGTGCTATACCAAGAAACTGTTGCTGACCCTATGTTGAAGATGCCTCCTAATGTGCTCTTCCTATCAAATGGACTCCCTGCCCAATCTACATCAGTGAAGCCTTGAAGCTTCACTCACTTTTTCCATTTGTACCATGATCCATACGCTATAGTGCCCCTGAGGTATCTCAAGACATGCTTCCCTCCCTTCCAAAAGAGGCTGGTAGGTTTAACTAGAACATGGTTCAGTTTGCTAATTGTGTAGCATATGTCTAGTCGTGTGTTCACCAAATACATGAGTGAACCCACGAGCTACCTATAAATGGTAGCATCTGCTACTTCTCCCAAAGTAGCATCCTCCTTCCTCTAGTATCCTATTAAAGGAGTCTCCATGGGTTTGTTTCCCTCCATGTTCTCCTTGGCATACTTTCCCTAAGATACAAATAGCTCCCCATCTTTTTGCCATATTTCCAATATAAGAAAATAGTGCAACATCCCCATGTCCTTCATCTCAAATTCTCTTGCAATATCCTATTTGCAAGAGCCGATGAGATGCTCGTCACCTGTCAGTGTGATATTATCGACATAAAGTACAATAATAAAAATATTACCATTAACCACAATATGCTATAGGTTTTCATCATCTTCACTCTTGGTGAAGCCCAACGCGGTAAAATAGTTTTCAATCCTAGTGTACCAAGCACGAGGTGCTTGCTTCAGCCCATACAATTCTCTCTTGAGTCTACACACTTGCCACTCCCTTTCTAAGGTCTCAAAACCTTCTTACCACTCAATTTGTTTTTCTTCCTTAATAAATCCATTGAGAAAGGTTGTCTTTACATCCATTTGATGTATTTTCCATCCCACCTACGCTGAGAGTGCACAGATGGATCTAATAGATGAGTACCTCGTGACTAGTGAAAAAGTATCATAATAGTCAATCTCCTCCACCTGAGAGAATCCTCTCGCCACAAATTTTACCTTGTGCTTCTCCATACTCCCATATACTTCCTACCTCACCTTGTAGACCCACTTGGATCCTACAACTAAATTCCCCACTAGTCTTGAGACAACTTCCCATCCATTTGTTTTGATGATGGAGTCATACTACTCAACCATGGCATCAACCCACACTAGTTGTTGCACTACTTCCTCAAAAGAGGATGGTTCTATCTAAATACCTTCGCTCATAAGATCCATATATCCAACATAATGCTCTAGGGACTTTCTCTTCCTATGCTATGATGTGGGTGCTCCAACATTCTCTCTCGCATATAGCAATAATATGTTAGCCTCTTTAGTGTGCTTCATTCCGTCTCTGGTGGATGGAATCTCCGCATGAGTGGTTTCTACCTCTTCTCTTCTGCTTGTGGATGATCCACATCCTAAAGTTCATCCTTTGGATCTAAGAGATCCTTAACTGCATGCAACTCAAGCTCCTTATAAAGGGACAATCACATGGTTTTCTCTTCATCGAATTTCATATCTCTTCTGACCACTGCCATCCTGTGTGTTGATAAGTACACCCAATAGTTGTGAGGTGTTTCAATGTACCCCAAAAATATCCCCAACTCTATTGTTGGATCTAACTACTTCCTCGCATCTTTGGTCACATGGTAATAAACAAATGAACCAAAAATTTTAAAATATGACACATCTGGTCTTTTACCTGAAAATGCCTCCTTTGGTTTACTCATCCCAAGTATCCAATGAGGAATTGTGTTCTATACAAATAATGTTGTATTTCATGCTTCCACCCACATATGCAACGATAAGCCCTTATCATGCAGCATAGCTTGTACTTCTCCCATAATCATTCTATTCTTTCTTTCTGCAACCCCATTTTGTTGTGGGTTATGAGTTGATATCAATTCTCTTTGAATTCCTTCTGAGGAACAATAGTTGTTGAATTCGTTATCGATATATTATCCACCATTTTCGCTCCTCAAAGCCTTCACCTTCTTCCATGTATCTTTCTCACCAAGTGCCTTGAACTCATAAAAATTAGAGAACATCTAATCATTCTTCTGCATGAAGAAAATCCAACACTTTCTTGAAAAATCATCAACAAAAATCACATAATATCTGTGCTTTTCTATGGAAGTTTTCAATAATGGTCCACACACGTCTGAGTGAACTCTCTCAAGGATCATTGTTGCTTGTCTTTCCTTATCATGAAAGGTGGCCTTGGTATACTTTCCCAATGTAAACCCTTTGCATGTGTCTCTCTGCACAAGTACACCCTTTGGAAGTCCTGCATAAATCTATTACATGATCCTCAAACACATTGTGGTGTAGGTGGCCCAACCTCCTGTGCCATAACTCACAGATGTCTTACATTTCCACCTTCTCTGCTTTAGTGCTCAATGTTGCGCAGTCTTCTACATCTAATTTGTAGAATTTCTTTACTCAATCCCCAATCTTTTTCACTTGTCCCATGGCTTTGTGACGAAGGAACATCTTTCCTTCACTGAAGATCACATCATAGCCTCGATTTTCTAACATAACAACATAAACGAAATTATTCTTTAAATCAGGAACAGACATGACATCTTTTAATGTGAGTGGATTACCCGAATCTCTTTGGAAAGTAATTGTACCAACACCAGTAGTGTTATACCTCCCATCATCATCCATCTCGATGTGCATTTGGAGATCCTTCTCCTCCAAGCTACCGAAGAATTCTTTGTTTCCGGACATATGGAACGAAGCTTCACTATCCAAGTATCACATAGAACCCATCACCCATGACACCATTCATGCGATGAGGGTGAAGTCCAACTCTAATTGTGAAGAAAATGTTTCACCCGCTCCTCCTCCCGAGACCTTCTTGTTATTCTTTGTTTGTGGACAATTTGTGGCATAGTGTCCATGCTCATGACAGTTGAAGCATTTTACCTTTGACGAGTCTTGTTTCTTACCTGCCTTGCCAACCTTAGATTTCGTATCGGATGCCTTGTGCCTTTTCCTTTCATTGCTTTTCCAGCCAAGGCACGATCTTTCTCATCATTAGTCTGTGATGAGGATCCATCTTTGGTGCCCCTTCAAATTTCTTCTTCTATCAAATTACATAATAATAAAAATTATAGTTAAAAAAATAAAAATAAAATAAATAATTATAATTATAATTTAGAATTAAACCAACCTCAATCCACATTAACTTTGGTTCTACCAAGCACTGTTGGGGATCAAATATCTTGAGGTGTAACCAATTTTAAACTGAAAAGAGATTTGATTCCTGGATGCTTGGTAGATCTAGAGTTAAGATGGATATAGGCTAGTGGAATATGATTTTTAGGATTTTCATTTAATCATCCATAATTATTAAGTGGTTCAGAGATGCAAACCTCTATTAAAGTTAAAATAGATTTGATCCTTCTCAGTATTTGGTAGATCTAGAGTTATTTTCGATCTAGATTGGTTTAAATAGTAGCCTTTAAATAGGCCACATCAAAAAAAAAAACATGTGATGGAGAATTTATGTTTATTTTATTTTTAACTTATTTAGGCCTCATAAAAAAACCATGTCATGGAGAATTTATGTTTATGTTTATGTTTATTTTATTTTTAATTTATTTATTTGACTATGTCAAAATGTTAAACATTACAACATGTCTATTGTACCTCTAGGCACAACAATTATCTATAATTATTAAGTAGATGTTGGAGATTTAACCTCTATATAATATTTTAGAATATTCAAAGTTAGATATTTATTTTAAAAGCACTTATGTCATTTCTATATTTTTAATTAAATTGACTAATTAAAAAAAATGTCATATCAAAATGAGTTATGGAATTTTGGGCATTTGGTATTAGTAAGCCATGAAAGTTGTTCCTATGGTAGCAAAGTCTATTTAGAGATCTACAATTTTCATGGTAAAATAAAGATAAAGTTTCTAGTTAAAAATATTGTTATATGTTTTTTTATATTTATATATTAACTCATATATATTAATTCCTTTAATAATTAATAATAATAATAATGATGATAATTTAAAATAAAGTTATGTTTTTTTTAATCTTGTTAATGTGAAATGTATATGACTTAAGTGTTAATTTAGCTCATATTATTTAATTTATATAATTATACCAGTTAATAATAAATGAAATATCCACTTAAAATATTTAATTTTTCATAATTTTATAACTAATTTATAAAAATTTCAAATAATTATTGACTATATAAAAAATTATTTTAGTATATTTTCATTAATTAAAATAATTAAAATTAAGTTTTCAAAAACATAATTAACTTCATATAATATAATTTATATAATTATATTAATTAGTAATAAATAAAATGTTTCATTAGGGAAACTTTGAGGTTTAAAATGGGCTTCTTAAGGAAATAATAAAATAATAGCTAAACCAATAAAATAATGTTTATGAATTTTCAATTCACTTTTTGCACCACAATCCATGTAACTATAGTTAAATTCAATTCAAAAGTTGTACACAAAAAAATTAATAAAAAACTTGTATTGATGTGACTATAAATAAGAATGAGTTTTTCAAGAAAAAATCATTATCATTGAACAACTAATGCACTTAAATATCTTAAAATAAAATATAAATATAAATTTATAAATTCTTAATGATATTATATGTTATTAATTAAATTTTATATTATTTTAAATTGTATAATAACATGTAATTAATATACTATATAAAAATAATATAATATAAAATAATATATTTATGGCGATATGCATTGTTTCTTTCAAAAAATATAAAATAACTACAATATACTTTTATTCAAAAAGTGTGAAATGATATTTATTATGAGTATTTTACTTTGACTTTAAAATACTTAGAGCATTACCATGGTTAATTATGAGTGTTTATCCACCATTAAGAATGTGACAAATAAGTACTTTTAACTTGAGCAATACCACCTCAACCATTAGGGATGATGTCATCCCTAAAATGTGATTGGTTTTCATAAAGTGAATTTTGATTGTACATTTTCCTTACGAGGCTCATTTTAAACCTCAAAATTCCCCTAATAACTTAAAATACTAAACTTATGCTACATAATTTATAAAAAGTATTAACTCATCGTATTTTCAATAATAAAAAATAATACAAATTATTATGTAATCTTATGTAATCGTAATTTAGTGATACATTTCATTATATGTGGAAGTTTATATCTTTTTCGCTTTATTATCCATGGCAACATTATTCAATGTATTATTCAATCGGTCATAACCCTGTTATGACCAATTATGTGACACAACATAAGAAAGCTTCCCATGGTTTGGGGATGCAGATGTTTTCAAAATCTATATAAGCAAAACAATTACACATACAGGCGGGACGATTAGCTCAGGCGGGGCGTCGGATGCCAACGAATTCCTTCCCTCTGATGAGAACGCCGATTGCAGTTATGTCTGTGGCTCCCTTCAGCCCCGACAGAGACTTTAAGACTTCCACCACGCATCGCCCTGCAAAACCACACCGGCTCTCCATAATCCGAAGGGCAGGCGCCGGGTAACTTCCTATCCCGAATCCTGAAGTTTATCTTCAGCGGCCATGGAGGGGGCAGGGGAGGAGGAGCGGGAAAAGATTGTGGGGCGGCCAGCGGTGGTGATTGTCCTACAGAAGAAGGTCGTAGGACGCCCTACCCTCTGGTAGGGCAGCTCAAACGATACGCCTCGAGTTCATATGATGCTAAATTTCGGGATATTTATAGTGGGACTATCGGGGTCGCCGTTTAATGGGACTATCGGGGTCGCTCGGTTGGACTAGTTCAGTGTTCGGGTAACTAAATTTTAATAACATAGAGGCGTTGGCGTTGTACATTCTGGGAAATAAATATATTCTATTCCGGCATGATCAAGATAGTATTCCTTAAAAAATCATAAGTTTTGAGAGGTTTGATCTACAGGTAGAAACTTGTGCTCTAGGGTTATTGTTTTTTTCTCGAATAGTAGAAATTTGTGCTAAGAGGCAGCAAAAGTAGATTACATCACAGCATTCGAATGAATTAGAAATCCTTTTTCCGGTAACTTTTTTAAAGTCAATTTTGACTGAAATCTGATTGGATTTTTTTTAGTTATAAGTTTGGAATTTTGTTTGGTGTAATTTTAAGTTTTTTTGTTGGGTGTAATTTTAAGTTTTAGTCCTTGCAGAAATGTACTGTCTTGGATAATACATCTCAAACGATTCAACTTAAATGGATAATATTGCAAAAAAATTTATAACCAAATTTTAAGAAAAACAAAAACCTTTGATAATTAGACCGCTCTCCTAACTATGTATTTGCACGTTAAATTACATTGAAAACGGCGATGACATTCAACCAGTATCGAAAACTTAGTACGGTCATATGAGAGAAAGGTGCCAATTTCCTTTCATGTGACTATGTATCTGTCCACTTTTGGTAAGTGCGGTCATATGAGAGAAAGGTGCCAATTTCATTTCATGTGACTATGTGTCTGTCCAATTTTGGTGGGTTTCATGGATTTGTAACTTGCTAATTGTAGACTCTCGCTTATCCAATCTTAGCGTTTCGAAACGGTCAGTTCCGCAAACCTAAAAGAGTTAGAGCATGTAGTTTCTTAAATACTTAATTTGTTTTCCGTGCTTATTATCATTGTCAATCATATATAATGGTGATGGACTATTTTAGCCATAGATTATCATGATTGATCATAATGGTATTGGTTTGATTATGGTTGAATAAGATTTTAAATTATATTAAATATTGAGAAAATTTAGAGATTAAACAAACATTAAATGTTATTACATAGAAGCATTAAACTTTATTAATATTAATACTTTTATTTTTATTAATCATTTCTAAAATTACATATTAAATGAACCTTAAACCTTATTAAATATAAATTTTAATAAATATTATTTATAAACTTTATTATTATTATTTTTTAAACCTTGACTATGGTTGAGTCAGGTTCATCATGGTTGATTAAAGTTGACTATGATCAACATATGTTTGACTAAAGTTGACCATGGTTAACTATTTAAAAATCGACTATAAAAGCTTACTGCAAATGCTGAATATGCCATCACATGCTGACATTTTTATTTGTTCATCACAATGCAACCTCATTTTTTGGTGCCTCACATTGCAATGTTGATTTCGGATCATCATATCTTGATGTTGCAGATTTTTTGTTTATCACATTGTGATGTTGGTTATTTGTTTCACATATTGAGACACTGATTTTTTGTTTGAGATAGTGTGATGTTGTTTTTTTGTTTGCAATATTGTGACATCCATTTTTGTTCATCACAATGTTATGCACTTTTTTTGCTCATCACATGTGACGTTAATTTTTTTTCATCACATTTTGATATTGATTTCTATTCATTATACTTTGATATTAATTTTTGTTTGGTACATTGAGATATTGATATTTATTTGTCACATTATGATGTCAATTTTTTAACATGGTTGACTATGGTTGATTATGGATGAACATTGTTGACTGTGGCTGACAATGTTTAACAATAAATGATTATGTTTGACCATGTTCACTATGGTTGACCATGTTAACCATAGGTGACCATGGTTGAGTTAGTTTGATAATGGTTGAATATGGTTGAACTATTTAAAAAAATTATAATAGTATTGTTACTATTGTTATTATTTTAAGCCTTGATTATGGTTGACCATGGTTGACTAAATTTGACTAAGGTCAACCACAGTTGACTATAGCTAAATATGGTCAACTAAGATTGACTATGAGTATGTTGGGAAGAAAGTCTATGGTTAAATATAGGCATGTTGAACATAATTCTTCTCGTTAATCATGGGTGAACACAATGTAAATGTTGACTATGGTCAACCAAGTCAATCATGATTGGCATGTATTAATATATAGATTAATATATTAATGTATAAACTAATATCATAATGCTTAAATTAATATATTATTAATGCATAAATAAATGCATTATTAATGTGTTAATGTATAAATAAATGTATTAATGTATTATACGTTATTAAGATTTAGAATAATGAAGACATTAATCCTCAATCCTTGTTAATAAATTTTATTAATGTTGAACTATATTAATAAATTTATTAAACACTATTAATAACCTTAAAAACCTTAAGCTTTAATATTTATTAATAAATGTTACATATCATTGTGAATCACAATGTGAAGCTGCTAAAGGGGTTTAATCCTTATTAATAAGATTTATATGTGGTTGATCATAGTTAACTAAGATAAACCTTGCAAACCTAGTAAACTTAATAAACCTAGGTTAACCCAGTAAACATAAGAAGCTTAGAAAACCATGGTTGACCTTGTAAACCTAATAAACTTGTTAAACCATAGTTGACCATATTTTACCGAGATAAATGTAGTAATCCTAAATTGTTGACCATCGCTAGCTAAGATAAACCTAGTAAATCTAAGTCAACATAGTAAATCTAATAAAATTAGTAAACCATGGTTAACTAAGTAATCCTACTAAACGAAGCAAACCCAAAAAATATAGTAGAAATTGTTAACCTTATTGTCTATGACTAATTATTGTTGGCAATAAGTGTGAATATTGGCCAAGTTTGACCATGGTAAACCATGGCTGAACTTGGTTTACCTACTTAATTTGAGGTGAATTTAAAGTTATATACAATTTATTAAGTTATTATCATTATGAATACTTTTAATCTCATCAAATATTTAAAATTAAATATTTATCTTTATTTATTATATGTTTTTAATTTATTTATAATAGTCCTTTTTATTTTGATATTGTAAATTTGAGATACTTTTAATTAATTCAAACATAAAATAATTATTAAAAATAAAATTATACTTAAATTAAAAAAATCAATTCTATTAAAATGATCAAATTAATCTCTAATGCACGTGCACATTGAAGAAACACACAAGGGAGACAGGGAGACACATGATACAGTGCATCCCCCAACCAGTTTTTAAGATGTCTTGGATGCATGTTGAGGGTAAGTGGGAGGGCCTCCCCAAGTGGTAGAGGCAAGTTGGAACTCTCGCAAATATGGTGAATTTATATTTAAACCAACGTCTAAGGATATTTATCTATTTGTGGATGCTGCTTATGGGCGTGAGGTGAAAATGGGGTGAATAAGTTGTGTCTACATACATGCTCGATTCTGCCAATTTGAGGTATTATGGTGTGATGGAGATGGGATCCTAGTTTTGACAACCAAGTTTCGGGTTCGAGTGAGGGAAGCTTATGATCCGGGATACAATGATGGATTTTATGGTCTAGCAACTAATATCCCTCATATTCTCTTTCAAACCTTTTTTCATGGTCTAGAAAGGTACCACAATGTGCCTAAGTTTTTCTCGGTAGTGTTTGTTTTTGGATTTTTGGTTTATTTTCTGAGTGTTGCTTGATATTATTTCTTTGCCTCCTGCTACTATGTTTTAGTGGTAGTGCAATGTTGATTCCCTACGAAATGCAACTAGTTTAGTGGCATTGGTGGTGCGGGCACCCTACAATGATGGGATGAAGCCTAGTGTGGGTGAAGTGGGAGAACAGTGTGCTCAGCCAATTATGCCTTGAACATAAAGTGGGGGGAGGTAACCTTAGCCTGGAAGGTGAGGTCGACCAACGTTTTGTGCTTTGGTTTGAGGGTGAAGTGGGATCGAGGATGGAGAAGGGTCATGGGGTCGGTTTGGTCTCAAAGCACTGCCATACAAAGGTAGAGGGTAAGGGCCCAACATGGAGTCGATCACCGTGGGAAACTATGGGACCACCCAGTGAGAAGGGAGGAACATGACAAGGAGGGTGGCATGATGGAGGATGAGATCACCCAAGAGTGAGCCCAGTTGTCAAGAAGAGTCGAGAAACCCCCAACATTGCAGTCCATTTCCAAACAACTACGTGGCATACAAACCAACGTGGAAATCGTCTGGGAGCAATAATATGAATACAGGAATGAGGTAATTGCTTACATAAATTATTTGCAATTTTCTGAAGGGGAATTCCTCGACCATCTAGCGTATGTTCATCGCAGCCAATGCAGGTCCGATGAATGCTTGGATGAAATAGAAGCTAGGCTAGTTCATATTGATTTTCATGTCCATGAGGGGCATGGTTTGTTGGTGGCCCTTGGAAATGCACAAATGTTGAACCCTCTAGTGTAATTTGATGATTGTTGAAAGTATTTTTTGTTTTTGATGTTTTTTGGGCGTTAGTCTTTGTTAGTCCTTTGGTTTTTTGTAAAACTTGTCTTTTTATTTCTAAGTATTGCACAACTCTCTTGATAAAAAAATATGGTCGGAATAAGATTAAGAAAGCTAAAAAATCCTTGATCAAATATACTCTACTTTTACAAAATTAATATAAAAAAATTGACTCATTTTTTTTTTATCAAAGTAAAATACTAAAATATTACATTAAAAATACTATATTAAATTATATTAAAATAAAAATTAAAAATTAGATTAAAATCAAACAAAACTATATTAAAACTCTATCATTGTTTGTAATAAAACAATGCTACATTAAACATGATATTCGAATACTTCTTCAAAATATAAAAATGTAAATATGGTTAGTGTGAAATTTTGTTCTACAATTAATTTCATGGTAATGGAGTACTGATTAAACTTTTCCCATTGAATTTTGGCAGCAGCAACCCTCTTAAATTTTGTAGTTGTATTATTAATTTTAATATAAATATCTAATATGGTTTTTAAAAAATATTATCTAAAAAAATTGCTATGAAGTTGATAATTATCTTTAAATTTAAAATATATCTATTAATTTATTTAAATACAAAGATGAATTTATTTTTATTTAGCTTTGCATTTTCTATTCATATTGGTTCCAAAAGAAGATATTTTTCAATTGACTATTTAATAGGATAAGAGTATGAATTACATATTTGAATTTATCTTTTCAAAGAAACTTAAAAAAATATTAGTTTGACATTATAAATCATTTGGTTTTTTAAGTTAAAACAATGAAGGCTGCAGAGCAGCAAGTCCCTGCCTTGAGTAGATAATATTTTTTGCTGATGTCAGGTAGCATTATCACTGGATCTTATATCACACGAAATGTTGCAAGCACTGTAAATATAGTTGTGGCAGTTAACGGTGGATCGCCTATGATAGCACACCCGACAAAAACTATAGATGCAATAATGATGGGTGACATCTAGTCGAGTATGGTACCATATGTTCTATTAAACTATGCCAAAGACAACCATTTGAACTCCACAACCCAGATATTTTCTATCATCTACTTGAATTTTTCTTCCCATGCTTGTAGTTTGATTATTTTTATACTATTAATAATTTCAGATGTTATTCTAAGTCTTTCATCCTATGCATTCATGAACTTAGCTTGGCACTTATGGAGGGTTTTTGCTAGAGGTTTGTTTAGAATGAGAGTAAGAATGATGTTGAACAAACCAGGAATAGCTTCCCATCCAACTATGGCAAAAAGGATGCCAAATGCTACACATATTTGCAAAGGGATGCTCCAACCCCAATGCTTCATCTTCATAAGGTAAATGCGGTATATCTTTGAGTTCCAATGTTTTTGAATAGCCTAGACGTAGTAAAGAATCCAACGATTTGAAATTAAAATGGCTCAAAAACCCTGCTTTACTCAGTGGAGTAACTTTGTTCTTGTAATGCAAATCCAAAGTTTGCAAGATCGATAATGGACGATAAAAAAAAGGAAACACTATTTATAGCTGATCTCTTATCATACATATAAGAATATCTTGAACGATCACCACAAGAAATGATAAGGACTATGAGAAAAATCACGGAAAAACAAAGATTGATTGCAGTTGTAAATAAATTATGTGGGAAAGCAGTAAACCATGTGATTACACTTCCTTGTAAAGCACAATGGTTGAGGCAGTAATTTCCAGGAAGGAAACCGGAGATATAGGCCCATGAAAGAGTTCCTGCATTAGCTAAAAGTTAGATCACAGAGCTAAAATTTAAGAGACAGATGTTCAAACAATACCCAAGTAATCTCAAAATCCATAAGAAGAGTCGCTTTTGATTTGAAATTAGACAGTTTCTTCCACAAATATAAAAAGAAAAAGAGAATAGTTTTCAAAGCTTCCATGACTCATTTATCATATATTTTTTAGTTACAGTTTCACAAATACTGCATGCAAGTGATTTATATTGGAGATTACTAATGGATGGAGTTTAATTTACTATTTCACAAGAGGTTTGTGGAGTATGGAGTATTTCGATTAGACAAAAAAACATACCTTTCATAATGGACCAGGCCATTTCTGATACTCTAATTTCCTCTAGAATCAGTGATATTTTGTAGAAAAATTGAAAAGTTATTAAGTGTTGAAAATGCAGCAAGATGATGAAGCTTAGTGAAATGAAGTCGCCTTCACTAGGTGGGCCCGCAAGCAAATTCTGGCGCAAAAATCTATTTTTAGACTATGTCTATTTTTAGACATATGGAGCATGGTTTGGGGATTCCGGTTTGAGATTCTTGAAGTATGTGTCATGTTGGTAAAAATAGATGAGACTCTATTTTTGAGGTCAAAGAGGTCGAAGTCTATTTTTAGACTACCTCTCCTTAAAACAGGGAAGTCAAATATTATTTACCCTTAATAATATTTAGACTATAAACAGCAGTTTACTCTCTTGGAGCACTTCGGTTCGAGCTACAGAAGTGGCTCATGCATCTGACAGAGGAATCACGTGGTTCCCAAGGGTTTGATGGCATCATGCATGGTTGACTTCAGTTGGACTTCAGTGGCAGAAGTTTGGAGGAGTTAATGAGACAGATAGTGGAGTTGTGTTCTATTTATTTTAGTTGAAATGATTGAGATTAGTTTAACTAGCTAATCAATTAGTTATGAGTGGGGTGAATTAAATATTATTTAATTCATTAATTAGTAACTCATTATTCAACTCAATAACACATCAGTTCACTACAGTGCATGATCAGTTCAGTGGAGACCAGTGAAAGAGATAGATGAAAGGGTGGAGTTAGCTATCAGTTGTGACTGTACTGTTGCTATTTGCAACACACAGATAGGTGGAGTAAGCCCATGAGGATTGTGCAGTTCAAGCTGGTGGTTTATATATATAAAGAGGCCATCCCATAGCATTGAAACACGCAATAGAGGCAAGGCAATTGGCGGTGAGTTTTGAACCAGTAACCTGTTCAAAACTGAGCTAGATTGTGAGTAACTTCATGAGAAAGTACTGAGTACTTGTGAGGAGTATTGTACTGAGTTGGTTACTTGATTTCTCCATTATAATATACACAATAGCTGTGGGGTTTTCAGCTATAAGCTTTCCCCATACATACTGTGTTAATGTGTATGATGATTTGATGTGTTATCGCTTGATTTTATTTCCGCATGTGTGATGATCTGAGTTGGTTGAGTGGAAGAGATTATGTGTTGCATATAAATTCAAATTGTATGTGATCGGGATAGTCTCGGTGGATAATTAATCATTATTCAGCAAATTTCTACATGGTATCGGAGCTATTGAAGTTCAGATTGATCATCACAGTGATTACAAACTTATTTCGGTAGACAAAGTACGCATGCGGGCAGGCTGGCCTCCGGATTCATCTTTCTTCGGAAAGTGAAAGGTCACAGTAAATGCCCTTGCAGTCAATCTCTGTGCTAGAAATAATTTGTTCTCACAGATCTAGAGCAGCTGAGCTTTGAGGTGGAATTCGAAATTTTGCGGCAGTTTTGTTTTCTTGGTGCCAGTGTTGAAAATGTCTTTCAACGGTTTGCGACTCGAATATGCTCTTGAAGGCAGTTCGAATTATGTTGCATGGAAGGATTGCATGGAAGCAGTATTAGAAGATAATGGTCTCAAGGAGTTCGAAGATACAGATGTCCAAAAGCCCACTGATCCTGCTGAAGTCGATGCATGGCAAAAGAAGATGGCGAAGTGTCGAAGGATCCTGTTGGAGGGCGTCAAGGATCATATTGTATCCAACCTGCATGGAAAGGCTACTCCATATTTAATGTGGAAAGCTTTGACGGATCTATTCCAGAGTAAGAGTGACCAAAGGAAGTTGGCGCTCAAAGATAAGCTCAGGAACATCAAGATGGAGAAGGGCGACAATATCGCCAAATACCTCACGAAGTTCACTCAGTGCAGAGATGAACTAGGAAGTGTGGGGTTGACTGTCAAAGTTTCACTGATCGCATGCTTGGTTTCAAGTGTGCTGGGATCGGTATGGTTCTTAGACAGCGGTGCGTCATTTCATATGACGGAAGATCGGGAGTTGTTCTCAGATCTGGAGGACAAAGATTTGGGTGTGCACATCGAGATGGGCGATGATGGTAGATACAGTGTGACTGGTATCGGTACCATATCCTTTCAGAGGGAGTCTGGTAAACCCTTTGTATTGAAGGATGTCATGCATGTACCTAGATTGAAGAAGAACTTGATCTCTGTGGCGATGTTGGAAGATAAGGGGTATGATGTGGTCTTCAGCGAAGGAAAAGCCTTCCTGCGCAGTAAGACTACTGGAGAGACTGGAAGATAGGGGTTCAAACCAAGAACCTTTATCAGTTGCAGGTAGATGGCTGCGCAACTATGGCATGCAAGGCGGGAGAAGTGGTGAGCCGGGATGATGAGGGCGAACTGTGGCACAGGAGATTGGGCCACCTTCACCATGGAGCTTTGAAGATCCTGCAGCAGATTTCTACTGGGCTTCCTAAGGGCACTCTTGCGCAGTCAGATCAGTGCAAGGGGTGTACCTTGGGGAAGTATGTGAAAACCACCTTTCACGAGAAGGATAGTCGCGCCACGACGATCCTTGAGAGAGTTCACACAGACGTGTGTGGTCCTTTCTTAGTTGCTTCGACAGCAAAGCACAAGTATTATGTGATCTTTGTTGATGATTTCTCTCGAAAGTGCTAGATCTTCTTCATGCAGAAGAAGAGCGATACATTCGCGAAGTTCTGTGAGTTTAAAGCACTGGTCGAGAAGGAGTCGGGGAAGAAGGTGATTGCTCTAAGGAGTGATAACGGTGGTGGATTCATCTCGGCTGAATTCAAGGAGTTCTGCAGCGCAGAAGGGATTCGGAGAGAGCTCATCGCACCCCATAACCCACAGCAGAACGGGGTGGCTGAGCGGAAGAACAGAACGATCGTGGGTGCTGCACGGGCGATGTTGCATGATCAGGGTCTACCCCTTCACTTGTGGGCTGAGGCATGCAATACAGCAGTGTATGTGCAGAACCGTTGTCCTCACAAGGTTCTTGGCATGAGTACACCGGAGGAGGCTTATTCTGGCAAGAGGCCTGATATTTCCCATTTGCGGATCTTTGGTTCTCCTGTCTACATGCATGTGACGAAGGATGCGAGAAGGAAGCTGGATCCAACTGCCGAGGTTGGAATATTTGTGGGGTACACTGATACAGCTCACAACTATCGGGTGTATGTGCCAGACAGTCGCAAGACTGTTGTGCGACGGGATATAAAATTTCGGGAGGAGAAAGCCATGCAGTGTTCGCTTGAGAGGGAGCTACACTTGCATGCAGATGAGGAGCTGTTAGTTCCTAAGGAGGAGCTTCCGGATGTGGATCGGCCACAAGAGGAGGTTCAGGAGGTGGAAGAAACCACCCAGGCAGCGCCAACCATCAGAGGGCGCATGCGCACTACAGAAGCTGAGCGACTGGCTCGGGATGCAGATAAGGTTGTAGGACCACCTACAGCACAGCGCAGACAGAGACAGTCACCGGATCGGTACACTGGATACATGGCTCTTGTGAGTCAATGTGTTGTGACGGAGCCATCCTCTTTTGAGGAAGCTGTGGAGGAACCCGCATGGGTTGATGCCATGATCGAAGAATATGATTCGATCGTCAGGAACAGTGCATGGGAGATTGTCCCAAGACCGGTGGGGAAATCGGTGGTGGGTTCGCGATGGATCTACAAAGTGAAGCAGGCAGCTGACGGGAGTGTGGAGAAGTACAAGGCGAGATTTGTCGCCCGTGGCTTTTCACAGATCGAGGGGATTGACTATGAGGAGACCTTTGCACCTGTCGCAAGGTACTCTTCCATACGAACGATCCTTGCTCTCTCAGCGCAGATAGGGTGGCACATTCATCAGATGGATGTGAAGACTGCGTTCCTCAATGGAGTTATTGAGGAGGAGGTGTACATAGAGCAGCCTGAAGGTTTTGAGATCTTCAGCAGTGAGTCGCATGTGTGCCGACTCAAGAGAGCACTGTACGGGCTGAAGCAAGCACCTCGTGCTTGGTACACTGGGATAGACAGCTACTTCACCGGGCTTGGATTCTCCAAGAGTGAGGCGGATCCAAACCTGTACCAGATTGTGGTGGAGGGGAAGCTGTTGATCATCGTACTGTATGTAGATGATCTGATTTTGACTGGCGATGAGGAGTTGATACTTTCATGCAAGGAGGATCTTGCACGAGAGTTTGAGATGAAGGACTTGGGCATCCTTCATTATTTCCTGGGATTGGAGATTTGGCAGCGCAGCGGAGGACTGTTTGTTTCTCGGGGCAAGTATGCCCGGGAGATTCTGGAGAGGTTCAACATGCAAGGCTGCAAGCCTGTTGACACTCCTCTTCCTGGTGGTTGGAGGAAGGAGGATGCTGCTTCAGCGGAGGTAGTGGATGCCACTGTCTATCGACAGTTGGTGGGGTCGCTTATGTATCTGGTCAATACACGACCCGATATATGCTATGCAGTTAACCAGCTTTCGCAAGCTATGGTTAAGCCTACCAAGCTCTTTTGGAAGGCAGGCAAGCATGTATTACGCTATATCAGAGGCACATTGGGATATGGTCTATGGTACAGACAGGAGGATGGAGCGAAGCTTTCTGGCTTTACTGATGCAGATTGGGCAGGGAGTCCAACGGACCAGAAGAGCACTTCTGGAGGAGTTTTCAGCATTGGGTCGACAGCAGTTTCCTGGTACAGCAGGAAGCAGAGATCCGTGGCACTCAGTTTAGCAGAGGCCGAGTACATGGCAGCTAGCTTGGGTGCATGCATGGCTATTTGGATGAGGAAGATCCTCGCAGGTTTGTTCAGGTTGCATTTGGAGCCTACAGTGATCTACTGTGATAACCAGAGCTGCATCAAGCTCTCGACTAATCCAGTATTTCATGATAGGTCCAAACACATCGACATCAGGTACCATCATATCAGAGATTTTGTTCAGCGGAGAATCATGATGCTTTCATATGTTCCCACGGAGGATCAGGATGCCGACATCCTGACGAAGGCGCTCACCAAGAGCAAGTTCGAATTCCACAGAGGCAGGATAGGGGTTGCAGATAATCCATATCTTGCTGAGAGGGAGTGTTGAAAATGAAGCAAGATGATGGAGCTTAGTGAAATGAAGTCGCCTTCACTAAGTGGGCCCGCAGGCAAATTCTGGCGCAAAGTCTATTTTTAGACTATGTCTATTTTTAGACATATGGAGCATGGTCCAAGGGTTGCAGTATGTTATTCTTGGAGTATTGTTCATGTTGGTAAAAATAGATGGACCTCTATTTTTTGACCCATAGGTCGAAGTCTATATTTAGACTGCCTATCCTAAAAATAGGGAAGTCAAATATTATTTACCCTTAATAATATTTGGACTATAAACTTCAGTTTAATCTCTTGGAGCACTTCAGCCGAGTTTGAAGTGGCTCATATCCGACAGGGAATTATGCTATTCTCAAGGGTTGGTGAGCACATGCATGGTCGACTTGCCAGGGACTCTGGCCAGTATCCTTGGTGAGTTAATACACAATGAAGGAGTTGTGTCTTAAGCAACGTAAGTGAACTAGTCGAGTATTTAGTTTTAACTTAGCTAATCAACTATACTAGTAATGAGGGAGTGAAGTTAAAGGATATTAACTATTAATTAGTAACTCATTATTCAACTCAAGAACACATCATTTCACTAAGCAAGAAGCACAAGCCTTCAGCGGAGACTAGTGAAAGAGGTAGATGAAAGGGTTGAGTTAGCTATCATGGCGGCACGTTGTGCATGAGATTTGCACCATAGCACTTGGAGGAATTTCCCAGGATGATTGCCTCACAAGCCAACTTATTGGAACTTTTGATCTCGCTCTAGACACCCTAATTGTGCATGATGCAAGGGCAATTAATGGTGAGTTTTGAACCAGTAACCTGTTCAAAACCAAGCTAGTTTGTGTGTAACTTCATGAGATAGTACTGAGTACTTGTGAGGAGTATTGTACTGATTTTGTTACATTTTTTCTCCATTATAATATACACAATAGCTGCGGGGTTTTCAGCTATAAGATTTCCCCATACATACTGTGTTAATGTGTATGATGATTTGATGTGCTATCGCTTGTTTTATTTCCGCATGTGTGATGATCTGAGTGGAAGAGATTATGTGTTGAATATAAATTCGAATTGTATGTGATCAGGATACTCTCGGTGGATAATTAATCATTATTCAGCAAATTTCTACAGTTACAAGCTAAAAATTACAAGAGGTCCCTATCAAAGCCATAATTCATCAACATAATCAACAGAAAGGTGAATTTAATTGGGAGCCTCATAGCTTCCAGCCCCTCACCCTCCTAGAAAAAAAAGCGAAATAAATAAAGAGGTCTAAGTGAAAAAATTTCTAAGGCATTCAAGGCCAATGCCAAGGTTGAAAACCTCCATGAGGCAATCCTGGAGAAAAAAAAAACAAAAAACAAAAAAAGGAAAGAGAAAAAATAAAAGATCCTTGGATGAATATGTTTGTTTTTTCTTGCGCATTCTTTTCTTATTTTTGTTTTACATTCAATTCCAAAATTTTGAAAAAAAATACACTAACTGAAAACCTTTTCGAGGCATGCAAGGCCAACTACAAGGTTGAAAACCTCAATGAGGCAATCCTGGAGCAAAAAAAACAAAAAATAGAAAAAATAAGGAAAATAGAAAAATAAAAAAAAAACAAAACCTTGGGTGAAAACCTCTTGGAGGGACCCAAGGCAATCTTATGGGGTGAAAACCTCTTCTGAGGCAGCCCACCTACCTTCAAAAAAAGAGAGGAAAAAATAGAAAAGGAAAACACAAAAAAATCAAAATAATGAAATGGCACCAAGGCACTAACCTCTTTATGTTTTACAAGTTGTTGAAAAGGGATAATATGGAAAAGGGTGAAACATTATTCCATCTCTCTCTCTCACTCTGTCCTCTACCTACTCACTCCACATCCAACTCCAACGCTCATTCATCCATTGAATTCTACCACCATGTGAGCAATAAATTCAAATTCTTCCTATCTCTGTACTGCTACAGGATGTCTTAGTAAGCTACAGTAAATCTTGTAGTGCTACATGAAGTCTTGAGAATCTACAGGAAGAAAGATCAAGATTATATGCACTCACCCAAGGCTATATGATCCTAGAACAAGGCATGAAAATTATCATCCCACCTATGTCTACCAAGCCTAACCATCATTTCATCCCATGCACGGAAATCCCCTTGTCTAACCCTATATTCTTCCATTGTAATACAACTTGTTTAACATAAACACAGGACCTCTTATTTCAGGTTTTTCCTAAACCACACCACTACATCAACATCCTAACACCACCCCTAGCATTGCCACATCCTTTTCTCACCTCCTCATCGAATTTTGAGCTCCATATATGTAAATAAGGGACTGCTACAAGAATATGATCTCTTCCTGTGGCACACATGTGCATACACCTAAACCATTTGACCACAACTTAGCACATCGAGAGAAACATAAACATGTTGAAGATTTGATCTTGAAGATCACCATAGGACTCCAAAGAGGAAGCTATAGTAGCAGCAGCAGCTACTTGAGGCCTCCATGAGGTACCTGTAAAAGTTACAGCAAATAAACACGGTAAGCCCCTCACTCAGCAAATAAAAACACAGAAAAATAAATGCATCATATGTGATTATTCCAGTGCTCTAACTCTCTGTAGGAAGGATATTGCAACTAATTGGAAACCATATAAGGCTCAGGTATGACTCCCTCACCCTCTTTCTATGTTGGGAAACTAGCTCCAAAAATAGAAGAAAAGAGATATCAACGCCTTAAAAATAATCCACTTCGAGGGGGCAACCTCCAATACATTACATGAATGAAAAATTCTTCGATGATACAATTTACAAAACCTCCTTTATATATATAGGAGTCCATGGGGCCATAATATAATCCTAGCCGACCTAACAATAATAATTTAAGGGCACAATAATAACAAAATGGGGGTTACAAGGGTACAATAATAACAATAAGGGGTTTAAACTAACAATAATAAGGGGCTATACTAGTGATATAGGGACCTAACATGCGCCTCTCCTTCAAAAAAGTGTTGTCCTCAACACTTGAGTAGCTCCGGGTGCTTCTGTATAAAATTCTCATCCTCCCATGTAGAATCTTCAGTGGGTAAGTTCTTCCACTTTGATGAGATACTCAAATTGATTGATTTTGGTACTGCCGAGTTCTTGTTTTCGTGAATTCTTCAAAGTTCCAATATGATTTTTCCTTCCTCATCAAGTTCTGGCAATATTGTTTGAACTGGAAGATTTTCACCTATAAACTTCTTTAAGCATGAAACATGGAAAACTGGATGCACTCGCGAAGAAGCAGGAAGCTCCAATTTGTATGCCATAGTACCAATATTTTGTAACACCTTGTAAGGACCATAGTAATTTGGCGATAATTTATTATCCTTCTTAGCTTACTTGAGGGACATTTTTTTGTATGGTTGTAACCGTAAAAATACCCAATCTCCTACATCAAAACTTCTCTCGTTGCGATGTTGATCTGCCTGTTGTTTCATTCGGTTTTGTGCAAAATTCAAGCTATCCTTTAAGAGTTGGAGAACTTCTTGCTGATGCTCGATGTGATCTTCCACTGCTTGAACCTTCGAATTTCCCCTTAAATATGATGTGATGGATGGTGGATGATATCCATAAAGTGCCATAAATGGGGTCATTTTTGCTGCAGTATGGAAGGAAGTGTTATACCACCATTCAGCAAGAGGTAACCACTTGACCCAATGTGTTTGTTTATCAGATACAAAACAACGAAGATATCCTTCCAAACATTTATTTACTATCTCAGTTTGACCATCAGATTGAGGATGATAAGATGAGCTATGAGCTAATTGACTACCCAAACAAGAAAATAACTCCGTCCAAAAATTTCCAGTAAAAATGGGATCTCTGTCGCTCACAATAACCCTTGGGCTTCCATGTAGCTTTTGAATTCTGTCCATAAATGTAGTATCAACTGTACTTGCTTTAAATGGATGAGATAATGCACAAAAGTGTGCATACTTGGTAAGTCTATCAACTACCACCATGATGACACTCTTTCCTTCGGACTTAGGTAAACCTGTGATAAAATCCATTGAAATCTACTCCCAACGTTGACTTGGAATGGATAAAGGTTGTAGAAGTCTTGGGGTCTTAATTGTTTCCACTTTATTCTGCTGGCAAACCAAACATTCCGCCACAAACTTTCGAATATCAGATTTAAGGCCATCCTAAAAAAATTCTTTCTTCACCCTGTGGTAAGTTTTTAAAAATCCTGAGTGTCCTCCTAAAGGAGAAGTGTGCAATTCCAGAAGAATCTTTTGTTTTAGTTGGGAATTCTTACAAAGATATAAGCGATTTTTGTACCATAAGGAATCATTTTTCCAACTAAATGTATCAGATGTACTAGGATCTTGCTGCAACTTTTGAATGAGTGTCCACACTTCTTCATCCTTCTTCCATTCATCCCTTGCTTCAGTTATCCAATCTGGTTGGATAATAAAAATGGCACAAAGCAATGCTTCCACCTCTTCATTCTTTCTTGAGAGTGCATCTACAACAACATTTAGCTTTCATTTTTTGTAGATTATTTCAAAGTCATAACCCAACATCTTTGTGACCCATTTTTGCTGCTCTTTTGAAGATATTCTTTGTTCCAAAAAGTGTTTAAGACTATCATGATTAGTTTTTACCTTGAAGTGTCTTCCCATTATGTAAGTTTGCCATTTTTTTAGTGCATGCAGTATTGCTAACATTTCCTTCTCATAAATAGCTTTCTGTAAATACTTTCCTTTTATTGGATGACTTTCAAAAGCAATGGTCTTCCTTCTTGCATTAAAACAAAACCAATTCCATTTCCTGAGGCATCACATTCCACAATAATGGTTTTTGTGAAGTTTGGCGTAGCTAAGACTAGTGCTAGGCACATTGCCTCTTTAAGATGTTCAAAGGCCTTGGTTGCTTCAGGATTCCATGAAAACGTATCTTTCTTCAATAATGTTGTTAGAGGTGTTGCTATTCTCCCATAATTCTTAACAAAATTGCGATAATACTCTATTAACCTAAGAAATCCTCGCAATTTATTTATGGGTTGTGGGGACTTTCCATTCCTTAATGGCTTTAATTTTGTTAGGGTCTACCTTAACACCCTCGTGAGATACAATATGACCTAGATATTCCACCTCTTGTACTCCAAAGAAACATTTGGATTTTTTTGCATATAATTGTTTCTCCTGCAATAGTTTGAGCACCCTTTCAACATGTTTAACATGATCCTTCCAAGACCTGTTGTAGATTAGTATATCATCAAAAAATACTAGCAAAAATTTTCTAAGGAAGGGTTTGAAAATGGACTTCATCAACCCTTGAAATGTAGAAGGTGCATTGCTAAGGCCAAAATGCATGACCAAAAATTCATAATGACCCTCATGAGTTCAAAATGTTGTTTTCGGAATATCTTCAACCTTCATTCTAATTTGATGATATCCTGAATGAAGATCCAACTTGGTAAAATAAATTGCTCCATGTAATTCATCCAATAATTCATCAATCACGGGAATGGGAAATTTATCCTTAATGGTGAGCTTATTTAGCTCCCTATAATCCGGACAGATGCACCATGATCCATCCTTCTTGTGTACCAATACTACAGGAGCAGAGAAATAACTTTGACTAGGTTGAATTATACCAGCCTCTAACATTTCTGCAATCATAGGTTCAATTTCGCTCTTTTGGACATAAGGATATCTATAAGGCCCGATGTTTGGAGGAGCACTTCCTGGGATAAAATGAATGGCATGATCATGATCACGAATAAGTGGGAGTCCTTTGGGAGTTTCAAACACCTTGGAATGATTTTCCAAGAATTTTTGGAGATCTGGAGAAGTAGATGATTTTGATGCCGAAACTTCTAGTGAGCATAATTGTGAAATTACACCTCATTGTTCTTTATTTAGAAGATTTGTCATGACATTAGAGCTTATTATCTTTCATGACTTCCCTACAATATCCCGTAATTCGACTTCCTTTCCTTCTGAAAAAAATTCAAGAAAAGTTCTTGAAAATTAAAATCTATTGTCCCCAAAGATTGTAACCATTGTACTCCTAGTACAACATCAGCACCTCCCATAGGAATGGAAAGCATTGGACTATTCAATACTTATTCCCCCATGGTTAGCTTGATATTATGGAATTTTCCAAAGCAATTTATAGTTCCTCCATTTGCAACCATCACTTGACATTCTAGTGTTGGGCATAGGAAACAATTCAATTCCTTGGCTACCTTACAATAAATAAAATTATGGGTACTACTTGAATCAATCAACACTATTACCTTGTCCTTCTATCTTGAGAGTTTGAGGAGTGGTAATTCATGCCAATGCATTACATGATATGGTCAGACTCATTACTTCCTCTTCTATGGTTGGTTCCTGGTGTATATCCTCTTTTTTGAATATTCTTGTTCATTTTCATCTTCCTCCTCACAATCTATGTAAAATAATTTCTTCTCAGCACACTTATGACCTTTAGTGTATTTTCTATCAAACTATAGCAAAGCCCTTTATCTCTTTTTTCTTCCAATATTTGTGGTGTAAACCTTGTAGGTTGTGGAAATCTAGGAGTAGCAAGACTTCCATCTTTATAGAAGTGAGTGGTAGGCTTCATTGTTGCCATAATTTTACATTCATTTTTTCTTGCCAACCTGAATCCCTTCTCCAATGAATCAGGTTCCAAAACGCGAACTTCATGTTGGATTTTATCCTTTAAAGTACCTATGAAGATATCAATCATGTGTTCCTCTAGAATATCAGTTACCCTTATATTTTATTTTTGGAAGTCCTCAATGTGCTCCCCCACTGAACCCTTTTGTTTGATATTTATCAATTGGCTAAAGAAGGTGTTGCTCTTTGTATCCTCATAATGTGCTATCATCTCCTCCGTAAAAATTTACCAAGTGACAATTTTTTTATGGGAGCAAATCCATCGATACCATATAAATGTATTTTTTTCTAAATGTAAAGTTGCAATGCGTACCTTTTGTGTGTTTTTCACATTATTGAGATCAAAATATTGCTCCATCTGTAGTATCCATGTTATGGGATCCTTTCCATCAAACTTCCTCATATCCATTTTTGGAATATGGTGGTTCTTCCTTGTATGAAATCATGATTAACATTTATTTTATTCTCATCATGAGTTTCCTCTACTATCTTTTCACCATTAGGAAACATTTCTTGTATCAACTTTGTCAAATCTTCCATGTCTACTTTTAGATCATTCTTCATGTTTTCCATCTTAGCTTCCATGTCATCCATATTAGATTCCATGCCATACATCTTAGCTTCCATGCCATTCTTTAAACCATCCATCTTAGATTCCACGCCTTTCTTCAAACCATCCATCTTAGTTTCCAAACCTTATTTCAAAATTTCCATGTCATTTTTTGTTGCTCTTTGTGAGAGCGAAATTAGTTGCACTTGCACTTGTAACTTTGATATGTCATGTTGCCATTCTTCGTCTTCATGAGTCAAAGTAGAGCCTTCTAAAGGCTTAATGTGTGTTTAATTATTTCTAGGGGCCATTTTAGAATCCACTACTGGTATCTGTTTTACAATATGTCCTTGGAATTGATTCAACTTGATTCTTCAAACAAGACTTATGCAATTCGAAAAAAAAATACACCTTTTACTTTCTTTTGAGGAGCTCGATATTAAAATTGAATTATCTCTAGAATTGTGGATCCTCAATATCTGAAATTATTCCTTGTAGTAGCCCTCTGAAGCTTCTTCCAAATGCCACAGTTTTGACCTGATTTGGATGCTTCAAGGAAAAGTTATTCCCAATCTTCCACAATGACTTAATTATGGACTGGTTTAGTAGAGTGAACTTGTAGGGAATGCCACGTGTCACTATTTCCTCCTTCAGCTCTAAATTTGATAAAAATGAAACCACAGTCCATGTACTTGCTGCCACTTTTTACCAAATTCCAATCTGATGCTAATATAGAGAGTTATGATTATTTTCCCACAGTCACCTCTTTGAGATGAAATTCGGGAGCCTGAACAATCCTTAACTTCCACAAACCATATCTCCTAAAATATTGTGAACCAATATCTGAAATGTTGCAAAGATCTTCCTCAGGCTTTCAGCTTTGCGCTCTAAAAATTTTAGCTTCTGAACCTTCGTAGAAAAAGATTTATAGCTAAAATTCCACGATTACCTGTTTAGGTTAAATTCAGGAGCCTGCAAAAATCCCTAAATTCCATAGATCATATATCCAAAAATATTGTGAACCAAGCTATAATATATTGTGAAGATGTTCCTTACGATTTTGGCTTCACGATCTAAACATTTCAGCTTCTAAACCTTCGTTGAAAAAAAGCTATAGCGAAAATGCCACGATGATCTGTTTGGAGCAGCGAAACCCTAGAATCCAAAGCTCCGATACCAAATGTTGGGAAACCAGCTCCAAAAATAGAAGAAAAGAGATATCAATGCCTTAGAAAGAAGTCTCTTCGAGGGGGAAACTTCTAACACATTACATTAATGAACAATTCTTCGATGATATAAATTACAAAACCTCCTTTCTATATATAGGAGTCCATGGGGCCACAATGTAATCCTAGCCAGCCTAAAAATAATAATTTATGGACACAATAATAACAATATGGGGGTTACAGGGGTACAATAATAACAATAAGGGGGTTACAATAACAACAATAAGGGACTATACTAGTAATATAGGGACCTAACATTCTATGCATAAAATGAATAAATGAATTATTGTCGAGAAGAGAGGGTTTAATAAGAAAAAAGGTGGCTAGTTAACTTGGCCACCCTCGACAGTGGAACTAAAAATTTGGTGGAGTTGCATGCCACATAGGTTTGTCACATTAATAAGGAGGATATAATAGAAAGTGGGATCTGATTATGAGGCAGGAGGGGATGATTAGCTCCATTGGGACCAATGGTCCAAATAAGGAAAACCTTGTGCGAGGGACACATCACCACTATGCTCCAAGCCCACTCAAAATAGAATAAAAAGTACCTCGACTCATTTCCCCTCACACTTATGCTCATTTCAAAAATATTTAGACAAAGGACGAAGGTAGGAGGCCACCAAGGATTTTTGATCACCGGTCAATTTAGCATGCAGGGAGTGCTACAGGAAACCTTGAAAATGCTACAAGAAGCTTCAAGGAGAGCCAAAGAATGTTGAGAGGAGGAATGCAAGCCATCTCAAGTGTAAATTAGCATAAACACGTGACCTTTCAGTCAGGAAATTCAATTTAGAGAGGTAATTGCCCATCACGCCCATCAAATTCATAAGAATTATTCATAGCAGTTTTCATACAATAGGAACATAATTAAGGAAATTGAAGAAATGTATGAGGAGGTAGGGGATAAAAACACACATTTTGAAAGTTGAAGAGTCTCAAGGTCCCTTATAACTAGTAAAATTTGACATCAAGCCACAAAATATTACCTATTGAACACCAATCAAACATAGCCCAAAATAAATGTAGGGAGGTTTCAATAAAAATGAACCCACAGATCCAAAGAGAATTAAATTGCAGCCTCTTGTAGTAGAAATTTTCAGATGGCATCAATGGTTGGGGTTCTTGGAGCTCCTAAAAGGATATGATGATGAGGTAGCTACAGAGTTTGCGATGGCTTTGAACTCTCAAGAACATGTCAGTTCACTACTATGGTGAGAGGACTAGCCATAACTATAACCCTTGATTTGATCAGTAGAGTGACCACCTTACCCATAGGAATCAGGTGGAATAGAGAGGACATGGTCACTAGTGCTACTTCCAAGAAGAGATTCTTTCTACCCAATGAGGAACACATAGAAGACAAGAATTGGATAATAAAGGAGAGTTTACCTTACCCTTGAGATGAGGTGGCCTACCATATCATGAAGTATATCTCTTGTGAAGGCAGAATGAGTGTATTTTATGGATACCATTTCAAGTTGTTACATGAGCTAATACTCAAGGAGGATCTTCCTTTGGATCAAAGGTTAAACATACCCTACTTCATCGTCCACTCCATCAAAGATATGAGCCACGGCGTTTGGGAAGGAAAACATCAGCACCTATACCATGATGGTCTCATTAAACTTATAGTGTAGGATGCCTTAAACAAGCTCAGAATTCCAGTGATGTGGCGCAATTTGATTGACATAGATAGATAAAATATAATAGAGACATAGTACATCACACCTCGATATATCCTTTCCTCTAGCCTTGGATATAGGGACACTAAAATAAGGGAGGAAGAGACTGAGAAGACAGAAGAAGAAGAAGAGATGGAAATAGATGAAGGAAACATTGAAGATGCAGAGGAAGAGAGAAAAAGTGAAGAGAGGGAAGAATAAAATAAAAATAAAAATAAAAAAATCAAGGTTTTACCCACAAGAATGAACCCCTTCAATGCTACCTTGGGATGTTAGAGAAGCTATCAAAGCTTTGAAGGAAATCAAGATAGATAACTGAGTTCCTTGGAGGTTGAGAAAAAATTTCAGTAGGGGGGTGATGATGAGGGCCATCATTAGGTATATTTTAAGGGGTTATAGTGTCACCTTTTTAGATTATTTCTCTCTCTCTCTCACTCTCATTTGATCACATTTTGTCATATTTTCTTAGTGAGAATGGTGTAAAAGGATTGCCATGACTTGAATCCTAACATGTCTTAATTACAGGAAATGAAGGAAATAATGTTATTTTTGAGTGAAATTCCATGTCAGGGTTCAAAGTAGATAGTAGGGAGAAATCATAGGAAGGTTGAACACCTTCTTAACTCCTAGAATCAGCCAATATCTCCTTATATCATCCTCCAATAGTTCAAACTCAAAGGCAACCGAGAAAGTGGATGATAAGAGAGAGCCAAACTCCACTTCTCTCGAAGATAAAGGGGAAAAACACCTAATTTTTGGAAGATGTTGGTAGCTACCCTTTTGTATAAATATACAAGAGCAAGGGCTCATTAGGATTCAGATTTTATATGCATCTAGAGGACTCTTGGCTGTTTGTTAGAATTTTTTACTGTAATGGTTAAATGTAAGAGACTAGTTATGAAATAAGAATGAGCAGGTGGTCTATTTATTACTGACTTGATTTTAGAGGATAGAAGCTTGTGGGTTAGGGCCCAATCCATAGGTTTCAGTCTCTCTTATGTAATTTTTTTTTTTTACTTTATGCTTCAATAGTTAGTTAATGTTGTTGCATTTTGGTAGCATCTAAAACTTCAAAACGGTGTTGAAAATGTCCCTCTCTCACCTCTTCCATTGGAGCTTCAGGAGGAAGGAATTCCATCACAAACCAAACATATTCAGTTTATGGTTTCCTGGAAAATTTAGGAATAGATTTCAATTTTATTATCATGAATATTCTATAGATTCAAAGTTAGATTTATGTTTCAAGTGCATGAGTAGATTCAGTTAAATTCAACTCATATTTTCCAGTATTTACATGAGAAGTTTGTTGATGATAAATGCATGAGTGGGTGTACTAGTTGCAAGTTTGGTTATACCAGCAGAGAAGGACCCCATTCAACACTATCACTTTGGGTTTCGACCCTCCTTAAATAACCTTCTATTATGTCACCCACAACCCTATTTTGGAGACCATCATCACACCCACCGAGAGAAGCCTTTTGGTGCAAGAGAGACTGTTTAAAGGTTTTAAGTTTGGAATAGGGGGTTTTTCATCTTTCATTTCCTTATATCCATTATTCCCTCACTCTTCCTAACCTCCTTTCCAACCTTTCTAGCCTCCAAACTCTCTCGTCTTATTTCATGTCGCATTACAGGACTTCCTGTAGCATAACAAAAATCCTGTAGCAGCATTTGGATCCTTCTCCTTCAATTCAAAATCACTCCTCCACCTCACCTGAGCCTAGAAAATACATTAGTGGACCTCCAACTCTAAATCCTTGGTTCAGGGACACCCTTAGGACACCCAAAATCCCTCTTCTCTTGCTGCAAAACATAGTAATTTGAGTGTGATTAGTCTATCATATAATACACCATTAGCATAATAGCTAGCATGCAACAGATAGAAGTCAATTAGTCATTGATTCAATGTGTGTTCAAAGATATATTAATTCCCCTTTTTCAAGTCAATTATTTATTCAAGAAGTTGAATGAAATCTATTATAATTTATTTACTTGTAATTAGAATGAACGCTATTCCTTTCAATTGCAAAATTATACATTAAATAGATAAATGGTTGCAATCTAGTGTACCTTGTTTTCTTGCTAGTAGATTAGTGGTTATGATATGCTTTCAGTTTTAGGTTGCAGTTAGAAATGTGAAAGACTTCCTCTTTCAAAGTAGCCATAGTTACTACCACCTTGTCATAGAACTAAGATTAGGATGGCACGAGTAGAGCTCATCTTCTGTGCATATAACACTTTCACCTCCAAGTTTGTATGATACTCTGGTTGATAAAGTAAAGTCGAATAGACTCTAGGAGTTGCAGCACTCTTGGTGTAATATCGGGGCTCACTACCAGGGATAGGAAAATAATTTTTCATTGACACAAAAATAGAAAAAAGGTTCTAATGTAGGGTTTCAATGTATAGGAATAATCTACCACCAAGTTATGACATGTGTTGGGCCTTGAAATTGTCATTCACTTCCATTACATTTTCACTTATATATATCCATATATCACCTTCACTCCACCTCCATTTCATTACATTTACCTTACCATTACCACTATTGGGTTACATTTATGTTTTTCCAAAATTTATTAATTCTTAGCATTTTTAAGTGAATTTGTGGTTAAAAATTAGAAAATAATGTGCATATGCTTATACCTAACAAGTGGGATGAAATTCTTGCCATGTGTAGGTCAAAAGGAAGCTTCTAAAAGACCTTTATGTGGCTTCCCAAAACCAAATTCGAATTTGAGTGGAGAATATTATAGGATCATGAGGATATGTGTCTCATTTCCTATTTGTATTGAAACTCTAAGAAGATATGTGTCTTATCATTTCCTATTTTGATTGTAACTCTAGAGATATAGGGAGAGATACATGGACTCTCATTAATGAGATAGCTTCTCATCTTTTGTATAAATAGGGGAATATTTCTCCTATCAAAGCATGTGAAAAGTTGGAGAAATGTTCATGTTCTGAATAAAGAAGAGGGTTTGCATTTGGAGTTTCTCAACTTTCCATCCCCATGATTTTGGATTGGCCATCTAAAATGTGTGAGATTTACTTGCTTTACTTGATTAAATTTTATTTTCTTTCTTAGTATTAGTTTTAGAATGATTGTGTAATCTTTGCTTTTCTAAAAACATTTCAACAGCATAAATTTATCTATTTTCCAATTGAATTAAGTTAGAAGCAATAGAGCTCACAGTTATCTAGTTTCCCTTACTATTCTATCATTTATGTTCTTAGATTAGAATTATCAATCAATTATGTTAATGGATGTTTTCAAAAGCCATTTCAAGTTGATGGTACTAAACTAAATGGTTAAATATCTAATTCATACAGTGATTGAATTTAATTTCACATTGTTATTTTCTTTCTAGGAATTTAGAAACTAAGGCATAATTGACTTCTCACATAGCATCTCAAGAAGGTAATACTTCACATTGAATGTTACAGAAATTCAAATATGCATTAGTTGTTTACAGTGAGTTTTACATGCTTTCACATTTTGCTTTCAGATCCTCACTTAGTTGCATCACTAATATTCCTAAAGATCATTCCAAGGAGATTGATTTAATCATATTTTAAGAATGAATGATTGAATGTTTTATGAATGCAATCACTGAGTTACCTTCTGCATACTTTACTTAGTTTTCTAGATCATTAGGTATAATTAGTTACTTAACACCATCTCAAGAAGATCACACTTCATAATTGAATGTTTGAAGTAGCTAAATATACATTAGATGTTTTCCTTTGCATCCTTTGCTTACTGTTAGGACATCAGAAATTTAAGTACAGACAATTACTTAACATCATCTCAAGAAGGTCATACCTCATAAATGAATGTTGAAGTAACTAGAATTACATTAGTTGTTCACATTTTCTACTTTTACATAATATAAGCACTGCAATTTCAATTTCAGTTTTAAGAAATAGATCCATGCAATAGGACTATTGATAAGATAGATAGATGCTCTATTTTCCAGATTAGATTCTAACCAGCTAATAGTCTTTCATTCATTTTTATGTAAATTAGTTTAACTTAGGAACATTTCCTTTTCGTCCTTCTTAAGATTCACTAGGTTCATTTGATTTCTTTCATAATTTTAGATTAACACTCTTAGAGACAAAGAACAAAACTCCCAAAACAACATAAAAATACATACAACGAAGTAAGAAGAAACTTAATTAAGCACATACAGTGCACCAAACTTCATCAGTTTACGAACCTCAGTATATAATTTATGTAAGCAATTTAAGACATTAAATTGACTAAACAACATGCAAAACGAGACAGGTTGATATCACAACTTGATAAGGTCAAACGTAACGTAAAATGAACATGCAAATGATTTTCAATAATGCAACAATAATGGAAGGGAAATACCTACCACTACATTCCATGTTCAAGAAAAATGCACCTGAGGTATTTTCAATGTTGAAATAAAAATGTCACTGTATCTTGTAAAAAACCATCCATAAAGTCTAGATTCATGGTTAAATCACATAATGAAAGAAATAAAACATGGATTACGTAAAAACAAGACCATATATTTTTTTATCTTTTTATTTTTATGATTTTTTTAATATTTTTTGGCATATATGAGGTACGAAAAGAAAAGTTCTCACATCTCACAACAAACCAATACGTATGTACAAGATGCAACGTAGTTTAGTTTGTCATGTCAAGTTGTGCCAATTGTTTGGAACAAGCCAATGATTCTCTTACATGAACTCATGGGCTATTTTGGGTAACATATGGCATACCATAATGGAACCATTTCATAGACAGTTGATTTTCTTGATTCCTAGAGTTCAATGATGCTAGAGAAAGAGTAGAACCATATTTTTATCAAGAATGACCCAAGGACATAAAAGGTTCAAGTGGTCTCATAAGTGAATTTAGCTCCATGAAAATAGTTATCAAGAAATAAATAGGGTACAAGGAACTTGTGAATGGGAGGATTTGGTTGGTACAATTCATTGGAAAGTTTAATATCAGAAAACCAAGATTTAACTCAGTCCAATGGGTGGCACTTCCATGGATGACCTAGAAAATGTCCCTTGGCCCAATTCAAGATTTACATTGCCAATATGTACCAATTCCTATTTAAGGAGAATAAGGACATCGAAAGAAATATTCTCCTTTGGATTAGAAAGTGAATCCATGATCTCCAAGATGAATTTCCAAGAAGGATATTCATCGTCAAGGGAGTCACATGGAATAGGTGGATTGATGCCACATGTGGGAAAAGAACCTGTTGAGGCCTCAAAAATCTGTGGCAACAACAAGGGGTATAACCACCCAGTCTGGACCTTAAAGCAGCTCCTTTTCGTTTGGGATGGTGGTTCCAACTAGTCAAACTAGGTCCAGTTACCTTTTCCCTTTTTGCTATTGGTTTAATATGTGTCTCTAGTTTCCAATAGACAGGGATATCAGGTCGATTCTTCTTACTGGTTAGGTAAGAGAATGACCCTTAAGATTTTTTCAATCATACAACCAAACAACCACTAAGATCTACCTCAAAGTTAACCTAGGCTAGAGTTTAAGAGTTAATCTATCCATAACATGCTAAGTTATTTTATGTAATATTTATCATAAATATAATGCAATCTATAACTTGTATTAATTATATTAAATATATGTTATTTTATTAAAGTTATGTTAATATTAATATGAAATGTATATATTTAACTAAAACATAAGCTAATTATTAATTAAATCTAATAATATCATTATTAGATTTAATTAGATTGGTCCTAAGAAATATTAAATCTATTTAGATCTAAACCTTTCTAATTCTATTGGTAGTGAAAAGAAATTACTAATTATCACTAACTTGTAAAGTTAAATTCTATAATTAGATTTATCAAAAATTAATTTAAACAATCTTTAAAAAAGAATCAAACTAATATATACAAAATATATAATTACAACTCTTTTTATTGATCTATTAATGATGTAAAATTAAAGATTTAGATCAATACAAAAAGTTTGACTAAACCTCAACTGAATGAGTGTTTTTCTTTAAAGAAGCCTAGTTCATCACGAAACTTTCGTATTAATTAAAGGAAAAAATTCATGTTAATCAATACAAGTGAAAACAAAAATAAACATGTAAATGATTAATAATTATTATCAACCACCACAAGAATACTTGAATGAATTAGAATTTTATTTCGATCTGATTCTGTCTTGCAAAGATAGCTTTAACAAGACTTTGATAGTAAAATGTTAATGACACAACAATAATGTATAATATCAAAGAAACATAATATTTTATGGAATTTGAGATCAAAACAAAAATGAAATTTTAATAGTAAGAAAATAATCCTTCGTTTCCGGTAATAGTACACAATAACGAGAATAAATTAAAATCATATTAAAATCCCATTACCATAGTCTTGAGAGCAGCTCTAACCCTGAACAAAAATACCCACAATAATGCGAAGCCACTTTATAACAGAATCATAGATTCTCTACAATCTTAGCAATTAAACACTAAACACTCTGTAATAGTGCAAAAGAACAAATTGATCAATTACAGAGAAATCCCCTGTGCTTGATTATAACCCTAGTAGAATGGCTATCCTAGAATGGCTATCCTTCTGGTCCTATAGAGTGTCCTTCCAACCTCCTCTCAATGTTTATTCATTCTTCTTATATAGCCAAACAAATTAGTTTGTTTCCTTCTCCTTGAGCTAAGGCTTCAAATCCTCCATTATTCCTCATCTTTAGATTCCATGATTTTTTGTTTATAGAATTTTTTGTAAAATCTCAACCAAAAAACTTATTGATAAAACTTATACAAAAATAATAAAATGGAACTATATAAAAAATTAAATAAAATCTAAAAACTTTAAATAAAATATTAAACCTGACTTAAACTTATTATTTTTAACACATAAAACTTCCTTTCTTCCGTAAGCTTTTTTCTATGTGATAATTCATTGAAGTCATTTAAAAAACTTGGCAATGAATTCAGTTTCTTCTTATTGGCTCTCTGTATTCAGATATCTTATTAACCATGCTGGTGAAAGAATCTATAATTGAGATTATGGCGTGGTGAAATCTTCAACAATCCCTGGCATTCAGCAAACGCATGATCTGAGCGGGTATATGAGTAGCAGATCTTGAATTTTCTTGGCATAATCCGCATGTATTATGTGCTGGTATTCATTCCGTCAAATCTGCGAGAAAGGATCGTGGAGCTCGAAATAGAAGCTATTTCTATCTGGAAACAATGTGGAAATTATGATTTTTTCACGTAGGCTCAGAGATGATGATGCCTTGAATAAAGTAGCTACGTATTTTGAATATTATGCCAACCCCCAAAGTAAAAATAAGATTTAATTACAAATCAAGGCGATCTAGTAAGGATATGTAGAGCTTGGCATAGAATGCGGTAAATTTTGAGAAATATCACTGCGCATTTTATGATTTTTAATTAACGTTTATCATTTGCTTTGTTCGTCTAATAAAAATAGGAAAATCATGAATTTTTAGTGTGATATTATTTTCTTTTGGACACCATTTAAATTCCTATTAAATTTCTAAGAGGTTTAAAACAATTTCCCAACATTGAATTGAGAGGGATTGAATCAAAAAATATAAATAATGTGTGCTGAGTGTCCAGATTAAAGATTGAGGCAGGATCCAGGTTTTCAAAAAGGCCGCAAAAGGATCTGGTCTTGAGATTTATTTTAACACGTTTTTGTTGTCACGATCTCAGAAAAATCAGATTTTCTATTGAATTTCCCTACAAACGTGGAAAAATTAATCATTGATTTGGATTCAATGTTAAAAATAAATCCAAAATATATGTCAAATCTCCCATCCGTTATGCAAATACCATAATAATCATTAAAATAGTGGGTAGGGTTATTAATATGGTGCTAGTGATTTGTGATTCGGTCAAATGAAACATTGTGATTTTTTAACCAAATAAAATATGCCCCACATGCAGGATTTTAAAATATCGATTGATGTTTTCATATGTTTGACTTTTGATGTTATTTTGTTTATGAAATGAAAAATCCACTTATTTAAGAAATGAATGAAATTTTAAACATTTCATTACTAATTTGTGATATGTTTAAGAAATTTATTATACATATGATTATAATATAATGTGTAACTTTACAATGTTATATATATATATATTATTTGTTTAAATTAAATCATATAAAATATAAAAAATGTATGTATTTATATTATAATAATATGCATAAATTAAATATGATGTGGTGACCAAAAATATGATATCATTTCATCAAAACCCATTTTGTGATGTATGTATAAAAATAAGTGCATGAGACAACAACCAATGTGACCAAAAGTAGAAGGTGAAGTGATGTGCCAAACCATCTAGAAGAAATACCAACTGGTGCAATCAAATGCAAAATGTGAGGTGATGTGGCAACCAAAGGTTCCCCTTTGTCTTCAATTGACAAATATGAATGTTTCCATGAATGCGAAAGAAAGCAAGGAAGTGCCAATAAACCAAAAATCATCAATCATAATGACAAAACACAAATGTGTGCAAAATATGATCAAAATCAATATGATCGTAAACTTCTGAGCCAAGTATAAAGATTTAAAAAGTCAAGAAGTTTTTCAAAATGCCAATAGAGAAGGGAGTTGAAAATGAAAGGTCCAGTGATAAATATTCACAAATTATAAAAATCTAAAATCAAACAAATGAGGTAATATACAAAATAAAAGGCCAAAGCGGCTAAAACACATCCAATCTTCAAATAAATGTATTTCACAAAAAACTAATCCAAATGAGGTCAAAATAAATTTATATAGATAGATAAGGAGAAATCAAACTCATTTTGGCCTTTCCTCTTTTTCAAATTCCAATAATAGTACTATCAATTGATCGGTAAAAAGGGTCCCCATTTTTCATTTATAAGTGAAAAATGGGGAGGGGTTGTGTTTCACCACAACAATGGCGACATACTAGGAAGAACTAGTTATATCTGCTCAAACTGATTATAAAATTCCAAGGAAAAAATAAAATAGAAGTTAATTTAAATCAAATTGCTAAGGTTCATACTTTTCTTCGAAACTCTTAAATGAAATAAAAATACTATCATTTTGTATATCTTATAAATATTGACTATAAGAGAGTTGATTATAGGCAACTATTTAATGAAAAATTAAACTTAAAGAACACAAATATGTTGTTTTGTTTAGGATAAATATGAACTCTTGTAATCATAGGTAGAACCACTTCTGCCAGCAGGTGTCCATAGCCTCGGTAGGGTTACCTCTTAGCCCAAGATGTCAGTATCCCATCTATGTTTAAATATTCAGTATCCCATCTATGTTTATTTTATTAAAAACCTGAGAACCATTGCCCTGGCTTGGTGACCAGATCATGACAATGCCAGTCACAAGTTTTGATAGTCATGAACAAGCCGGCTCGTGATGGGACCTCTTGTCTTACAACATAAAGTTATGAGTCATTATTTTGACGTGGTAATCAGATTGACAATGTCATAATTATCAGAACCCATGATCATTGTAGGCTGGCTCTGTAGTGAGACCCCCTATCTTTTAGGTTCTTGTAGCTTTTAATTTATACTCTAATAATTGGCGATAATATATGGGGAGACAAATTATCTCTTTAAGAGATTTGGGATGACATGGAAGATTTTAAAAACTAAACTTTTGAGATTGCTTTGTGTTACCTTAGCTAAAGCTGAGTTTAAGATAAGTTGTCGTAAAAATAAACTCTTATGTTATAGATTGAGATTGTCAAAATGACAATAAAGAAACAATCAGAGTTTCAAATTAAAATCCAAATGGAAGCAATTTTGAAAATTAACCCGATATTATTTCTTTAACCCTAGAATTCTTTTAAATATAGAGTTACTAATTTCCCATAAATGAAACCAAAGTTGAATAAAAAAAATTCCTCTTACTAACACTTGATAATACTACTAAAAGAATATGTGTGAGGATTTTCAAAGTAATTGAAAATGATCTATCGTGAAATGAACCTCATTGAAAGGGGACAAAAATGAAAATGAAAGAACTAAGAATGAAAAGAAACAAGCTCTTAAAAACGAAAAACATGAAAAGAAAACAACTCAAAGAAGATGATGATGTCTTGACAAAAAACATTAAGTTTGTGTTTACAAATATTTGTCAAGTTTTTTTTTTTTTTGTGAAGAGTCATCATGTTCCTTATTTTATTAAAATTGAATCAAATTAAATGAAAGATAGCAACCAGAAAGAAGGCCATCAAGAGAATAGATCATGAGAAAAATCTTTGCAAGATAAAAAGTATAAAATGATGAATATGTTTTAAAATTAATTTTTTTTTTTATCTTGTAAGATTTTTGTTAAGTGTTGCTCTTATTTTAAAAGCATTGATGCAGTTTTAAAGTTTTTTATTCGAATGCTTTAATAGGAATTTTCAATATTTTGCCAATTTTGCTTAAAACGTATCTTGCAAGTCTTTTAACAATCATGTTTTAAGAGTAAGACTAACAATTAGTTTAAAAAAAAAAAATTGTAAATGAAGTAAGAAGAAAAATTTGGAAGAGGAAAAGGAATTCCCTGTATGGATCATGGTGATTTTCTTTTCTAAATTGCTTTTGCAAGAAAAACCAAATCCTCAAATTGCACTCGTAAAAACCTGCAAAAGAAAAGAAGACAAGGATAAGAAAATATAACTAAAAGAGAAAATAAAATAAAGGACTAAAGGAGAAATGAAGATCAACATGTACACAGACCTGAGAAAAATGCATACCAAATTACATTGTGAATCTTGACGTCTTCATATGAAGAGTATATAAAAATAGGAAAGACTAGTTACATTTATCTCTAAGTTTGGATATGTTGAAAATCATGAATTATTGAATCTAAAAACTAAGCAATGCTACAAGGATTCTTCACAGGACAACATAAAAGGAATTGACATATGAATAAAGTGAATGATAAAATATTTTATGCCATCATTTGAATTTTTGTCTTGTGAGATCCTTTTATTAATTAACCATTATTTAAAATGTAAATTCAAATCTTATTGCAATTATATGAGTAGAAATTGGAAATGAGCCCTATATTTGAGTTAACATCTTAGAATGTGGGGTTTATCATTTATCAAATGTAAAAATTGTTTTACCAATGAAAACCTCAAAGATGCCAACTAAATGTATGATAAGGTCCCATCTTTATTCATTAAAATATCATAATTGCATTATTTTGGAAAACAACAAAAAAAAATGAAACAAAATTAAATTTATTCCTACTCTAAACCTTTTGAAGGAAAATGACTAGGTATAGTCATATTTCCAATGTAACCAGGAACTAATTTTGTTACCTGCAAAAATATACATTGCATGTCTTAGAAAAAGATAAATCTTAATTATTAAATTATATACAAAAATCCTAGAATATTTATGCATGTTAATTCCTAAAAATGAAAATAGAAGAAATTTATAATTAGAAAATTTTATGCTAAAATGATTTTGTAACTAAAAATAAAATTTATCGAAATATGTACAATCTAAAGGGTTAGAGATATTACCTTTAAAGATCCACCAATGTTCTGTTTTTGAAAATTGTGCAATAGAAGTATTAACATCAATTGTTTCTAAGATTTTATAGAAATTGTCATTTTCCCTTGTGAGACGTTGATCATCCTAATGAAGAGAAAAAGAAGGAAAATCCTTAGAGTAATCTATTATGTGTACATCAGAATTATGAAAATTAACCAACTCATGATTAATGTTAAAAACTTGTAATAGAGTTTGATGATCTAAATCATAATGGAAGGAGGCAATTTTGAGCTTAAAAAATGAATCAAATGATCTAAACTCATGAATATCGTGATTATTAAAGATCACATCCTTTTCAAATGATTTATAAGTATCTTGAATATTGTAGAAAAGATGGATAAGGATTTCCATATTTATATAAATAAGTAATTGATCATTTAAAAATACCCCTTGCATTTTATGATGTAATTCCTTCTTAAGTTTTGAACTAGAAAATATTCCAACAGGTTGACACATATAATGATTAGGTTTCAAATAATGATAACCATAATGTAAGTTAGATGAATTTTCTTCAAGATGATCATTTTTATTTCCCTGGATTAATGACGTGTCATCTGTTGTCGCAATAGAATCTAGCCCATTTCCAAAAGAAGAATTATTGTTATGATTATTCATTAAATCTTGTTGTTGTGTAGAATTTGATTCATCACTACAAGGAAAAGAACCTCTAGTGGAGGTTATAAAGGAGGTTTTTAGTGTTATAAAATTGGCCAAAATTGTCAAAAAAACATATGCTACCACATCCGTTTCTCGTAATGGAGGTTTTGGAGGAATAACCAAAAATTCAACAGCAACTAAAAAAATTAAGGCCGCAGGTTATTACTGCTGGGGTTTTTCTACTCTGGCTTCTTCCTTATCGTGTTTTATTGCACTGCCATGTATCGATAGACAACCAAGACTCTGCGTTGAACAAGAATGTGCACCGGCCATGGAAAATAAAAAGCGCCGTCCGGTGTTGGTGATACAATGCATGGGGCCGTTCTAGTTGGCATTAGGATTTGAGCGGTGCCCATAGGTCGTATCAATGCGCCGATGCGTATGCTTATATAAACGCCCCAGTGCATCGTATCACACAAATGCACCAAGGTTTACAATTGGTATCGGTATTCGTGTGGTGCAAATATGTCATACAAATGCACTGGCGCTTATCGACACATAAAATCCCCAGTACGTACTATCACACAAATGCACAAGATTTGTAATTGGTATCGGTATTCGTGCGGTGCCTATTGGTCATCCAAATGCACCGGTGAGTATAGACAGAAAAAACGCCCCGGTGCATAGTATCACACAGACGCACCGCAATTTATAATTGGTATCGGTATTCGTGCGGTGCTCATAGGCGATAAAACGACACCGGTGCGTATAGACACATAAACGCACCGGAACGCCGTACCGCACAAATGCCTCGATATTTTTAACTAGTTTTGGTATTTGTGCGGTCCCGATAGGTAGTAAAAACACACCGGTGCGCTTAATAATACAAGCGCACCGGTTTTCATTTTGTATTTTTTAGAAACATCGACCTGTGGTAGTGCAATTATTGTGATTATTTTTAATTCATTATTCGTCAAAAGTTGACACATATTATAACAATATTCATATTAATTAAATTTTTATTAATGGATTTGAATGTGATGTTTAGATTAATTTGTTATAACATATCATAATTATTGTGGTTTTTTAAAATTCATTATTCATCAAAAGTCGACACATATATATGTTATAAAAATATTCATATGAATTAAATTTTTGTTACTGCATTTGAGAACGACAATGGAGAACGCAATAGTGACAATAAAGGATGCAATAGAATAAATTATGTCCATTACACTATGTATCCCTTTATCTTTCAATTGAGACACTATGTCCATTACATTAAAGAAAATGTCTGATTTCACAAACATTTTTCCAAAAATAGTACAACGCTTTGCTTTTATATCCAAACATAGTGATCATCATTCTTCGCTTGAACTGCTATCATTGCTAGAGCTACTTCCATGACTTGGGTAATTTTCAAAAATGCTTTGTTCACGACGTTGATTGTTTTCTTCTTCTTCACCTTCTTCCATCTACAAACATAAAAATAAACTATAATGAGTGTATATACATTGGTGAGAATAATGAAAATTGCAATATTAAATAATATACATCAATGTAAATCGAGAAGAAATGACGTACCAATGCAAAAATTGACTCATAAACTATACACATTCTTTCAAAACCATGTAACATGCCATCTTTCAAGATTTGATCTGTTGGCGCAGTGCCATACTTTGTTTCATGCAAGTTTTATACCCCATAAGAAATAATATATTTAATATAAAAGATTTATTTTTTCTATTAATTATAGACGGAGCTAAGTAAAACAAGATCGATAGATGCTTACAAATTCCACAATTAAGTTCTAATATGCCAACATATGTGCACAACCCATATTTAAACCAATTTCAATCAATTCCTTTGATGGTTCTTCTTTATATGTTAGCACCTGTTTGGAGACATTCAATGATGATTTTTGAAAAAAAACTTAAAAATACAAAAATGAAATCTAGTTAATTTTTTAAAAGGAAGTAACAATTATTCACAAACTTAGATATCAATCCTTTTCTTCCTTGTCGTCCTATTTTATGTGTTGAATGGGTTCCATTTTCTTTTCTTTTCTACAAGAAAATACTTGAAAATTAATATTTAATGCTAAATTGTTTATTTATTTTACCTAATGATCAAAAAATTCATTTGATCATGATACATTTGGAAGCATCGGGTTGCTATGAGATGGCTCTTCCCGCAATGCAATTTTGTCCATTTCTTCGACCATCTCCTTGTACACCTTTTTGGACATTCCTACTAGCATATTTCTAATATCACCATTTATCTTTGAGATTTAGATAATCTTCCCCGAAAATGTGGTTAGGAAATAAAATATTTAATTTTTATATTGATATATGAAAAGTAAGTATAACAAAAGTGATATTTATAAATAATTCTAGACAAACATGTAAAGGAATATTACTTTTTCATTCCTTCTTTTTTGTTGTTGTACGTTTTTGCTATTAAAAGTTTGTCATGTCTCATTGACCAATTCTCTGGAAACTCTTCCTATAGTTTACATAAAATCTGGTTCTTGGAATCATTGGTTTGGTTTTTTTATTGTAAGTGGAAAGAACTTCTATACATTCGTTCCACTAGATCCCTCAAACATTTGTAAATTTCTTTCCCCCTTTCGTTAACCTCCAACACCACTCCATATGAGCTAAGGAGCAATTCATTTTCATTTGCATGTTCTATTGTTTTTATTTTCTTAGAACAACATTCCTTTTCTAAGTTGTTGGTCCCTACAAAACATTAAACAGAGGTGAATTAATAGAATTTTTCACACATGTTATCTAATAATTTTAATTATATTATTAATGAAAACTAAAAAAGAAACTAATATTGGATCGATAGTATTTTTTCATTTAGTACTTGATTCATTCTTTTGCAATTTTTCCATCAAGCTTATACGTTCTTCTGGTCCTAGATCAGAAATAATCTTATCGACGTTCATCATTTTGTGGCTTTGAATGATACACATTAAACAATACATATTATTTAAACTTACATATAGTTCAAAAATATATTTTTTAAATTTTTTTACAAAGAACTTGCCTTTTTTTCTTTTCTTGATGTGTTATAAGTATTTATTACTTGATTTCTTGTCAGTCATTTCTTTAAAAATATCAAACCTATATCATATCAGTCAATAATATATTTTTAAATAAACTGTCAACTTCTGAATTTAAAAAAAAAAATCTCAAAAAACCGGTGTGCCATTCATGGTTAACGCACCGACTTCGGTGTGTTCATGACTTTCCCATGCACCGAAAAAACAGTATAATACACTGTACGGTGCTCTATGTCAACAAGAAGCCCCAGTGCATTACAGGACAATGACCCCACCAGTTAACCATAATAAAAATAATAAAAATCATCTAGTGTTAGTTTTTTTAGCATAAATCGGTGTTATATTTTACATATGGTGCACCGTTAAAAAAATCTTATTTTTTCACATTACTTATCTGGTGCTCCTATAAACAACAGAGCACCGGTGCGCTGCCTTACATAGGGCGCACCATAAAAAAATATTATTTTTTTAAAATCATTCCAAGGCCGACATGGATTAGGATACGACTATGCTAATCGTCTCGTCGGTTGCATGTCTTAGGTCTATATTTAGCAATACAAACCCTATATATCTAAATTGAAAAGTCCTAATTCTGAATTATAGAAAGAAGAAGAGGAAAGGGGAGAAACAAAAATAAAGTAAGGTTTGTATTTTTTGAAAGTTTTTTCTTTTAGAAACTAAACGTTTGCAGTGCGTCATAATGAAATAGCGCACCGGCTGCAAATTTTTTTAATTTTTTATGACAGTACTTTCGCGGTGTGTTGTGATAACCGACCACCCCAGTGCACTCTGTTAGACAGGGTGCACCGATTTTTTTTATTTTTTTTACGCAAGGGCCGACATGGATTGAGATCTGACTATGCAGATCCTCCCGTTGGTTTCATGTCTTAGGCTGATATTTAGCAATACAAACCCTATAAATATAAATTGAAAAACCTTAATTCTGAAATCACAAAAAGTGGGAGAAGAAAGGGCAGAAACAAAAATAATGTAGGGTATGTTAGTAAAATGGTTTTTTTCTAAAACGGCACGTTGTGCGGTGCGCCATAATGTAATAGTGCATCGGTGCCATATGTTACATATGGCACACTGATAAAAACATATTTTATTTTTTTATTTTTTATCAGTGTACTTCAACGGTGCGCTTGTATAACAAAGCACACTGGTGCACAACGTTACGTGGGGCGCACTGGCGCAAAAAAACTGTATTTTTTTAAGATTGACGCAAGGGCCAACATGGACTAGGATCCGACTATACAAGTCGTCCCATGGGTTGGATTTCTTATGAGTACATAAACCCTATAAATCTACATTGAAAAGAAAGAGGGAGAAAAAATGGCAGAAACAAAAAGAATCTAGGGTTTTGTTTGTAAAAATTGATTTCTTTTTTTATTTTTGTTTCTGAAAACTGCATAAAAGGTAAAAAACTGCAGAAACAAAAAGTTAAAAAAACAATAAGATTTGATTTTGTATTTTACTTCATAAAAAAATAGAGAAAAAATAAAATAAAACAATAGAATTTGATTTCTTATTTCACTGCATAAAAAAAATTGCAGAAAAAAGTACAAAAAAACAATAAACTTTACTCATGTCATTTAAAATTCTATGGTACAGGGTTTGAATTACTAGAGGTTTGAAATTCGAATTGCCTGAATGCTTCTGTTCAAATGTATTTCCCTACTCCACAGTGCTCTAGTGCTCTGTTTTCCCTAAGTATGTATCCTGCAAGTCTCTGGCTGAATTTTTTTGCAAAAATAATGAAATAATGAAAAGTGTTTAGTATTTAAAGAAATGTTTAATGAAATTAGATTTTCGAAAATATTTTGCCTCCCAATTTTCAATTTACCACTTTTTTTTTTTCACTTAAAGAAAATAGGGTTGTGCTTTTTTTTTATTGCGGTTATTCGTTTACTGGTGCGTCGTTTAATTCAACTGCACCAGTGCTACTTGTTACAAAAGCGCACCAATGCGCAAAATAAAGAACTGGCCGGTGCGGTTACCTGAACAGTATGCACCGGAATTACATTTAGGTTTGTGCACCAAAGTTTATTATTTTTTTGCTCAAATGCAGGGAGAAAATATCATATATTATATGAAATGGACAATTCTTCAAAATCCAGCTCGTTCCTTAATATTTCTCAAAGCCCTATCACAAAAGTTCTTATCCCCTGAGACGTAATATTTTCTTCAATTTTTTTTTTTTTCACTTACTTCAATTGAATTTATGCATGTTTTTCATTCATGTAGTCAATCATGCACAACTTAATTAAATTTATAATGTATACAAATGTAAGTTCATGTATCCATCAATGGCCCCGTATGCACAAAATGAAAAATTATATTCAAAGTACTGCTCCAAAACATCGAAAGTTCTTATCAGGAGTTGCATACCGCAAGACGCATTTGGTAGATGAAAATGGACAGCCGCTTCACCCTGCCAATTGTAACAATATTGCATCTTCTAGCCACAATCCCGGAACAATGATGGTAATTATAATTATAATTGTTTGGTATATATATTGATTAATATGTACGTAATTATTTCAACGTCAAACCAATTTATAATCATGCAATATTATCAACGTGGTTACAAATTGATATCATAATATTTTTTACTAATCATGTTCAATTTTTTTTTTAATTACTAGGATTCTAGTGATGATGAACGACCTACCTACCATCTTCCGTTGCACCCAACGACAATGTCAAATCTAGAGAAGATTGAATTAAGAGAAAAAATTGGAGAGGAACGATACCAAGAATAGTTGAATCAACCATCGATTCAATTCCCGCTACGTCCAGATTCACAAATTAGGAATGACTACAGCAATAGTAGTTCTTCACAAGCTGACAATGGAGACAATCAAATAGAGGTTGGTATGGATGATTACTTAAGGGATATTACTGCCATGGAGACAATGTTGTTAGATGCATTCCAAAATGATGATCAGCTAGGGGATGATGCTCATATTGCTAACACCTTTTTCGAAAGCCTTAAATTTGCTTCTACCACCCCTCTCTTTGGACTCGGCGGTCAGTCAAAGTCTACCTAGTTGGGGACAACGATGTTACTATACAACTTGAAAGCAAAGTTTGGCTTGTCAAATGCATGTTTCTCCGAAATTTTGAGGTAAGTAACCATAAATTACTTCCCTTATATATAAATTTGAAATATAATCAGTACACTACAATGAACATAACAAATGTTAAATTTTATGAAAGTTAATAATTATATCAGCATTAATGTACATTTATTAATATAGTTTTCCATGACCACCAACAACAGGTTATTCAAAGATAAGGTTCTTTCGAGTGATAATGTCTTACCTGGTAGCTGCAAAGAGGCAAAAAAATTGTTGAAAATGTTGGGTGTTGAGTACATATCATATCATGCATGTCCAAATGATTGTATTCTATATAGAGGAGAATATGCAGATAAAGAGATGTGTCCGAAATGTGGATAATATTAAAGACAAAATCAAAAAAGAAGGGTAACCATGTACCGGTCCTCCTTTAAGATATTGAGGCACATGCCTATAATCCCAAGGATTCAAGGCTCTTCACAGAAAGAATTAGATATGCTTCATGCATGCATCCCTACACAAGCACTCTGTCACCGTCCCTGCAATCCCCATCTCACACATTGGAGGGTCATTTCTGTGACTAATTAGAAGTGTCATGCCTTGCAAATACCATCATTTCATCCCTTGCCATGAGTACAACATTCCTTCTGTTGACCATTTCCTGAGCAGACCACTAAAAACACATGTTTTTGCCTTGGCGCTGGTAGCCCGTTATGCCCTCACGCCAATGAGGAAAATTAACACTGAGCCCACGCCAGTTGGCGCTTTGTCCTAGTTAAGCACCCGCGCCAATCTGCTTATGGAATTTTTTTTTAAAAAAGAGGTGAAGTTTAGATCACAACAACTTCGTGGATGAGTCATAGGGAGCGGTTCGACTGAATAACCACAACCTTCCTCCTTTGGCCTCTTGTTTCCACCTTATGGGGAAACCTCCCAAGGGATAAGGCCTCCCTTCCACTATTGTATGGATCCCAACCTCCTCCTCTCCTCTATAAATATAGCCATGTTTCATTGATGTGCTAGTTGAACATGTTCTAGTTGAACAGATAGTTGAAAAAGTTAGCATAGAGAATAAGGAATCATAGCTTCGAGAAAATAGTGCAGAGTGTGATTGTTTGTGTGTGTTGAGAACATAGTGAGATCTTGGACCTTTGTGTGTGAGGGTGTTGCAAACGTGCTTGGATACAGACCTGCCAAAGGAGAGTCTCAACATCAAGGCTTGGTTGTAAACTCCCCTTGTCTTTATCATAATAAAATGCATCTGATGTTTATCTTCCACTCTTATTTACATTTATAATGAGATTTATAGCATTTATTGATCAGCTAGGTAGGTTGTAATTGTTTTATGTTTGTCATGGTTTTATGCTTGTCGTGGTGTATTTATTGTTTTTATAGGTAATCGAATGTTGGTAGCAGCGTGTATCAAGCTGGAGAAGAGTGACGGATCAATAAGCTTCAACAGAAGACGATGGCATAGCATCAAAATGAGGTAGGTCATCTTCCTTACTCTGAATTTCATTTACAATATAGGAGGGTAGATGTTAGTATGTTCCCGTAGTTTTTAGACCCACCCTAGGGCTAGAGGGATCACCTCTGTCCACAGAGGGGATTTACTTGGAAAACAAATTGGCAACTCTGCTGGGGAGTTTCCTTTGAGTTTGTCACTCTTTGAGGTCTTAGTCATTCGATGGATTTATTCAAATGACCATTTCCCTGTTTTTTCCTATGTTTTTCATCAATTATGATATTTTAGTTTTTTCTTGAAGTGGTGAGTTTGGTCTTGGTTGGGAGAAATTCTTTGTTTTTTCCTGTTCAGGCATTGGAGCTTTTATTTTTCTGACAGTCACACCGATTGGCGCTAGTTTTCAATTAGCAACCCATGCCAATTAGCAATTGGCGCTAGTTGTTAGTGACCATGTCGCGCCAGTTGGTGCTAGTTTCACCCACCAAAGTTGTGCCAATTTCAGGGTGTATGAAAAATTGAGGTTTTTTCCCTAAATCCTTCACCAGTGTGTCTCTGGCTTCTTTCATTCTTTCCATGATGTACATATTCTCCTCTTTTATTTTTCAATTGGTGGAGCATAGTATTCATATTGCTCATCATACCAATTGAAAGTCTTTATCCTTGATTTCTTGATGTAAAAGGGAATGAATACCTTGTTTTGAGTTTCCATGCTTTGGAACTCCTTTTGTGTTTGAATTCTCATATGTCTAGAGTCTTTGAGCAATTTAATATGAAGTGTTTAAAATATCGCATTCTTAGTGTTTGTTTACATCTCTTTTGCATTCATCCTTCTTTAAGAAGATTTGTGTTTATTTAGTTTTCGTCTCAAAGTGTTCTTTTTGTTAAAATGTGTTAGATCACGTTGCATTGAAGAGTATTTTGAGATTTATCATTGAACTTAGATCACATTGTTTAATGATTGAAAGCTAAAGATCGCATTGAGTGCATTCTCTTTGCTAGGATTTTAGGGCAAAAAATAATAAACAATTTACTGAGAGAAATAAACATAAAGAACCCAGCAAAAAATCACAAAAATAAACACAATGTTTAACCATGAAAACCCAAAATCTGGGGAAAAACCCAACCAATGAAATTTCATTAAACATTGGCCAAAACCCTAGCCAATCCGGCCAAGTGAGCTCACCGCCTGCTGACCTCAAGCCTGCTTTTACAATCTTCTCTTCCCGCCCTTTTACAGTTCCATTACATGCAATACCATGGGCTTCGAACTATGGTGCACAAAACCATGTGCCCCAAAACCACTACTATTTACTCCAGTCAACCTGACTCTATCCCAAGTCAAGTTTTACCTATCACTCCCCTAAACTTGTCAGAATATCATCAAATCTAGCCAACCCGTTAGATGAGACAACCCCCGCTCACTTAGCTCTTCCCCTCAAATTTTTACCCAGGGTAATTGTAAAATTGACATCCCCCCTATCACCTAGGTCTAACCCAGACTTTACCAGTGATTACCCAGGGGTACGCATGCCATACCAGGTCTTACAGCAGTATGCCCATTTACATGTAATAAATTAACTCCATTATATATATATATATATATATATAATTATTTTTTTTGTTTCATTGTTGATGTCTTTGTGTGACCATTCTAAATATTCATTCATGATCTCCTCTTCAAAGAGGACATCATAGTTATACATCAATGTCCATATAAAAAGAATCCATCTACCGGATTACATGGGTCACCAGCCTCTGTAACTGCCAGTCCTCTAGGAATTCTCTTTAGATACATGGTTCATCAATTTTTTTTAATTAATCCACCTACACATCTACTCTCTCATTTTAACAAGCTCTAAATCTCATGGTCTTTCAAGGCTTTAAGGCTCACATGAGCAATCCCTGCGCTTCCTCATTTTTGATGCGCGAAATGATAACTACCACTACAACCTTCACATCCACCAATCCATTTCGTTTCCACATCGCTTGTTATCATTACGTGATTCACAGTGAATCATCAGGCCACCTCCTGGGCCACTATCAATGTGCCATATGGCTGGTATCTAACCAGGGCCACCTTTTTCATGTTGCTACACCCCAATGCAGGAATTACGACTCCTATCACGTCTAGGACTGAAGCTTCGGCTAGGAATTCGACGGCGGTAATCTCTATCTTTCTCACGATATTCATCCCGATCATACCTGTCACGTACAGATCCCCGTCTACCATAGTCCCTATCTCGACTATCATGAGAGCTCCTATGCCGCGGTGGAGGACTTCGATTTCTTGATCTACCCGCCTTTGGTTTCAGACTTGTTTTCGTAATCCTACCTCTATGGATTCTCTCTGCATTAGGACCGTATTTTACGAACTGGACCATGATATATCTCCCATCAATGTTCTTTCCATCAAGATTTTCAACGACTTTCTGAGCTTCATCTGTGTATTTGTAACAAACAAATACAAACCCTCACGATTCTTCGGTTCTCCTGTCCCTGGGAATAAATATGTCTACGACCTTTCTGTATCGATCAAACAACGGAAACAGGTCATCCACGCTCGTACAGAAGGTAATATTTAGAACAAGCAGGGAATATGTATCTCTGATATCTGGAGGGCCAGATCTCCCGAAGTGCGACATCAATTGACTACAATGCAAGACCAGCAATGCAAAGGAAAGAGACGAAGCCACCAAGAGAAAATATAAAGTCTAGGGTTTCAATAATGCGAAAAATAAGTACCCCTTGAGCCGATATATAGAGATTTAAGGTGAGCATGGGGCGCCATTTTGACTCTCTATCAACGATCGATCCACACCAAATCTACTAGATCTATCTTTTGCATATGCAAATCTATTTGTGTTAAAACGCTACACAACAAATCTAGCTTCTTCACACATAGATCTGTCCAGTCAAACATTATATTCACACGTAGATAGAACCAGATCTAGATGTAGATTTGACGCCTTCACACATAGATATTCCCTTTTACATATATTTGTCCAAAAAAAATCACGCAATAGCAGCAAACTGTAGATATAGAAAAATCATTAAACTTGGTAGCTCATTCTAGATTTCAGATCTTCATAGCTTCGATACGAGTTGTTAGGATTTTACGGCAGAAAATAATAAACAATTTATTGAGAGAAATAAACATAAAGAAACCAGCAAAAAATCATAAACATAAACACAATGTTTAACCGGGAAAACCCCAAATCCGAGGAAAAACCCAACCAATGAAATTTCATTAAACATTGGCCAAAACCTTGGCCAATCCGGTCAAGTGAGCCTTCACCGCTCACATCCAGGCCTGCTTTACAATGAAGTCTTCCCAACCCTTTTATAAGCTCCATTACATGCAATACCATGGGCTCTCAACCATGGGTGCACAGAACCATGTGCCCCAAAAACCACTACTATTTACCCTAGTCAACTTTGACTCTATCCCGAATCAAGTTTACCTAACACTCTTTCATTAAAATCATGCATTAAGTAGATTCTCATTTCATCGAAAAATGAATTGAGTGCATTCTTATCATTTCAAAAGAAAAAGGAATTTGTGCATAAATTACAATTGCATAGTTTTCAAAAAAGAGTATTTTACATAGATTACATTGCATTATTTGAATCGTTGAATGTTTTAGATTACTTTTGGATAGTGAAAGTCATCTAGTTTGGAAAAATTTCATTTGCAGTGTTGTTGTTTATTGCATCATTTTTTGAAACTCTTCCCTTAACTAGATAGCATTCATCAAATTGAAAGATTTCTTTTCTCATATAGTTGCATATAGGATATTGTCAGATGACATTCGATAGGGCCTTGAAACTGAGACATAATTGAAGATCAAATTAAAATTTATTTCAATTAACCTAACACAACATTGAAACTTAACAGAACATTTAGTGGTCTAAGTTAGAGACGTGTTCTGGCGTCTTTCAGCCTAGCAGCTGTCGCTCGCCATCTGGCTTCAGATAGTGCTAGTATGGACTTGCGCTCCCCATACCGTCGAGTATATAAAGGGAGACCCCTCTAGGTTGCAATCCTTTTATCCATAGGAAGCCGATTCTGTCACCTTGTAACCGTGATACACCGAAAACAACATTCAGGGAGACTTCCTGCACGTATGTCAAGTCCTTGGTTGACTCTTATTTCATTTTATAACCAAGGTGTATATGGCAGTTCACGGGACCCTGGTACACCCTTTTACCTAGACTACCTGAGCAATCACTTTTGATCTATACTGACTCCGTAAATTTGAAAATATCATCGAGCACTTGTCCTTTCATGCTCGTTTCCAATTTGAAAGTGATACAGTCACCTTTTTCTTGTTTCTTGACTCTTAAAATATGAAACGGCAGATTTTTGTTTCAATGTCATAAAAAATTAACTGCCCACAAAATATTCCTGGAAAGTTATTTTCCTTAGGGTGTTGTATTAAAGTTGTCTCTGATGGCAACATTTTCGGAGTTCACTAACCCAGGAATCCCCTCCAATGGGAATCCTAGTCCTTTTCCTCCTTTTGGGAATGTTGGTGCTCCTTATATGGCAACATCGTCCCTTCCTGGGTTAACTGTTGGGTTGCCTGTTTGGTTGTTTTCAACCTTTGTTGTCTTGAGTGTTCCGACTACCATACCATCCACTCCTCTGCCTGAGCAACGCCATGTTGATTCGAAGGTGTACCTCTCCCCTTCTTCGCCTTTTTATTTTTCCTCATCTTATACCTCATCTGGTGAAATTTTGGATTCTAGTACCTAGGTGACTAAGAAGAAGAAGGAGAAGAAGACCAAGAAGAAGAAGTCAGATAAGTGAGAGGCTAATTCTACAGTTGTTGCTTCTAAAACACCTGCTCTCTATGAACCTTCCAACCCTCCGTGGAAATTTAATTTCGCTTGCGTGTTGTGCCAGGGAAACCATATTTTTCGAGATTTCCCTGGCATTCCCAAGGTGCTTGAAGTATGGTCCAACGGTCATCCGCTGTTGCCTTTGGCTTCCGGGAGTCAGGTTGGGGGCAGGTCTTCAGCTAGTGTTGGTAAAGCTCCTAAGAAGCAGGGTAAGCTTGCCAATCCTTGTAATTTGTGTGAAGAGCACCATGCCATTCACCTTTGTCTGTATATGGATGAAACTAATAGAGTTTTGGACAAATCGACTGTTTCTACATCGTTCCTTTCGACTGGTTACAAACAACTTTCTTTGAGTCCTTCACCAACTGATTCAATGATCAGTCAAGAGTAATCCTTGCTTGATCCCGCTCCCCCGGAAATTCACCATCATGAATCCATCCCTGACCAACCATTGGTCGTGGGATCGGTTGAGCTGGACCCGTCTGTGGTGCACCAGGTCTTTTCCATTGAGAGTGGATCTCACATCCCTCATGTTCTTCTTGTTTCTTCAGATTCCTCGGACTTGGAGAAATATTCCCCCATCCCTGTACCTTTGGAAGCTACTCCTTCGCCTCCCATGATGGAGGTCCTAGAGGATACTCATTCTGCCTCCATGTTGGAGGTGGCGGAGGATGCTCCTTTTTCTCCCATAACACCAGGGGAAGACCATCTTGGTTCAATGGTAGCCCCTCCAAATATTTTTTTCACTTCCTTCGATTGGGGTCGATTCACAGGTTATCGCCTTCCTTCTTATGCGCCCTTTAAGATCACGGTACAGGCCTCCCATCTGGTTGTACCCAGCACCATTATAGATGAAGGTGAATCTTTCAGTATTTTATCCTTGACTACTTGGCAAGCTTTCGGTTGGCCATCGCTTGTGCCTGTTACGCAGAATATGTTGGCGTTTAATAGAAGAACTAGTCAACCATTAGGGATCCTTCCGAAGTTTCCTGTTACTTTGGGAGGGAAAACTATCCATATGAATGTGATGGTTGTTCCCGGCCCCTTGGAATTTAATTTACTCCTGGGCCATGATTATACTTATGCCATGGGAGTGCTTCTCTCCTCCCTCTTTCGTGTGATGTGTTTTCCGCACCAGGGTCAGATCGTGACCATTGATTAGCTTGCGTTCTTTGGTCTAAATATGGCAGCTAGTCCACCATCATCCCTGCTAGATATTTATCTACTGGTTGTGTCATCCCCACCACATGTCAATCATGTGGCTACCTATCCTGTTCCTGTATTCAGTGATAGTGTCATTGTACATCGTGTGCTGGGGGCATTGGGTCCAGACTTCCAAGATGTTTTCCTTCCATCGGACGGGAAACCCTTGGAAGCTATGACTTCTTATTCATTATGATGAGGTCTGTCAGAGCATGGTTCATCTTCTTGTGTCAAGCTTTCTAAAAAATGAAACAAGGTTGTCAGAGCAGAGTTTGTTTTCTTGTGTCAAGCTCCTTAAAAAATGAAACAAGCTCGTTGGAACATAGTTCGTTTTCTTGTGTCAAGCTCGTTAAAAAATGAAACAAGCTCATCAGAGCAGAGTTCGTTTTCTTGTGTCAATCTCCTTAAAAAATGAAACAAGGTGTCCGGAGCAGAGTTTGTTTTCTTGTGTCAAGCTCGTTAAAAAATGAAACAAGGTGTTCTAAGGATAGTTTGTCTTCTGTAGAAACCTCGTTATAAAATGAAACAAGGTCATATGAGGATAGTTCTTTTAATGTGTCAACCTCATTAAAACAATGAAACACTTTCCTGTTCAATTCGAGTCTTTGATAAGATCTCGTAAAATCCCAGTCGAGTCTTTCTCTTGATCTCGTAATTTGAACCTTCACTCCATCTGCCTTTCATATGGACTGAAGCTTGGGGGGAATGTACCTCGAATTGAGTCACCATGCTGGGGGCATGCTGACTTTTTCAACCATAGTTTTTTTTTGTTTCAAGCTTGTGTAAAAATGAAACCGGTTTCAAGCATAGTTTATCTTTGTTTCAAGCTTGTGTAAAAATGAAACCAACTTCAAGCAGAGTTTCTTGATTTCAAGCTTGTGTAAAAATGAAACCATTCCCATTTTACCTCTCTTGATTGCCATTTTATCAGCCTATTTTTCCAGATGAGCCTTGGTTCTCTCATTCCATCATCCCCATCTGCTCAGCCAATCATATGCCTTCACTTGATTGTGTTACCCATTCCTGAGGAATTGCTGCAATGAGTGGTCTTGTTAGCCAGCCTCTCAACCTTTATTTGTTCAGAGTGGAACTAGTTGCTGCCCTTTATACCACTCATTCCTCCAGGAGGAGTCACCTTTCAGCTCTTTTCTGACTCTCTAAAATTGAAAATATTTCTGAGACGCTTGTTGCTTTGAACTCATTAAATGGTTTCGAAGCGATATCTACCCAGTATACATTTACCCCTTTTTCGGGCTAGGATGGATTATTTACGAAAAAAGAGTACCCTAGCCTATCATGACTAGGAGGTTCTCTCAGACATAGTTCTCTACCTTTTCGGATCTGTGGGACTATATACGAAAATGGACTACCAGAGTTTCTTTTCCGTTGTCTTTTCAAACTCTCTAAACATGAAAATATGCCAAGTTCTTCCTTTTTCAGACTCATTAAAACTGATGACATCAGACTCCATCATTATGACATTATTCGATTTCCTCCTTCCTATCTGGGCTCATAAAATGTACTAGGTTGGATTTGTCCGAAGGACAAACTTATATGACAAGCATATGGTATCCTCTTCATGCTTGTGTAAAAATAAAGAGGTACTCGCCAGAAATGGTGGGAGAAAATAGAAGTTATTCGTCAGTTGTGTCGGCAGTATGTCACTCTTGAACATGATACTTATCTGCAGTTCATGTTGGGTTGGGATATATTCACTCTGACACTTTGCCTCCATGGGTTTTGGAAATCTGTTTTCCTCTCATTCGATTACCAATTTTGTCAACATGACCTCTAATCCTATTTGATTCAAATGCTGCCAAATTCCAGAGTCGTGTCGCCGATATGTTCAAGAGTAAATCCTTCTATAGTTTGTACATTCCCTGATCCTCTGTTTCAGTCTTGATTCACACTCATATTACCTTCTTTGTTTTGTGTCGATGATGTGGGATTCTTTATGAACCTCCTTCAATGGATCACTTCCTGTCAACTTCAGCTCATTATCTGGGAAGTTGATCTAGGGACTCCTTTCTGGTACCTTAGAGCTTGTATGCCCTAATGGAAATTTCTTCGCATTCGATGATAGGTTCACATCATTGGACTTCGATCGGGTGATTTCATGGGTGTTTGACTTCAGATCATTGTTCACATTCCGTGGATTGTACTAGTAGTACCTTGAGAGCCATTGATATTATGGGTGGTTTCTCTCGCACTTGCTAATGGTTCACATCATTGACCAGTAATCAAGTGATTTTCTAGCATGTTCGACTTCAACACGTCTATTCACATGTTGGAATTTGTACTTTGATCGGCTGGTGTCGGAGCGCAAGATCCTGGGCTTCGATCACAAAAGTCCAAGTTGCAAGGAGTGATGAGTCATTCATGATTATATACATGATTTCTTAGATAGATGGTTGCGACCATACCGTGGGTTCTCTTTTTTCGATCCTCTCTATATGGATGGTTGTGCCCATACCATGGATCTATTTCATATGATCCCTTCATTCGGATGGCTGTGTCCATGGCTAGGATCCATTCACATGATCCTTTTCTTGATGGATAGCTGTGACTATACCATGGATTCATGTATTTTCAACAAAGATTTTAGTTATGTATATGTATCTATGCTTGATTTGCAGGTCTCCTGACAGCAGCGTCTGGTTCCTTACACGTACTTGTAAAGCATTTCACCCCTCACTCATGTTCGGACTTCATACTTTAGGGGGCATCTGTTACACAATAATTTGTCACTATCCCTGAAATCCCCATCTCACACATTGGAGGGTCATTTATGTGACTAATTAGAAGTGTCATGCCTTTCAAATACCATCATTACATCCCTTTCCATGAGGACAACATTCCCTCTGTTGACCATTTCCTGAGTAGACCACTAAAAACACTTGTTTTTTCCTTGGCGTTGGTAGCCTGTTATTCCCTCGCACCAATGAGGAAAATTAACACTAATTCCATGCCATTTGGTGCTCTGTCTTAGTGAGTTGCCCATGCCAATCATTTTATGGAAATTTTTTTAAAAAAAGAGGCAAAGTTTTGATCACAACAACTTCGTGGATGAGTCATAGGGAGTGGTTCGACTGAATAACCACAGCCTTCCTCCTTTGGCCTCTTGTTTCCACCTTATGGGGAAACCTCCCAAGGGATAAGGCCTCCCTTCCACTATTGTAGGGATCCCAACTTCCTCCTCTAAAAATATAGCCATCTTTCATTGATGTGCTAGTTGAACAGATAGCTGAAAAAGTTAGCATAGAGAAGGAGCAATCATAGCTTCGAGAGAATAGTTCAGAGTGTGATTGTTTTTGTGTGATTGGGAACATAGTGAGATCTTAGACCTTTGAGTGTGACGGTGTTGCAAACTTTCTTAGATATGAACCTACCGAATGAGAGCCTCAACATCAAGGCTTGGTTGTAAACTCCCCTTGTCTTTATCATAATAAAATGCATCTGATGTTTATCTTCCACTCTTGTTTATATTTATAATGAGATTTCTAGAATTCCTTGATTAGTTAGATAGGTTGTAATTTTTTTATGTTTTTCATGGTTTTATGCTTGTCGTGTTGTCTTGACTGTCTGTACAGGTAATCGAACATTGGCAGCAGCATGTATCGAGCTTGAGAAGAGCAACGGATCAAGAAGATTCAATGGAAGATGACAACATAGCATCAGAACAAGGTAGGTCATATTCCTTTCTCTGAATTTCATTTACAACTTAGGAAGGTAGATGTTAGTATGTTCCCGTAGTTGCTAGACCCACCCTAGGGCTAGAGGGATTACCTCTGTCTGCAGAGGGGATTTACCTAGACAAAAATGCCTCACACAGAAGTGAGTTGGGAGTTATGCGAATACCAACTGATTCAATAGCCATGTAGCATATAGAGGATACATGGCCCAAAAAATTCAAGAATGAAGTATGAATTCTACGACTCAGCATAGCCATGGATGGCATCAACCCATATTCCCTTCAGAACACCAACTATTCTGTTTGGCCTATAGTAGTTATCAATAACAATATCCCCCCATGGTTTTCTGTGAAGAATGAACATCTTATGTTGGCTCTCATAGTCCCTGGTAGAATACAAGTGAAGAATATGGATGTCTACTTACAACCACTGGTAGATGAATTGAAGGAATTATGGGATGGGATAAATGTATACGATGTATCAATACCCATCGCAGTAGAGAGGAGGTTTACGTTGTATTTCATATGTGCTTACACGACACATGATTATCCAGGCTTAGGAGTTTGCTCTGGTAAATTTTATATTTAATTTATTGATTTGTTTATATATAATGTAACAATATTCTTTCACATATTAGTTATTTAATTCATTGTAATATTATTTGTTCTGATCTTCATGATAGTCTTTAACGTGCCATGAATATTAATTAATGTATACAAATATAATCTTGTAGGTCTTGTAACAAAAGGGTATTTTGGATGTAAATGTTGTGGACGTTCTCTAAAATCTAGATGGTCCAAGGACCTAAGAAAGCCATTGTATGATTGCTCCAGGATATTCCTACCAAAACAACACCCTTACAAAAGAGTAGCATCCACTTTCAATGGTAAACGAGAAAGAACCCAAAGGCCTCCAATAATGACACCAGCTGAATGGCTTAGAGCATATGAGAGAGAGAAGGAGAAAGAGTTCACAGAAATGTTCGATTCAAATGGGGAGCCTAAGTTCGATGATCCATATTTCTTCAACACCTATGTTGAGAAATTTCCCATTGGGATGAAAAGGAAATATATCTTTTATGAACTCCCATATTGGAAGCATCTTAAGATTGCCCACTTATTAGATCCCATGCATATATTTAAAAATGTTTCATCTTCTTTATGGAGGCACATATCATCAAAACAAAGTGACACATTGGCGGTTAGGAAATATCTTATTACTTCAAAAACTAAAAAGAAATATTGGCCAAGACAATTAGAAAGTACGGGATCCGAGGGAGGCGTTTTTCCCTCTAATTCATGGTTTTTCAAAGAAGGTGATGTCCCATAAATTTTAAAAAAAGATGATATATCTTTGGCAAAGGAAGTTATAATGGATGTGAGGGTGCCAACTTCATATGGGTCTTCACTACGACGCTGCTTCACCGTGGATGACCATTTGTCAAGGTTGAAATTTCACAACCATTTGAATCTTCTAAGAGTACGTATAATTTCAAAAGCATGATTTTATTATTTGTTATATTAATAAATTTTAGCCCATGCGGTGATCATAAAACATAACTAATTTTGTATATTATTACATGTTTTTATAACTTTGCAGTGTCATTATCCTTTGTTTGTGCGTGGGTATGTGAAACATGAATTCCCTCAAGACCTAGGACGTGTCATATCTAAATTATCTGCATTTCTACGTTGGATCACGTCAAAGGAGATTCATGTGGCTAGCATTCCACGATGGCATCAAGAGATAGTTGAGATTGTTTGTATGTTTGAGAAGGAACTACCGACGAGTTTCACGGACTTACAGGTTCATCTTCTAATCCACCTGGTATATGAGGTTGAATTAGTTGGGGTTGTTTCTTGTCATTGGATGTTCTTCTTAGAGAGGTACGTGAAAAAATTGAAAGGTTTTGTTCGACAAAGGGAAAAACCAGAGGGGTCTATGGCAGAGGGGTACATATCGTATGAGTCTTTATACTATTCCAGTGAGTACATCAAGCAGATCGAAAATAGACCAAGTGCAGTGATTTGGAGCAATGAATTGGATGAAGACAAAAGAGAAGGAGAGTTGCTCCAAACAAGTGGAAAAAAGAGCTTAATAAAGAGTAAGACTTAAAATTTTTCAAATTTACAAAAAGTAATTAATTATATTCATGTTGAACTTCGATATAATGTATATTTTGATCTTTAAGTACTATATAATGTTGGTTTGATTTCATAAGCGAATTCAAAAATTGAAGCAATCAATAAATTCATTCTTTACAATTATGAAGCGACACAACCATGGGTCGTATTGTACGAACAAAAAATAATGAAATGGGATAGTGACAGGAAAGAATTCATATGTTTGAATTGTAGAAGCGTGCCTTATCCTGATCATTTAAAGGATAATATGCCAAAAATATGCCCCAACAGTTGGGTTGCTGACCAAGTCAGAGAGAAATACGGTTCTACCGTTCGTTACCCGCGTGCTGAAGAGGATGCGCTAAACATAGGGATTGGGTGCAGCAACTCGATAATAATTTATATGTAAATTTGAAACTTATATTAAGACATCTACATTTCATATTTTAACTGTTGGATTATTATTTATATGACACATGACACTTATATGATTTTTTAAACTTTTTTATAATAGGTGCATTTGTTCCCATCTATGTGGGCATATGGACACCATTTTCGCACAGAAAGTTCCGATGCTAGAAACATCACACAAGACTGTGGAGTGGAAGTCGAGTTTGATCAATCTAGTCGATCTAGCCACCGTGATCAACAACTAGTAAGAGGCACGTTAGGTTACGTCGGAAAGATACAAGAGATCATTGAAGTGGATTTTTCTTCTTTCCAATGTGTTATTTTTAGGTGCAAGTGGTGGGACACTTTTGATCGGAATAATGTAAAGGAAGATCGCGATAGTAGGATGATATGCATCAACTCTAGAAAGATGTGGGATGAAGCTAAGGAGCCCTATGTTTTCCCTAAACACTGCAACCAGGTGTTTTTCTACCCAGATGTGTTGGATAGGGATTAGTGGTTCGTATTGACACATGACCCTAGATCAAAACATATTTTTGAGAACAATAATGTTATCATGCCATGTGAGCTAGAAGATAATGAGGGTGATCATGATGAGAACCGAGAGTGATATGGGACAATATGTGTTATTTCATCAATATTTATACTTTTTAAGATGACTTTTTCAAAATATTAATGTAATATGTATTAATTTGAATTAATTGGTAATTTGCATTGTGTTAATGTTAAAATCAATAATTCACTTGATAATTTGGTATTATGTACTTGATCTCAAAAACAATGGCGTACTGTATAAATTAATTCTTTTTTTGTATCTAATAACCTAATAAAATAATGATAATTCTAATTAAGTACACGAATTTATTTGCATTATTTTCTGAATTTCCTTATGTTACAATAAATCATATTATTCTATATTTATTATTTTACAATTATTTAAAATTTACAAATTTACAAATTTAAAAATTTTAATAAATTCATTTCACATTAATACAATTAAAATTTTACAAATATTTTACATACAATTACAATTATAATTAGAATTAGAATTAGAATTTTTAGAATTACAATTGCAATTTTACAATTTCATGTACAATAACAATTTTACAATTTTACATATATACAATTACAATTAAAATTTTAGAAATTTACATATATATATCATTACAATTACAATTTTAGAATTTTAAATACAATTACAAATACAAATATTACAAACTTACAATATCACGATCATTTGGTATTTATAAATTAATTAATAAACATCATGTTCATGATAAGCATCGTACAAACATCATATTTGAGTAAAAAACACATTAAAAATCGCTTACTGCATCATCATGATCATGATCATCTAACAAAACACAATTAACATTATATATTAACATCATCAATAAAACACAAACATCAAATATACATCGCATGCTATCACATACACATCTAGATCTACAAGCTGCACATTAAATGAACATATCTAACATGACCTAACATCATACACATAATGATGATCACAAACGTGTAAATTAAGTACAACTGCAAAATGAGCATAAATTACATGGACCATATAATATATATATAACTGAATAATGGTAAAAATATACAACTGTAATATAAATTTCATGGATCAGCCGATGATCAAGCCTCATCTCCATGATGACTACTAGTAGATGCTACTGGAGGCTCTGCATGAAAATATGGCACGATGCAAGGCTGTGAAAAATTATGAGATTTCGATGGTACGATGTGGCTCACAGACTGTCCATCATGTGCTGCGGCTCGCTCATAACGTGCGACAGTCCTTGTCAGTCGCGTAAAAGCTGTCGTAACTCCTACAACATGCCGCATCAAGCTGTACATGTCACGCGGCATGCCTCTCCACATCTGTAACAGCCTATCATCGGCCTCTATATCTATGAAATCAATGAGGTGGATGCCTGCCTCAACAAACAATGCAATGATTTGGTTGCCCAACTCCATCCTGTATCTAGCATCGCTCATACGTCGACCACGGGCCGACGCACCAGCAGGAGTAGGTCTCTGATCATCTGCACCGACCTCCTGCTTATCCTCGGCATCAAGATCATCAAGATCCACGTCTGGATCAGGTGGTGGTGGCAGCATCTCCTCGCCATCATAAGAGCCAATGTCTGCAAAATATATACAAGTACACAACAATAATTAGACAATTTCATTACATAATTTAATAAAAACAAGTTAAAGACAATGTTAGAATAAATTTAAATAAAACAGTAACATTAACTCTATCATTTGGCGGCTCATCATCTGTGAAGAGGATGTTGGCACACCCTCGCCAATCCAACCCTGCATAAGGACAGGGGACCATAATGAAGGGATGCTCAAAAACACTGGCTAGTAACCCTAGTGCATCATCTGATATCCTCGCTAGAAACAGAGTCTCCTCCCTCTTGGGCATCATCTGCCCCCACATATGCATACGTGCCTCAGTCATCGGCCTACGAGGCTACCGAAGAAAAGAAGGTCTTGTCTCTAGAAACCTCTCAAAAAATAAACAAAAAGCTCTGAAGAAAAAGGGAAGTTGACCCTCCCTTGTGCATGAGCACGACATCTATCTAATGCTGTATAGAACTGCCGTAAAAAAATGGCAGACCACCTGATAAATCGTGGCTGCTGTAGTAAAGAATCAACATAATATAAAAGCTGGCAACTAATGTGTTTCCCGTCACTGGTGTTGTGCGAAATGGTGGAAATGATAAGTGAGAGACACTATACCTCCTCACCACCAAATGCACCAATACGTAACTGTCCTCCAGAGACCTAAAAAGTTGAAGGAGACAATATGTCTGCTCTAATGTATCTCTAAGAGTAAACTAACTAACTCCCTGCCACACAGCCAAACGGAACCTTAGGGAATGAGGGAAAATCCACCCCTCTCCTCGAAAGCTCTGTAATAAAATAAACATCCTCCTCAGTGGGCATGTACCACTAGTCGATGCCAACTTGGAAAGCCTGCCGCTGGGCATTCCACCTTCGGATAAGATGTCTCAAAATACCACTATGTGACTTTAGGGAAGTAGCCTCCTCATAGAACTTGAGGAGGCCTACCTGCCTTAGGAGACCCTGTGTCACTGCTGTAATAGGGCGAGGGTACGCATCTCTCTCCCTCTCTCTTTCCTCCCACAGGCGAACCATGTTATATTGTTCCGCCTGTTGTTATTGTTGTTACTCCTCTTCTCTCCTTTCACGTATCTGAATTATTGACATATTAAACACAATTTTTTAATTAAATGACACATGTATTTACAAATATATGTATATAAATATTTTTTGAAAAATAAATAAAAAAAGAGGTGGTGTGCCAAAAAGACAGTCACGCACCAGTAACGGTGAGTCCCTACACAGAGATGCACCATCTACAGTGCACATAATGATATAAAAAGCACCAGGAGCGGTGCTCCAAAAAATATTTTTAGCGCGTCGTTCACTAAGTGTGGTGTTAGGAGGCCGGTGTGCTGACTTCACTATACGCCTTGGGGCTTATAGCTAAGTTAGCACACCGCCCTCCTGCCACCATACATAGTCGTACGATGCGTCCATCTATCCAAGTGCACTGCTCTTTGTCGTAAAATTTACAATTACATGGTGCGCCTTTGTAATTTGCCCTGGAACTGGTGCGGATACACTTAGCACCGATTTACCAACCCGAACCATTGACAATGTCTATTGGCAGTTTCGGTGCGCCAAAAAACTTGCATGCCCCAGGGCGGATAAGTTCGTCAATGCACAGGGTGGCCGCAATTCAACATTGTCAACGGTGCGACCTGGTAAATGACCGCACCGTACTTTTTAAAAATTTTAAAATTACATTGTGCACCTCACAGTACTGCCCTCGAACCGGTGCGGATGACTTCAGCACCAGGTGTGGTGCGGCCTATAAATTTATAGGCAGCACCACAAACCGGTGCGGCCTGTAAATTTATAGGCAACACTGCAACCGGTGCGATCCGAATGGCTCGAGAGCACCGTGCAAAAAAAAAATATATATATATATATATATATATATATATATATATATATATATATATATTTATTTATTTATTTATTTATTTAATGGTTAACTTCAAGGTTTTTTCAAATTCTAATCCGCTAAAAGGTATAATTATGGAAAAACTAGAAAAATACCTGTACATTTACCCGTCGAGGAGGCATATTGGTTTTACAATTTAAAAAAGAAAATTTGTCCACTATTTTATAAAATTCAAGCTGGAGATTGGTGGCAATGTACAGCAGTAGTGCGTTTAATAAGTGCAATGGGAGCATGGATTTCAGTGTGGCTCAGGAAAGGATAACTTGCACCGGTGCTTGAGAGCTCTGTAGCACTGACAAAAGTGAAAAATGCAATTTTTTGGCCGTAATTTTTTTTTATTTAACCCTATTCTGGTGCACCAAGTTTTTACTGGAGTACCGGTGCATTGTATTAATGCCGCACTGGGCTCTTTATATTTTCACGTGCTTTTAGGAATCACTGGGGCGTCGTAACTGTCACGCACCGGTGCACTGTAGTGATGAGACACACCGGTAACGGCGTCCGGTGAACCAATCATTTTTGTGGTTTTTGGCCGTAATTTTTTTATTTAACCCTATTCTAGTACGTGGGCTTTTCACTGCAGTACCATTGCATTTCCTATATGATGTGTCAGGCTCTTTCTATTTCACGTGCTTTTAGGAGGATGTCCTTTCCCTTCACCAAATTTCACTTCATTTCCTTTTTCCCTTATCAATTACAGGCTTAAATGGTCAATAGGATTGATTAAAGTCACTTTAGGAATGTATACAATGACTGACTTGCTATATTTTCATGGTTTTGTTGTTGTAGTAATTTTTTACTAGACTCAGCTACAGAATGCAGCCATTCTGTAGCCAGTCGCCTATTCCGCAACTATCTTCATGTTCTCACATGTTACAGCTGTCACTTCAAGGGAAAATGCATATGGTTGAATTCCACAACACTCCCACATAATTTATTTCTCTCTACAAAGTCTGAGCAAGAATCTACAGGTGGTTATGCACGAGGAAAAGATCAAAGCTAAGAAGAAAATTCCTACTAGGACAGGGACTCTACAGATGTCTCCATCAAAGTACGAGGCCTCCTCAAGAGTTCTAATTTGATTTTGATTGAAAATAAACTTTTTCCTATTTCTTCTCAAGGGTAGTTATGTATTTCTTTTATAAGAATGACTCATAAAACTGAGAGACAACTAGCTAGATTGATGTTTTGTTGCTAGATCTCAAAAGACCGTAATACTCTATTTTTTAAATACTTTTCCTTTAATGAAATAAGTAACGCTTTATTGCAAGATCTGAGGCAATCTTGAGGATATTTTCATGCTAATCCGGTGGTAGAGGGCCCCTACTGCCCGAGAAGCTCTGTGCACATTGTTTAGATAAGTAACTTTAGCCTTGTTGCATTCCTAGCTTAAGAAATTTTCTGAACTTTGTGTTTTATACTCACTTGCATTGGATGCTACAGTCAGTCTTATTCTTACGAATTATTCCAAAATATCACTAACATTGAATGAGATATAACTGTAGCATTTTAGGATTTAGTTGCATTTTTTCTGAACTTTACGTTTTTGTGCTGAATTACATCAATTGTTGCAGCTAGTCTTGTTCTTACAAATTATTCCAAAATATCACTAACACTGAATGAGACTTAGCTGTGGTGTTTTAGAGCTTAGTTGCATTTTTTTTGAACTTTATGTTTTTATGCTCATTTACATCACATGTTATAGCCAGCCTTGTTCTATAAATTGTTCCAAAATACCACTAACACCGAATGAGACAGGGCTGTAGTATTTCAGTGATTAGTTGCATTTTAGTTTAGTTGTAAAACTCTGGAGGTTAATGGCACTCTAGTTCAATTTTGTTCACTGTATTTCAAAGTTTGAATGATTGCATTCTAGTTCAGTTTTATCCATTGTATTTTTTAGTTTTATTAGTCAGTTGTATTCTAGTTGTTAAGTTAGACTTGATGGCCTTCATTATTTACAAACCATTCATGTTCTTAAATTCTACTAATACATCGTCATCATAGGAACAAGAATTGGTAATGTCATTTTGAAGTCTTGACTGTTCTGCAACTTCTCATAATTTCAAAAACTGCCTCTTTTCCAAAGCTATTCCAAAATATTTCTAATTCTTGAATGAGGTTTAACAGTGATATTTTGAGTTGTGGAATGGATTAATTTCGGTGTCATAGGTTAATTTAGAGTAGAATTCTTCAATAGGTTGCAGACTATCTTTTCCAAATGTGTTCAAACAAATTTCTAGCCATGGATGAGATTTTCTCTGTGATATTGTAGATTGTTGTTTATTTAGAAGAACCTCATTACATTAAACTTATCCTTTTCTCAAATTATTCCAACATATTTCTAATGAATGAATTGGATTGAGTTCATGTTATGAGTTATCGATTTCATGCTATGAGTTATTTTTCTTGTTAAAGTATTTCATTTTCTGTTCTCAAGTGCCATACATAGTTTAGAATAGGTTTTGCTCGGTTTTAGTGTGACCAACAACTTCTCTTTACCAACACTTAGTTCTTTTCCTCTTAGAATAAAAACACAAAATCAAAAACATTGGAAAAACAATAAATACAACATAGTGAGAAACAGATACCTAGGCACATATAGGGCACTTCACTTCAACAGTTTACTAGCCCTGGTTGACAATTTATGACATCAATTTAGGAACACTAAGTTGAGCAGACATTTTTGCGTCATTTCCGGGGAAGTGTAACTAGGTATCCTTGTTTCTTACCTCCCAAAAAAAATTATATGCATAGAGAAAGAGACTCAAGGGGTAGATTCATAAGAAGCAGAAGCTTGATTCCTAAAACACCACTTGTTTCACCAAGAGCCAGCACACCTCTAACAAAAACCCACATTCCATCCTTTACTGATCCTAGACTTCTAGAGAAATTAAGATCAGATATTCCATTAGAAAGACCTTCCACTTTATCCACTGAACATGTCTTAGAAGAAGATCCTGAGACCCCTGCTGGGGACATAAACTTTTCAACTTCCATAGAAGAATCAACTATGGCAGAAGAAGGGGAAGGAGGATTTTTTAATGGAGAACACACACTATTTGGAGGGGGTAGAGGTAGAGGTAGAGGAGAAGGAGATAGAGGTGCAGAAGGAGAAGGAGGCAGAGGAAGAGGTAGAAGAGAAATGGGAAGCTCTTTTGGGTTTCCTATAGTAGATGAAGAAACCAATGCAACTATGAAAAAAATTTCACCCTCTGTCCTTCCAAATTTTTATGGACTCAAAACTAAAGACCCTGAAACCTTCCTATTTTAATTTGAAGTCCTATGTAGAACTTATGACTACTTACAAGATGCTCAAAAACTTAAACTATTCCCTTCAACATTGAAAGGAGCAACATTAAAATGGTTTATGAGTTTGATCAACAGTTCTATTAGGACATGGGAAGACATGAAACAATCATTTCTAGAGAGGCATTTGGATTACTGTATGCCAGTCAACCATAAGGAGGAAGTGTTTAAAATGTTACAAAAAGAGGATGAAAATTTGGAAGATTTGTTGGAGAGGTTTAACTATAACATCAAGAGGGAAAAAATGGAAAACTTAGATCAAGACACTTTGAAAGCTCTCTTATTGAAGACAATTAGGGATGAATGGTTAGATATCCTTAACATGATGGGAATGGGAAAATGGGATATATCTCAGCTCACATTAACTGAAATAGTTGAATTATGTATCAACCTTTCAAGGGGGAAATCTAAAACTGTAAAAGGACCAAGAGACCCTGCTCTTGCAAGGGCAAGTAAATCTGCTTCTGGGATAGTAAGTAGGGCAGAAATAGGACATATGCTTGATGAATTCAAATATGATATTTTGGGGAGTCTTAGTGAACAAATAGACACCCTTAAGTTACAAAACAAGCAGAAAACTAAATCTGATGCCTTAGCAATCTTTTGTCCCAAATGTAGAAAGAAGCATGCCTTGAGAGAGTGCCCTTTGGATGCAAAAGTAGTAGAGACCTATGTAATTTGTTCAGAAAAACATGAGACCAAGAGTTTTCCTTCACTTCCTGGTCTTAAAGATATCTTTCAAGAAGAAACCTCTATAAATTCCACAGAATCTCTCAATTTTGTCTCTACAAGGCCATGGCAAGGACCTCAAACACAAGGATTCCATGATCAGATGTATAATCAACCCCCACCAAATTTTAATTCTTGGCAGCAACCTTGGCCCCAATTCCAAAATCAATCTCAAACTTGGGCGCAAGGAGCACAAAATCCCTATGGAAGATACTCTCAGTACTATCAACATCCACCATATCCACATTTCCCTCCTCAACAGAATTTTCAACAAAATCCTCAAAATCCACCACTTCCATTACCGTTTCCTCATAAAACAAATCAGTTGCCTACCCAACCCATACCAAACCCCAACAATAAAAATCCTCAGAATACATACATGATAGAAGGCCAACAGTTTCCAACTTATTTGATTACTCCTTTAGACCTTAGTGATGTTCAACTTAGGTCTGGAAGAATAATTGAAAAGAAGAAACCTTCTGTAATCATACAAGAGAAAAACAACCCTGAGGAAGATTCTCTACCTGTGAATAAAAGTCTTGAAGAGAACACACCTTTCCAAGACCTAAAAATTGAAAAATCAAAACAAAAAGAACCAATAATTTCAACTCCTATATTAGAACAGCCATCAACATCCACTTCTACACCTCCCTTTCCAAAAAGATTACAAATTGATAGAGGTTTAGAAAAACAAATTATGGTGCCTAATTATGATTTCCTAGATGAGCTAAGAAATATTTGTATTAAGATCCCATTATTGCAAGATATCAAGGAAATTCCAATCTTAGCAAAGACAATAAAGGAGTTGAGCATGAAGAAAACAGGAAAAAGAATAAGAGAGACAAAGAAAAATCAACTGGCAAGAAAAATAGCAGATATCATGATGGGTAAGATTGCTATTCCAAATTATCTAGACCCAGGAAATCTAGTTGTTAAAATACACATTAATGGAACTGAGATCCAAAACACACTTATTGATTTAAGAGCAGCAATCAATATCATGAGTATACAAATCATGGATAAACTGAAACTTCCTAATCTTCTTTTTACACCCACATTATTACAATTAGCATACAAATTTGTGATTAAACCTGATGGGGTAATAGAAGACATTCCAGTGTCCCTAGATTCTTGGGAGTATCCTGTGGATTTTATGATCCTAACTCCTAAGAATAATCTAGGAGGGCATCCTATTATATTAGGAAGACCTTGGTTAGCTACAGCTGATGCTTTCATTAGTTGTAGATCCAGTGATATGTACATCTCTGATGGTAGTTCAACCAAGAAATTTACCTTGTATCCTCCAGCAAAAACAATTACAGAATTAGATGATACTCAATGGATTGAGGATGAAGAAGACATACAACCTCTCTTCACAATTTTAGAAATTAGTGAAGATAGCCAGATTCTGAATACCTTAGAAAATTTTGAATCCTCTTTGGAATACAAACATGAACAATTTCAAAAAGAATCCAACATTGAATTTTTATCATCAAGACAGATGTCTCTTTATTCCATGGATAAATTTGGCAACTCTACAATTGAGATATTTCCACGTAAAACTTTAAACATAAACAAGAATCTAGAGAAATCTCAACAAGAAAAGCTATTCAAGATATTACAGAGACATTCTTCTGCATATGCATGGGAGTACACTGATATGAAAGGGATAATCCCTAAGACTTGCACTCATCACATCTACATAGAGGAAAATTGTAAACCAATCAGACAACCTCAAAGAAGGATGAACCCAAATCTTAGGGAGATTGTTAAAGAAGAATTGCAGAAATTGTTGAATGTCAACTTTATCTATCCTATTTCAGATAGTCAGTGGGTTTCTCCTTTGGTAATTGTGCCAAAGAAAAATGGTAAATGGAGGGTATGTATTGACTACCAGGAATTAAACAAAGCTACTCTTAAAGATCATTTTCCCCTACCTTTCATAGATCATGTGTTAGATACATTAGCTGGCAAAAAGTACTTCTCATTTTTAGATGGGTTTAGTGGTTATAACCAAATTCAAGTAGCACTTGAAGATCAAGACAAAACCACATTTACCTATCCTTGGGGTACCTATGCTTACCGAGTATTGCCATTTGGACTATGCAATGCACCCGCAACATTTCAAAGGGCAGTACTAGGAATTTTTTCAGATCTAATACATGATTGTGTAGAGGTATATATGGATGATTTCACAGTTTATGGAAACACATTTGAAGAAGCTTTAGTAAACTTGGAAATTTTTTTAAAGAGATGTAAAGAAGCAAATCTTTCACTAAGTCATGAGAAGTGTTTTATGATGTTTACTGAAGGAATTTTTTTGGGACATCACATTTCAGGGGATGGGATTAGAGTTGATGAGTCAAAATTTGAAGTCATCTCTAACTTATCTATTCCAAGTTGTCAAAAATATGTTAGGAGTTTTCTTGGATTTACAGGATATTATCGAAGGTTTATAGAAAACTTCACCAAGATAGCATCTCCACTTTTCAAATTACTTACCAAGGACTGTGAATTCAAGTGGAATCTTGATTGCCAGTTAGCCTTTGAGACCCTGAAAACAAAAATCTCTGAAGCACCTATTTTAAAGGGACCTAACTGGAAGTTACCTTTTCATATTTCAACAGATGCCTCAGATACAACTTTAGGAGCAGTATTGGGACAAAAAGACCTGATTCCTTATGCCATCTACTATACAAGTAAAAATTTGACTCCTTCAGAGTTAAATTATACTGTAACTGAAAAAGAGTTTTTAGCTGTTGTTCATGCCATAAAGAAATTCAGACACTATATAATAGGCTATGAAATTTTTGTTCACATAGATCACTCTGCAATTAGATATCCAATGAAAAAATCAATTACTAATGGCAGAGTCATAAGATGGTTATTGATTTTACAAGAATTCAACATTACCATTCTAGATAGGCCTAGAAAACAAAACATAGTAGTTGATTTCCTATCTAGACTCCAAAACATCAAAGATAACACTCCAGTTGAAGATCAATTCCCTGATGAATATCTTTTTGCAATTTCTACTCAGACTCCTTGGTTTGTTGACATTGCTAATTATTTAGTTTCAGGGAAATTTCCTTCAATAATGAATGCAAGAGACAAAAGAAAGATTATTTATGACAGTGAAAAATATTCATGGGTTTCTAATGAGTTATACAAAACAGGTCCAAATTTTATCACTAGAAGATGTGTTCGGGAAGACGAGATGCCTGAGATCCTCAAGGCATGTCATGATGAACCTTGTGGCAGACACTTTGCTAATAAGAGGACAACTTATAAGGTCCTTCATTTAGGATACTATTGGCCATTCATTTTTAAAGATGCTAAAGAGTATGTCAAAAGGTGTGACAGTTGCCAAAGGGTAGGGAAACCTTCTCCTTCAGGTGAGATGCCATTGCAGCCTCAGGTACATATTGAACCTTTTGAAAAATGGGCTTTAGATTTTGTAGGACCTATTATTCCTCCATCAAGACAAAATAAATATATATTAGTTTGCACTGATTATGTTACCAAATGCATAGAAGACAAGCCATTACTTTCTGCTACTGAAGCATTTGTAGTTAATTTTCTTTTTGAGGATATTTTTACTCGTTTTGGTGTCCCAAGGGAAATTGTTACAGATCAAGGAGCTCAATTTACATCAAGGATAGTGGAACAAATGATAGAGAGGTAAAAAATAAGACATAGAAAATCTACTCCCTATCATCCACAAGCAAATGGTCAAGTGGAATCTACCAATAAAATCATTGAAGGAATCCTAACAAAGACTGTTCATTTACATAGAAGAGATTGGGAAGAGAGGCTTCTTGAAGCCTTGTGGGCCTATAGAACTACGTGGAGAAGCACAACAGGTCATACTCTCTATGAACTTGTTTATGGAAAACAAGTTTTGTTTCCCATAGAGTTTCAGATTCAAACTTTTAAAATGGTAGTTCAACTAGGACTTGATCTAACAGAGGCACAAAAGCACAGATTGGAGCAGATTAATGAATTGGATGAGATCAGACAGGATGCATTCTAGAAAACAAGGATAGTCCAACATCAAAGGACTAGATGGCATGATAATTACATCAAGGAAAAGAAGTTCAAAGAAGGTGACTGGGCTCTCTTGTTTGATTCAAAGTTCAAACATTTTCAAGGTAAATTCAAAACGCATTGGCTTGGGCCATATGAAATTATGAGAATTTTTGACAATGGAGCAATAAAAATCAGGACAATATATGAAGATAAGGTCACTTTTCTTGTAAATGGTCATAGATTGAAGCTGTATCATAAGCCACTTTCAAGAGAAGAATTTGTCAAGAGATTCCAGGAAAACAGTAATGTGAAGTTAATGAAGAAGAATTTTTCTTCTTCATCAACTTAGTTGAATTTTCTGAATTCAAATGAAAAATAAAAATAAAAAATAAAAATAAAGTATAAACATGAAAACTAAACACTGATTAGCATGTTTATACAGAAAAGATAAAGTGAAAATCAGAATCCTTCTGACACTTTAGCTTTTCAATTTTTTTCTTTTTTTGCAATTAGCTATCACAAAATCATAAGTATCACTCCATCATGTCTCCATTCATTCATATTTCATTCACTCCATTCATCCATATTTCATTCACTCCATTTATCCATACTTAATTCACTCCATTTCATGGTCCATTTCATTTCCGTCTCAGATTTCTAAATTTGATCTCTTTCTGCAGATTGAGTATTACAAATCACGAGTTGCAAACCACTTTTTATGGTTCATTCCACTTCACAATTGTGATTCATTTCATTCCATTACATTTCACTTCACTCCTGAGCCATTCCACCATATTTCATGATCCATTTCATACAATATTCCATTCCATGTTTCAAAGTTCCTATAGGTACATTCTGTACCCAGTCAGACATTCTACAGCCAACTAGACATTCTGTAGCCAGATATCCTGAAGGCAATTATCCAGCAACACTTGTTCAGTAGAAAATTGACCCTGCACACCTATGTCAACAAGAAAAATCAAAGGAATTATGAAGACTGAAGAATCAATGATTTTCAAAGGGGGAAAAAGCATATCAGAACCACAAAAATTAAAGGAAAGGCAAAGGTGAAGTTGTTAAATTATTATGATGACAGAATATGAAAGTTATAGTATAGTTAAGTCATGTATGATTCAAAAAGGTTTTTTTAATTATTCGTGTTGATCATGCCTATTAAACCTATCATAAAAACTTTGGACAAAATCCCCTCCACTCCGCCATATCAAATCATCATTTAAAACTTAATGGTTAAGTACTCAAGTGACCTAATCAGTCACATCACTAGGCCGAAGTATTCAGTAATGATTTTGAATTTCTCACGAAATATTTCCGCAGCCTCAGAAAGTAGAGACATAACTCCTAGCCCACCAGAATCTGCAATTGATATGCTAAGAAGAGATAAATATGAGTTAGAAGTACTCAATAGGCATATCAAGAATGAGAATGACATTTTAAGGGAGCAGGTTAAGCTGAAAAGTGATATGAATACAACTCTCTCTCTACAAATGGAAAAATTGTACAAGCCTAGTGAGAAATTGAAGAAGAAAAACAAAAAGTTAATCAGAGCACTTATAAATTTGAGATTCAAGGTGGTCATAAAGAAGCCTAGGAGGCCTTTGACTATCAGGAAAAGCAGAAGAAGGAGCCTAGATGTCCTAGCAAAACTCCTAGAGTATATGAGTTGATTGCATGAGGACATGCAAAAAATTTGTAGTGGGGGTATGCTGAGCCCCAAAGATGTCCTTTCCCTTCACCAAATTTCACTTCATTTCCCTTGTCCCTTATCAATTACAGGATTAAATGGTCAATAGGATTGATTAAATTCACTTTAGGAATGTATACAATGACTGACTTGCTATATTTTCATGGTTTTGTTGTTGTAGTAATTTTTAACTAGACTCAGCTACAGAATGCAGCCATTCTGTAGCCAGTCGCCTAGTCCGCAGCTATCTTCATGTTCTCACAGGTTACAGGTGTCACTACAAGGGAAAACGCATATGGTTTAATTCCACAACACTCCCACATCATTTATTTCTCTCTACGAAGTCTGAGAAAGAAGCTATAGGTGGTTATGCACGTGGAAGAGATCAAAGCCAAGAAGCAGATTCCTACCAGGACAGGGACTCTACAGATGTCTCCAACAAAGTACGAGGCTTCCATAAGAGTTCTAATTTGATTTTGATTGAAAAAGACACTTGTTCCTATTTCTTCTCAAGGGTAGTTATGTATTTATTTTATAAGAATGACTTGGAAGACCGAGAGACATCTAGCTAGATTGATGTTTTGTTGCTAGATCTCAGAGGACCGTAATACTCTGTTTTGAAATAATTTTCCTTTAATGAAAGAAGTACCTCTTTATTGCAAGATATGAGGCAATATTGAGGATATTTGTATGCTAATCCGGTGGTAGAGGGCCCCTACTTCCCGAGAAGCTCTATGCACATTGTTTAGATAAGTAACTTTAGTCTTGTTTCATTCCTAGCTTAAGCAATTTTCTGAACTTTGTGTTTTATACTCACTTGCATTGGATGCTACAGTCAGTCTTATTCTTACGAATTGTTCCAAAATATCACTAAAATTGAATGAGATATAACTGTAGTATTTTAGGAATTAGTTGCATTTTTCTGAACTTTACGTTTTTGTGCTCAATTACATCAATTGTTACAGCTAGTCTTGTTCTTACGAATTATTCCAAAATATCACTAACACTGAGTGAGACTTAGCTGTGGTGTTTTAGAGCTTAGTTGCGTTTTTGAACTTTATGTTTTTATACTCATTTACAACACATGTTATAGCCAGTCTTGTTCTATGAATTGTTAAAAAATACCACTAACACCGAATGAGACAGAGCTGTAGTATTTCAGTGATTAGTTGCATTTTAGTTTAGTTGTAAAACTCTGGAGATTAATTGCACTCTAGTTCAATTCTGTTCACTGTATTTCAAGTTTGAATGATTGCATTCTAGTTCAGTTTTATCCATTGTATTTTTAGTTTTATTAGTCAGTTGTATTCTAGTTGTTAAGTTAGACTTGATGGCCTTCATTATTTACAAACCACTCCTGTTCTTAACTTCTACTAATACATCATCATCATAGGAACAAGAATTGGTAATGTCATTTTGAAGTCTTGATTGTTCTGCAACTTCTCATAATTTCACAAACTGCCTCTTTTCCAAAGCTATTCCAAAAGATTTCTAATTCTTGAATGAGGTTTAACAGTGATATTTTGAGTTGTGGAATGGATTAATTTCGGCGTCATAGGTTAATTTAGAGTAGAATTCTTCACTAGGTTGCAGAATATCTTTTTTTTCCAAATGTGTTCCAACAAATTTCTAGCCATGGATGAGATTTTCTTTGTGATATTGTAGATTGTTGTTTACTTAGAAGAACCTCATTACATTAAACTTATCATTTTCTCAAATTATTCCAACATATTTCTAATGAATGAATTGGACTGAGTTCATGTTATGAGTTATTGAGTTCATGCTATGAGTTATTTTTATTGTTAAAGTATTGCATTTTCTGTTCTCAAGTGCCATACATAGTTTAGAATAGGTTTTTCTATGTTTTAGTGTGACCAACAACTTCTCTTTACCAACACTTAGTTCTTTTCCTCTTAGAATAAAAACACAAAATCAAAAACATTGGAAAAACACTAAATACAACGTAGTGAGAAACAGATACCTAGGCACATATAGTGCACTTCACTTCAACAGTTTACTAGCCCTGGTTGACAATTTATGACATCAATTTAGGAACACTAAGTTGAGCAGACTGACGTATTTTTAATGCACTGGTGCTCTACAGTAATATGACGCACCGGTAATAGTGTCTAATGAACCAATGATTTATGTGGTTTCCTGGCCATAAATATTTTTTATTTAACCCTATTCCGGTGCGCGGGATGTTTTCTGGAGTACCGGTGCGTTGTCTGTATGCCGCACCGGGCTCTTTATGTTTTCACGGGATTTTAGGAGGCACTGGGGCAGATTATTTTTAAAGCACCAGTGCTCTACATTATCATGATGCACCGGTGACAGTTTCCGGTGAACCAATGATTTCTATGGTTTTTTAGTCGTAAATTTTTTTTACTTACCCCTATTCCGATGCACAGAATTTATGGAGCCCCAGTGCATTTCCATCATTCCGCCCTAGGAACTTTATGTTCTACTCTCTTTTATGAGGTGCTGGGGCATGGCTATGTGACGCACTAGGCATGTACAGTAACCAGACGCACCGGTAATGGTGCCCAGTGAACCAATGATTTTTGTGATTTTTTGGTCGTAATTTTGTTTATTTAAAACCCTTTTCCAGTGCGCGGCATTTACGGGGAGCCCTGTTTGTTTCAATCACTCGGCACCAGGTCATTTATGTTTCGTGCTCTTTTTATGAGGCACTGAGGCTGATTATATGACACGCACCGACACGATTGCTGAATTAAATGCACTGGTAGGGTGTGTATGGAGTGCACTGTTTCCGGTGTGCCAATGTTTTATGTGGTTTTTTTGCCATAATTTGTTTATTTAACTATCCCCCGTTGGGCGAGTTTTTTGGCCGCCCCAATGCGTTTCATTTATTCCACACTGGGTGGTATCTGTGCGGTCGACATGTAAAGCACCGATGCTCTACAAAAATAAAATGCACCGGGGTTGTGTGTATGGAGCGCACGGTGTCCGGTGTGCCAATTTTTGTAATGCACCGGTGCTTTGTCATATTGAACGCACCAGTGCATTTTAGGTTGATAAGAGCACTGGATGAAATACATCCACAAAAACCTCCGCCTGCCAACCTCCTCTAGGTTCCTCCACTAGAAACGAACGTCTAGGGTATTTTTCTATGGGGTTCCTCAAAAACATCCACTAGAGGGTCTTTTCCTTGTAGTGTATTGAATGTGTCTCATTATCATAAACATTAGGAGGTACCATAGAAACGATTTTATATGTAAGATTCTCTCCTGATGTTGATGATTGAGAAAGATTAGAATTTTCATTTAAAGATTCAATAGGATCAATAATAGAACCAAGATTTATCGTTGGAGATTCCTCTTTGTGTTTCCTATGAGTTCTTGTATTATGTTTTTGAATAACAAAGGTAACTTTCTCAATTAAAAATTTCTTAGGAGGTAAGTCGTCACAATGAAATCTGTAGCATAATAACATAAATCTGTTAGAAAATTTGCTAACAGTTTCATTATCAAAGATTGTGAAGTCATCAAATTCTAAACACAAATTCTTATAGTTGTATTTGTGATGAGCAAAAAATAATACCTGCAGAAACTAATTCCAAGAGTGAATACACTTAGCCGGTAGGATCTTGTACCATTCTTGAATCCTTCCTTGAAGTGTGAGAGTGAATAACCTGCAAATTTCATTGTCTTTAGTGATGTTAAAACATTTTAATTTATGTATAAATTGATCAAAATGATCTAAAGCAAAAATGAAATTCTCACCATCATATTGCGATTCGTATATTGATTCAAGTTGTCTCTTGGGTATACCTCTGGTAGGCTTTCGTGAGCTAAAAGCATGACCCAATGTAGGAATACAAATAGGAGCCATGGCTAGTTAAAAAATGTTAAAACAAGACTTCATGCGGATTAACTAGCTCAGGCCCTCCTTCTAGTGCCAAAAATGTTGAGGCCTCAGAAATATGTGGCAACAACAAGGGGGATAACCACCCGGTCCGAACCTTAATGCAACTCCTTTTTCGTTTGGGATGGTGGTTCCAACTAGTCAAACTAGGTCCAGTTACCTTTTCCCTTTTTTCTATTGGTTTAAGATGTGTCTCTAGTTTCCAATAAACAAGGATATCAGGTCGATTCTTCTTACTAGTTAGGTAAGAGAATGACCCTTAATATGTTTTTAATGATACAACCAAACTAACACTAAGATCTACCCCAAAGTTAACCTAGGCTAGACTTTAAGAGTTAATCTATCCATAACATGCTAAGTTATTTTATGTAATATTTATCATAAATCCAATGCAATCTATAACTTGTATTAATTATATTAAATCTATGTTATTTTATTAAACTTATGTTAATATTAATATGAAATGTATATATTTAACTAAAACATAAACTAATTATTAATTAAATCTAATAATATCATTATTATATTTAATTAGATTGATCCTAAGAAATATTAAATCTATTTAGATCTAAACCTTTCTAATTCTATTGATAGTGAAAAGAAATTACTAATTATCACTAACTTGTAAAAGTTAAATTCTATAATTAGATTTATCAAAAACTAATTTAAACAATCTTTAAAAAAGAATCAAACTAATATATACAAAATATATAATTACAACTCTTTTTATTGATCTATATATGATGTAAAATTAAAGATTTAGATCAATACAAAAAGTTTGACTAAACCTCACCTGAATGAGTGTGTGTCTTTAAAGAGGCCTAGTTGTGTAATTAAGCTATAAATACAAAACTAATTTAAATCATATCTCAAACTAAAAAGGAATAACTATCTCTTTCTAATTCGAGAGAAATTTGAGTAAAATAGGGGGAATGACTGATGTAATTCATCATGAAACTTTTGTATTAATTAAAGGAAAAAATTCATGTTAATCAATACAAGTGAAAACAAAAATAAACGTGTAAATTATTAATAAATAGTTATCAACCACCACAGGAATACTTGAATGAATTAGAATTTTATTTCGATCTGATTCTTTCTTGCAAAGATAGCTTTAACAAGACTTCGATAGTAAAATATTAATGACACAACAATAATGTATGATATCAAAGAAACATAATACTTTCTAGAATTTGAGATCAAAACAAAAATGAAATTTTAATAGTAAGAAAATAATCCTTCGTTTCCGATAATAGTACACAATAACGAGAATAAATTAAAATCATCTTAAAATCCCATTACCACAGTCTTGAGAGCAGCTCTAACCATGAATAAAAATACCCACAATAATGTGAAGCCACTTTATAACAGAATCATAGATTCTTTACAATCTCAACAATTAAACACTAAACACTATGCAATAGTGCAAAAGCACAAATTGATCAATTACAGAGAAATCCCTTGTGCTGGATCATAACCCAAATAGAATGGCTATCCTTCTGGTCCTATAGAGTCTCCTTCCAGCCTCCTCTCAATGTTTATTCATTCTTCTTATATAGCCAAACAAATTAGTTTGTTTCCTTCTCCTTGAGCTAAGGCTTCAAATCCTCCATTATTCCTCATCTTTAGATTCCATGATTTTTTGTTTCCAGAACTTTCTGTAAAATCTCAACCAAAAACTTATTAATAAAAATTATACAAAAATAATAAAAAGGAACTATATAAAAAATAAAAGTGTTTTTAAATAAAATCTAAAAACTTTAAATAAAATATTAATCCTAACTTAAACTTATTATTTTTAACACATAAAACTTCCTTTCTTCCGTAAGCTTTTTTCTATGTGACAATTCTTTGAAGTCGTTTAAAAAACTTGGCAGTGAATTCAGTTTCTTCTTATTGACTCTCTATATTCAGATGTCTTATTAACGACGTTGGTGAGTGAATCTATAATTGAGATTATGTTGTGGTGAAATATTCAGCAATCCCTGGCATTCAGCAAACGCATGATCTGAGCAAGTATCTGAGTAGAAGATCTCGAATTTGCTTCACATAATCCACATGTATTTTGCGTTGGTATTCATTCCGTCAAATCCGGGAGAAAGGATCGTTGAGCTCGCAGTAGAAGCTATTTCTATCTGGCAGCAATGTGGAAATTATGATTTTTTCACGTAGGCTCGGAGATGATGATGCCTTGAATAAAGTAGCTATGTTTTTTGAATATTATGCCAACCCCCAAAATTCAAAATAATATTTAATTACAAATCAAGGCGATCTGGTAAGGAATTCATTCCATCAAATCTGCGAGAAAGGATCGTTGAGCTCGCAATAGAAGCTATTTCTATCTGGCAGCAATGTGGAAATTATGATTTTTTCACGTAGGCTCGGAGCTGATGATGTCTTTAATAAAGTAGCTATGTATTTTGAATATTATTCCAACCCCCAAAATTAAAAATAAGATTTAATTACAAATCAAGGCGATCTGGTAAGGATAGGTAGAGCTTGGCATAGGATGCGGTAAATTTTGAGAAATATCACTGTGCATTTTATGATTTTTAATTAACGTTTATCATTGGCTTTGTTTGTCTACTAAAAATAGGAAAATCATGAATTGTTCGTGCCATATTATTTTCTTTTGAATACCATTTAAATTCCTATTAAATTTTTTAGAGGTTTAAAATAGTTTCCCAACGTCGAATTGAGAGGGATTGAATCAAAAAAGATAAATAATGTGTGTTGAGCATCCGGATTAAAGATTGAGGTAGGATCCAGGTTTTCAAAAAGACCACAAAATAATCTGGTCTTGAGATTTATTTTAACGTGTTTTTGTTGTCACAATCTTAGAAAAAATAAATCCAAAATATATATTAAATCTGCCATCCATTATGCAAATACCATAATAATCATTAAAATAGCGGGTAGGGTTATTAATATGGTGCTGGTGATTTGTGATTTGGTCAAATGAAACATTGTAATATTTTAACCAAATAAGATATGCCCCACATGTAGGATTTTAAAATATCGATTGATGATTTCATATGTTTGACTTTCGAAGTTATTTTGTTCATGAAATGAAAAATCCACTTATTTAAGAAATGAACGAAATTTTAAACATTTCATTACTAATTTATGATCTGTTTAAGAAATTTATTATACATATGATTATAATATAATGTGTAACTTTACAATGTTTTATATATATTTTATATGTTTAAATTAAATCATATAAAATATATAATAATAAAAAAAAATTGTATTTATATTATAATAATATGCATAAATGCAATATGATGTGGTGACCAAAAATATGATATCATTTCATCAAAACCCATTTTGTGATGTACGTATCAAAATAAGTGCATGAGACAACAACCAATGTGACCAAAAGTAGAAGGTGAAGTGATGTGCCAAACCATCTAGAAGAAATACCAACTGGTGCAATCAAATGCCAAATGTGAGGTGATGTGGCAACCAAAGGTTCCCCTTTGTCTTCAATTGATCAATATGAAAATGTTTCTATGAATGAGAAAGAAAGCAAGGAGGTGCCAATAAACCAAAAATAATCAATCATAATGACAAAACAAAAATGTGTGCAAAATATGATCAAAATCAATATGATCATAAACTTTTGAGCCAAGTAATAAAGATTCAAAAAGTCAAGAAGTTTTTCAAAATTCCAATAGAGAAGGGAGTTGAAAATGAAAGGTCCCTATGATAAATATTCACAAATTATAAAAATCTAAAATCAAACAAATGAGGTAATATACAAAATAAAAGGCCAAAGCGGCTAAAACACATCCAATCTTCAAATAAGTGTATTTCACAGAAAACTAATCCAAATGAGGTCAAAATAAATTTATATACACAAATAAGGAGAAATCAAACTCATTTTGGCCTTTCTTCTTTTTCAAATTCCAATAATAGTACTATCAAGTGATTGTGTTTCACCACAACATAACCCTAATCAAGTTCCATATCGAGATGGATTTTTTGACCAGTGTCATGCGATGTTGATGGGACTGCTAGAGAGGAAATATTTTCAACTAAATTTTACATATACTCACCGTACAGGTCTACTTTTGAATGACAAGAAACCACCCAAGGGTCTAGGGATCGATGGGGTCCACTAGTGATGGAAGAGATCATACTAATAGGAGAAATAGAAGATTAATAAGGAGCATGGGGTAGGGTTATATGAAATACATTAATAATTAATAGGATTTTAAATAGTCCCATGCCAACACTCCCATAGGCTAAAGGGTTATTTCCAAAAAATGGCACAACAATTCCCATAGTGGTATACTTAGTTGATGGCACACAATATTCTAACTAATCAGTCTTGACAATATTTCTTTCATGAGGAAATTGGAGGACATGAAATGCCAAAGACATGACAGCAGTAATGGCACAGAACCAACTATGTCAAAGGAGGATTTTATAATCTAAGGGCACGTCAACAACTTCAACATTAACCATTGTAGATTTTCCCCCTAACTTGATGGAAAATGAAGGAAGAACACCTTGACACTAGAGGTGTGAATGAAAAATTGATATAAATTTGTTTTTGACTTGAAGATGTTAGAGAACCAATAGTTTTCTAGAATCGTGTAACCATAATACAGGTTGAAAACCCTTTATCAAAAATATTATGGTGTATATCTCGATTGAAAACACAATCCGATATCTGAAAAGTGACATCATGAGAGAGTCTACAGTATGGGGGGGGGGGGGGATTTCAAACATCATAAAAAATTTATTATGAGGGATCAACCCCTCCAATAATGTCAACAAGGTGTTTCCCTATGCAGAACAACTCTACGAAAATTCTAAAGTAGACATGCCACAATGTGCTTGGGATAAATCCTAAAAAATATTGTAGTGTTGGGAAACTCGCAAATTAGGATTGTGCATAAACTTATGAAGAACAATCTTAGGTGGGGGATATTGGTTCCAAACGCTTATATAATTTGAGAGGTCTATTGGACACAGTATGGTTTTCTAACTCTTTATAAGAATAACTCAACTCAGGAGTTTCATAATATTTAGCCCTCACAGACAAGCTAATTTTCTCATTACACATGAGGACATGCACATTTCTTCTAGGACAAAAATAGTTCCCCCCATATCCCACTTGAGGAATTGGAGAAGTGTGAGAAACCATTTTTTTGTGGTTATTCAGTAAATATATGTTTCAATATGGTCAGTTTTGTGGGGTTTTTGGTGGTGCAAGAAGACGGTGAACTTCATCCATACACGAGCACTAGTAAGTCAAATGGTCTCCCTGATAAATTTTAAAAGGAAACATAACCTTAAGACATTTTTCATTTATCCTCCACCATGGTAGGGATGGTTTTGTGTAATCACCTTAGCAAGTTTATAGTTATTCGTTTTCTTTTTCTATTTCATTTTCCTACTAAGTTGATGAGGATTATTTGGTATTGTGGACTACACCATATGAACCTCAATGATTTACTTAGAATACTGTGCCTATTGGGAACTAGACTTACTTGGTTGGGTTTCGGATGTAATAATGAATTTCCCTAGTTAAGTATCTATTTATCTCTTAGCATCAAAAGAAATGGAAAATATGACACCATCATAATATGGTCCCAGTTTGGGTTGCGGTGGATCAAATGAAGGTAGAGGAGCATTAGGGATGACATCATATAAATTTTTTAACTATGAATAAATAAAATCAGGATGTTGAGCATGTAAAATGGCATGCTTCTATATAGATTCCCTTGACCATGGTGATATCCTTTGCTATAAGTTGAAGAAAGGATGGAATAAGGTGTATTTAAGGAAATCATCAAGAATCTTAGCCTCAACTAAAGTTTTTCATCTCCTCCACTCATGAATGTGATCTAAAATGTGAGTAGTGTTATATTGTTTAAAAATGGGCCAAGGAAGCATAGTCACTATAGGATGTCGTATAAAGTTCAATGTACCATTTAGTGGCATCATTATTCAAGGTTCACTGGAAAATATGCAACTCACAATATCGTCCACCAAAGAATTTGAAGAACACCATAAATGGTAGGTGGTAATGTCTCTAGTCATTTTTTCTCCTAAATTCCCCTTCAATTTAGGAATATCAAAAGGTAGTTTGGTGGGTATAGGAGGCCACCTAGGATCATGGCATAGCGGTCATTTGTATTTTTTTCCAAGTCCAACAAATCAAGTGAATCTAGGAATGGAATTTGGTGTTGATTAAATGGATTAGGAGATAAAAATGTGGCCCCTCACAAACCTTGTGCTCCCCCAATATCGTAGTTAATGGTGGAGGATGATGGTCCAAGGATATGTTTCATCCCAGAAAATCTATATCCCATACCAATGGATGTATCGAAATGATATTTTCCTCCATGGGGAAGGCCCCCAGGGAATAAGCGCCTCCCAAAGGTATGAATGCTCATGGAATTGTACATAATATTGGAAGAAGGAACTCCATGTGAAAATCACCACCATAAGTATAGGAACTCATTATCATAATGGTACTAGTGGGTTAATTCCCCTAAATAAACTAGCCCCTCTAAAGGAAAGAGAACCCCTAGAGAAAGGCATCTTACCTAACATAGTACTATCCCAAGGTTGAGATGTTCCACCAAAAGCATTACTACCCCTACACTTTACAGAAGCAAATTTACATCCCTCTACATGTTTCCCAAGGAAAATATGCCTATATTTGGAAAAGGAACCATTGGAATAGATGATCTAGGTGGAAACATTGTACCTCTTATAGGTTGGCTAGGGTTTCCCCATTCTAAATAGAAAGGTGGAAGAAGGAATAGACACAAAAAATTGGGAAAATTTGAAGGGGATATTGAAGAAAATATTGGAATTCCTCGTGAAGAGGATAGAGGTGTTGTCAATGTAGGATAAAATAGCCCTATCATGTAGGTTGACTAGGGTTTCCCCCCTTCCAAATAGAAAGGTGGAAGAAGGAATAGACACAAAAAAATTGGGAAATTTTGAAGGGGATGTTGAAAAAACTATTGGAATGCCCATGAAGAGGATAGAGTTGTTGTCAATGTAGGATAAACGAGCCCTATCATGTTAATCAGTGAAAACGTAGACATGAGAAAAGATACTACCAATGTAGAAAGGGATGAGGGACCCATCTTCACCATGGTATATGCACCACTCTCACCAGAAATAGGATGAGATAACAAGAAAAAGCGTTCACAAGAAAAAGCTCTAAGTTGCACAAGTACAGGGAAAAAAGGGTTTTTCAAAGGAAAATTGACATGTGGTGGTGGACTTTTGTCAATAACCTAAATAGTAACTAATAATTTCCTCTGAGAACCAATATTATCCCCTTCAATCAAAGTGTGGTCTAAGTCCTCATTTTCTATATCTATCATACATCTCATATGTGGTGGACCTTCCTTTACAAGAGAAAGGTTTAAGATTCATCAAGAATTTCGAACAGGTTTCATCCATGGTGACCATATTTTATTATACAACTTTAACTAAAGTAGAATTCCCCTAAGACAAATTAGACTCAAACCAAATAACACTTGTTATCAAATCTACGGAGTAAAGCATACAAATAAATAAATCAAATGGATCTTTCCATAGTTGGAGCTTGCTTTATTATGGCCCTATTTTATGTGAGGATATGGTTGGAATAATTATGTTGGCCTCTTTTTTAACACCTCTTAGGCCCGAAGAAAGTACCCTTATAAATCATGGGACTCCACTTAGAATAACTAGGTGAGTTATGACCAATGTCTACCTTAGGTATAGCAAGGATTTTTCCCTTTCCATCGATTGTGTAAGGTCCCTAAGATTATGACCACTATGGATACCATGTATAGTAGACCGACTTGAGGGTAGTGTCATCAATCAAGTATACATGCAACTGTAAGGTATATAGGAATAAAACGTTTAGATATATTGTTGAAATTGAGTTTTATGACTTGATGGCCTCGCAATTTGGTAAAACATAAGGCCCATATAACTACTCCTAGGCACATAAAGGTTGCATTAAACCTTCCTGTTTCAAATTAATAACACTTTCCTATCTTAATGAGCTATTAGGGGGGTCAAGGATATTTTCCATGCTTTATGTGCCTACCCTGACTATTGTGTAGGATATTAAGGGGATTTTTCACAAATTTCAAGAATATATAGGTAGAGATGTTCATGGGAACTACTCCCTCCTACATAATACTTCCAACTTGGCTAGTTGAGGATAATAAATATTCCTTCTTGTTTTTTGTGGTGACCCAAGAAACATGATCCAACTTTTTATGAGTGTTGGAGGGTAATCATTCCTCCCCTCAAAGAGGCTTCCGCGTACCTATTTTGAATAAATAGAGGGTCGAGCATCCCAGTAGAACAAGTAGGAGTAGGAGAATAATAGTGCAAATCATTAGGAGAATGTAGAAGAAATTATTCAGTTAATGGAAGTAATATTTGATCTTAGTATTCAATATGGATTTTTCTTAAGGGTTCTAAGCTTCCTTAGTTTAGGGCCAACCCCAAGAGCTCAATTTCCCTCTTGTACCATTATTTTTCATGTATTTGATTATCTCTACAACTTATTTCTAAACATTACTTTTATCCATGATTATTTAGATGGTTTATGAGCAGTATTTCATTACAAAATATGTGAGAACTAGATGATAATATTGGTAGTGTTTACATTGTTCAAAATAGTGTTCTTATTTCTGCACTTATTTCACTTTATTTGCTTTCATTTATTTTTGTCCATCATTCATTGTTTACTCTTTCTGTACAATCCCCTTTATTGTAGCTACACGAAGCACTATAGCCTTGTATCTTGTTGGATCAACCCTACCAAAACTAATTTGATGATTTAGACATGTGTGCCTTACTACTTTACAACCTTTCCTTTGCTTCTTCACCTTCCAAACTTGCATTTAGCATATTTTCCTTCTTGTTGGACTATCTCTTATAGCAAAACAAGGACTCTAGTAACAATTTGCAATATACCTCTAAAACTCGCCCAAATTTGAACCCAACTCATGATTTACCTTCTTTTATGTATTAAAATTCTCTTGTAACCCTGATAAAGGAATTAAGAAATAGAGAGACCATTTAAATTCCTTTATTTGAATTGTTTTATAAATTTATTCTTTCTTGCAAAATTAGGGTTTATTGTTTGTAATATTTTACTTCAACAAAGTTTTTTCCTTGCTAGATAGAATGGGTTTAATTTTACTTATTTTTAGTTATAATAGTTTTCCTTCATTTCTACAATTAGCTTAATTTTACTTGTTGCCTTTCATTTCCCACAATTTCAGGTTTTGTGTAGCATAGAATAGTTAGATTGGTCTCAATACAACTATATTTCTTAATTTTTCTTCCACCTACATAAGATTCAACAAAGGGGAAGAGACAATTCCTATTTCACGTATAATTTTGGCCCCTGTTAAGTTTGTACGAACCTTGGGTTGAAAATTAAATTTCATATCCTTGAGAGTTGCAACATTGTTGCTGCAATAGTGAGGGCCATCACTTGTTGGCAACGTTTCCATGGAATTCTAAAAGTATGTATTTTATTTTTCCTTAATTTATTTGTTCATTTCATCTCCTACAAAAAGAAAAAAAAATGCATTGGCATCTTATTTTCAAAAATATATAAACAAAAAAATATTTCTTTCTTTTATGCCTTAAAGACTTAGGGATAGAATAGGAAAAGTTTGACAAAGAACCCCCACTTCTACTAGCATCCAACCCATTTTAGCTAATTGAGAGCTTATTTCCCTATCCACGGGCGCTATTGAGGCCCATTTTTGTGAGAAATCGAGGATACTTAAGGAGCTTGTAGAAGGAGAAAGACCTTCACACCCCATCAACACTATGGTTGAAAATTGACAACCAAAAATATTTACATTTCCCATTAGAGAGACAGATGGAGAGGCTAAAATGAAAAAAATTAACCCATTTGTCCCCCCACTCTTCTATGGTTTAATTTTAGAAGATCCTGATATTGTCATTTTTTATTTTTCTATAGTATGCAAGAGTTATGACCATATGATTGATGAGAAGAATCTCAAATTCTTCCCCTTCACTCTCAAGGATGCAACCCTTTGGTGGTTCATGAGCCTACAAGGGTACATCATCACCACATGGAAAAAATGAAAAAATACTTCAAAAAAAACATTAGAATTATTTCAAAGAAAGGGATACTAGAGATGAGATATTCAGAATGGTCTAAGGAGAAAATGAGTCTATGGAATATTTTGAGGAAATATTTCAGTTGAGTTATAGAAGGGTGCATAATTTCACCTTGGATATAGAATCCTTGAAGCTATTCCTACTATGAGGAGTTAGAAAATAACTGATGAAAAAACTCAACCTATTAGCCAATGGAGACATATATCAACTTAGTGATGATGATATCAAAACGGTATAAAAAAGTCATTACAGGGCTACTAGCAAAAGAGGTAGAGCAAACAAAATCTCGGTAAGTGCCTCTTCCTCATTCTTAATTACTAAAAATGAGATAGTATGTATGCTAAATGATAGTAATACAAAAATATTACATTCATTTTCCATGCATATCAACACCCTACAGATCAAGAGGAAATAGGAGGAGGAAGAAATGGCATTAGCCATATCCTATTCCCAATGCATTAAAATACATCCTAGGAATGAATGACCTTTTAATATCACATAAATATGTTTTCTATGTGAGGAAAACAATTAAACTAACAATTTTCCATCATTTCTAGGTTTTGAAGGTTGTATACCAGGGAGAAGAAGGGAGCATGGAGCATTTGTTCTTTGTCAACTAAAAAAGGCCACAAGCTCCTATGTAGTTCTAACTAGGTATGAACTTCTCCCACCTTTAAATTTCAATTATAATGCTCATTATCAAACTTGGTGTCCTCCTAAACCTTCACCTTGGACTGTTCCCACTCCTTGGTCATATCCTACTCAAAAATTGTACTCCTTCTTTTCAACCATACCCTACTCAACCTCCTCAATGGGGTAATCCATCTCTAGGATGGAGGCGTCAGGTGGCCTAACCACCTTCTCTAATGCCTTCTCCTCAACAATCTCAAGCACCCTAAAAAATTCTTAAAGGAAACGACAAATTCTTGTCCAAACAAATCCTACTCCCATAAATAAGTAGGCTCAACCAGTCTACAGCAGATCAACCACTTACCAAAACTATTGTAGAAATCTAGGAAATCAAATAAGGTATAGGAAGGTATTTCCAAATATTCATCCACCTCCTCTAAAAAAAGAAAATCTCTAGGAAGAGAAGAACCTGTACCTCAATTTACCCAACCAAAGCCTTTATATCCTAAATATTTACACCATACAAACTATACACCCAAAAAGAACTTGAACTTCTATGAGAATAGAAAAAATTGTGTTTCAAGATCCCCCTCCTTCAATCCACAAAATATTTTCCTATCTACAACAAGTTTATTAAAGAATAATGCCTTCTAAGGCCCGGGAGAAAGAAAAAGGATGCTCCTATTATTAATTTCATAGGTAGGTAGTCGATCTTATTCTTTGGAGAGTATTCATCCCCAAAGTATGATCTTGAGAGCCTAGTAGTAGATGTCCACATCAATCACATTGCAATTCCAAACACTCTCATTGATATGGGAGTTGAAATAAATGTCATGACCAAGTATACCATGCTCAAAATTAACCTCCTAGGACCTGTAAGGAAGACCTCTATTGTGCTACAACTTGTTGACAGGTCCACAATAACACTTGAAGGTATCATATAAGATGTAATGGTATCTATTAATTATTAAAAGTATCCCTGTTATGAAACCAGCTCACAAAATAGAAGAAAAGAGAGATCAACGACTTAGAAATCAGCCTCTTCGAGGGGGTAACCTTCTTTACATTACATAAATTAAAAATTCTTGGATGATACAAATGAAAAAACATCCTTTCTATATATAGGAATCCATGGGGTCACAATATAATCCTAGCCGACCTAACAATAATAATGTAAGGGCACAAAAATAACAGTGGTGGCTTTTATGGGGCACAATAATAACAATATGTGGGCCACATGGGTACAACAATAACAATAAGGGAGCTACACTAACAAATATAAGGGACTACACTAGAAATATAGGGACCTAACATGCCCCTCTGCTTCAAAAAAGTGTTGTCCTCAATGCTTGAGTAGATTTGGATGCTTCTGTATAAAATTCTCATCCTCCCATCTGGAATATTCAGTGGGTAAGTTCTTCCACTTAATGAGATACTCTAAAATTTATCGATTTTGTAGTTGTCAAGTTATTGTTTCCATGAATTATTCAAGTTCCAATATGATTTTTCTTTCCTCATCAAGTTCTGGCAATATTGTTTGAATTGGAAGTTTGTCGCCTATAACCTTATTTAAACATTAAACATGGAAAAATGGGTGCACTCAAGAAGAAGCAGGGAGCTCCAATTTGTATGCCATAGTACCAATATTTTGAACCACCTTGTAAGGACCATACTACTTGAGCGATAATTTATTATCCTTCTTAGCTTGCTTGAGGGACAATTGTATGTATGGTTGTAGCCATAAAAATACCCAGTCTCCTACATCAAAATTTCTCTCGCTGCGATGTTGATCTGCTTTCTGTTTCATTCGATTTTGTGCCAAATTTAGGTTATTCTTTAAGAGTTGGAGAAATTGTTTTTTATGCTTGAACTTGTTAATATGGAAACATGCGCCATGATCCATCCTTCATGTGCACCAATACTACTAAAGCAGAGAAACAACTTTGACTATGTTGAATTATACCAGGCTATAACGTTTCTGTAATCATACTTTAAATTTCACTCTTTTGGACATAAGGATATTTGTAAGGCCTGATGTTCAAAGGAAGACTTCCTAGAATCAAATGAATATCATGATCATGATCAAGAATAGGTGGGAGTCCTTTAGGAGTTTCAAACACCTTGGAATGATTGTCCAAGACTTTTTGGACATCTAAAGAAATAGATTATTTTGATGTTGGAACTTCTAGTGATCATAATTGTGAAATTATGCCTCGTTGTTCTTTCTTCACAAACTTTTTCATGACATTAGATCTTATTATCTTTCTCGATTTCCCTGTGATACCGCGTAATTCAAATTCCTTTCCTTCCATAAAAGGTTCAAGAAATGTTCTTGAAAATTAAAAGCTATCGTCCCCAAATATTGTAACCATTGTACTCCTAGTACAACATCAGCACCTCCCATTGGAATGGAAATCATTGGAATATTAGATGCATATTACCCCATGGTTAGCTTGATATTATGGAATTTTCCAGAGCAATTTATAGTTCCTCCATTTGCAACCATCACTTGACACTCTAGTGTTGGGTATAGGGAGAAATTCAATTTCTTGGCTACCTTACAATGAATAAAATTATGGGTACTACCCGAATCAATCAACACTATTACCTTTTTTTTCTTGATATTTCCTTCTATCTTAAGAGTTTGAGGAGTGGTAATTTCTTCCAATGCATTAAAGGATATGGTTGGACTCATTTATTCTTTCTCTAGGGTTGGTTCCTAGTGCATATCCTCTTATTTTGAATTTTCTTGTTCATTTTCTTCCTCTTCACAATCTATGTAAAATAATTCCTTCTCAGCACACTTATGACCTTTAGTGTATTTTCTATCAGAACTATAGGAAATCCCTTTTTCTCTTTTTTCTTCCAATTTTTGTGGTGTCAACCTTGTAGGTTGTGGAATTCTAGGAGTAGCAACACTTCCATATTTATAGATGTGAGTGGTAGGCTTCCTTGTTACCAAAATTTTACATTCAATTTTTCTTGCCAACCTGAATGCCTTCTCCAATGAATCAGGTTCCCAAAGGAAAACCTCATGTTGGATGTTATCCTTTAAAGTCCCTATGAATACATAAATCCTGTGTTCCTCTGGAATATCAGTTACCCTTATATACAATTTTTGGAAGTCCTTAATGTGCTCCACCACTAAACACTTTTGTTTGAGATTTATCAATTGGCTAAAGAATTTTTTGCTCTTTGTATCCTCATAATGTGCTATCATTTCCTATGTAAAAATTGACCAAGTGAAAAATTTTTTAGAGGAGAAAATCCATCGATACCATACAAATGTATTTTTCTCTAAATATAAAGTTGCAGTGCATACCTTTTGTGTGTTTTGCACATTATTGAGATCAAAATATTGCTCCATCTCTAGTATTCATGTTACAGGATCCTTGCCATCAAACTTTCTCATATTGATCTTTGGAATATCATGGGTCTTCAATCCAACATTAGATTTTATGAAATCACGATTAAAAATGATTTTATTCTCATCATGAGTTTCCTCTACTATCTTTTTTCCATTAGGAATCATGTCTTGTATCAACTTTTTCAAACCTTCCATGTCTACTTTTAGATCATGATTCATGTCTTCCTTGTTGTATTTAATTTTTTATTCCATTTCATGCATCTTAGCTTCCATGTTGTTATTACTCATTAATTTAAACAATGCCATTGATAGGGTTCATGATGTTTCATAAGTCATTTTCATGAAAATTGACTGAAAAAAATTTGCATTTGGTGATATCCACTATAAGTCTAAAACCCATCCCAAACCATTTCATATCATCTCAAATCAACCTAATCTCATCTATTTCTCATTATCATGCATTTTTACCATAAAACATTCCACTAGTCAGTTTTTCACAGTTTCGTAGAGAAATATATGGTAAAGCCGCAATTTTCTCTACGAAACTGCCTAAAACTGTTTTCGCTACGAAACTGGCTTTTTCTTTCAAAGAGTGTAAAAATGGTGTGAGGTGTCAAATTTTAATGGATGAAGACAAAGGTGAGGTAAGCTAAGGCATTTTTCATAATTCCCAAGAATGCAAGATCATATTTTGTCTCATCATTGTTTTTGTGGTCACATGTGTCATCATCCTCCCTCAAATTGTTAAATTAATTTTTTTTTAAATCAACCAAGCTCCTCTTTGTCATTAACCCTTCATACTTTTCATGTATCAATGATTTTTCACCCTGGAAGAATCCATCTCTTTGCAAAACAGTGCTCTATCAATTTGTTTCTTTAGAGGTGTCACATGTTTAAGAAGGCAACTTGGTTATAAAGGAAGATGGCCATGAAGGAGAAAGCATAAAAATGAGGCTCTATGATTAGATATAATCTCATGTAACTTAAGCTATTCATGGAAGAACCTAGCTTTTCTGAAGAATTCACAAATTCAGGTTGCTTGAATTTCTGTTGGAGCTACAAGGGAATTTTCTTTGTCTTTGTACAGTGTGAGAAATAAATTTGAACAGAATATTATGGATCAAAAGAGATGAATTCAGAAATAATGAGAGAGGTTATTGTCAAGCATAGAACAAGGAAAAAAAACCTCATTCAATTTTCTCATAGGTGCTACTATTTTGGAGATTCGAAGATATCTCTAGGACCTATTTTCAGAAACCAGAATTTTCCTGTTTTGTACATGTTTTTGTAATGCATATTCTAGACCACGAGAGATGCTTTTCCAAACTTTTTGATTTAAAGAAACCTCCTCTAGTTTTTAAAAATCTACCAAGGATAGGGAGATATGAGCTCATCTTTTAACCCTATTGTTTCAAAAAAACCAAGTCATTGCATTGGTAAATTAACTTGCTAAAGGTGAAAATAATGCTTTTTGAAGAGGGTAAGAGGCATTTTAAACAAAGTGTGCTTTATCATATTTAATCATATCATCTTTCAAACCTATAGGCTAAATTTGGAAGAAAAATGAATATTTTGTAATTTTCAGCCATATTAAGCAGGTCTGTAGCGTGCTCTAGGCTTGAAGGACGAAAAACGCTACGAAATTTCTGAAGATGCTCTTTTGCCTTTAAAATAAATTTTATGAAGAATTAAGGAGGGAGGTTGACTGTATTTAGATTTTTTGACCTAAAAAATTTTTTTGACTGGCAGAGGTGGCAAAAGGAAGGGTGAAAAGACAGAAATCAACTTGCTACTAAACTACGCTACAAAATTTCTAAAAATGTTTTTTTTGCTTATAAAAACAGTTTTTTGAAGGTCCAAGGAGGGAGGTTGATGGTATTTACTCATTTTTACCTGAAAAATAATGTTTGACCAGCAGAGGTGGCAGAAGGATTTTTGAAAAGAAAAAAATTAGTTCGTTACTAAACTACACTATGAAACTGCCTAAACAACTATGTTTTGTAGCGAGAGGATTTTTAACAATTTTTGGAGGTTTAAAAATTACATGGAAGACCAATCAACCATTTGGAGATATCCAACCTAACAGTGGGCCATACAGCATAGACTCACTACTTGAAATTAGTGTCACTCATCCAGCTCAACATGAAGACCAATATTAAAGTGGATTTTATCTTTTCCTGAAAAATAGGACTGTGTTTCCTAAATCTAGGGGGTACATTAAATGTTTTAGTGATGGTGAATGCTTCTCAAGAATTTGATCCCTATCATGTAACTGTCCCACTATTGTAAAAACTGAATGTAATAAATATGAAGTAGAGTCCTATTAGGAATGAAAGTCTTTAGAGACTATCTGTCTTTTCTATTCCAAGAATATAGTTTTCAGTTTTGTTAAGTGTCAAAGTTATAGTTCGAAGATATAGCCATATGGGCAGATCCTATGTAACGGAAAAAATCCTATTAATATGTAGAACTATGTAGGAAAGAAGGGTTGGGAAATGTTGTTTCAGAAGACTAATTTGTAAAGCTTTAGAGTTTCAACAATATACATTGACAGTACAACTTTCTTTACCTGGTATTCTTATTATGTTTCAATGAGTTGATGTTCTATCTTTCTTAATGTTTTTCCTCCAATATCTTAATGCTTGATTACTCAAAACTCATGTTTCTCATGCTCTAACTTCCTTTAAGAATTAAACTATGGTATATCACTCTTAATATTTTTCTTTCAATATTTTGATGTCACATTACTCAGAATTTGTGTTTCTCATGCTCTGAATTCCTTTGAACATGAAGTTATTAAATATTTTATGTGTTTGTTGTCCTTTCATTGAAGCATCTACAAGCCTCAACTTCCACAAGGAAATCCATTGTTAATAAATTCTCTAACACTAACTCCATAAGCCGAATGGTAGCAAGTCCTTTACATTTTCAACCTGCAATCAATCATAGTCAAGTTACAGTCATAGAGTTAGCCATCTAGTATAGTTTTCATTTCAAATCCTTTGATAAATTGAGAGAGCCCTCTCAGGCTGAAGCGACTAATCTTCAATCAAACTCTAGTTTGAAATAGCTACTCCAAGTTGACCATTGCAGTAGCCCAATAGGACTCAATTTGGTGATAACACATGCAATTCTTCAAACCACCCATCTTATCTTCCACGTCTTTCTTCAAACCATCCATCTTAGCTTCCACACCTTTCTTAAAAACTTCAATTTCATTTTTTGTTTCTCTTTGTGAGAGTGAAAGTTGTTGCACTTGCTCTTGTAATTTTGTTATATCATGTTGCACTTCTTCCTCTTCTTGAGTCATAGTAGAGCCTTCTGAGGGCTTAATTGATCTGAATTTTAATGTTAGTTATTATTGTGATAATTTCATTTTCAGATATAAAACTTATTTATTGATCTTATGCTTGATGTACAAGTTCCCTTGATCCTTATGTGTGTCAAAGAGGTAATTAAAACTGAATTTTATTAGTGTTTTTTTAATAATAAAGCATGAATTTAAATGGATAAACGGAAATAACATAAATAACATCAAACCATCACAAACTGATAGTAACATTAAAGAAGATTTTTTATGAAGGAGTTCACCCCTCCTGAGCTACATCTCCTTGGTCCAACTCCATAGCGTGGGCCTCTGTAATAGCTCAGTTGTGCTCAAAATGTTGTTTACATGAATCAGATGCTCTTGGAACATGTTCCAATGAGTATAAAATTTTTAAATATATCAGAAATGACTATTTGTTTACTCAGTTTGGTTACCAGATGCTCTGGGGATGGCCTTCCCTCCTAGTGGCCCTAGGTTTCAAAAATATTCAAGGTAACAAAAACCTCTCTAGATGACCTCTTCTACCTCTGCAACCTATTCCAATGGCTCAAAAACATGAAAAGCTGTCAAGAATGACTCTTCCTGAGCCCAATTTGGTCGAAAAATTTCCTCAATTATGGCTTTTCTAATCTCCAAAGTGACAAAATCTCCTTCAGATGTGCTCCAATGCCTCTATAAATTGTATCACTATGTTCAGAGCATCAAATACATCAAAAATTAAGTATTCACTCATTGAAATTGTCTTTCAGCTGATCTGGGCCTCCAATCCCAGTGTTCCAATGGATTCAAAGCATGCCAATCTACTAAGAATACTTCAATATTTATAGTAGAGCCTTCTGAGGGCTTAATGGTTGTTGAATTCTTTTTAGGGGGCATTTCAGGATCCAATACTAATATCTATGCTTCAATGTGCCCTTGGAATCACTTCAAATTGATTTTTCAAACAAGACTTATGAAATTTGAAAACAAATACACACCTTTTTCTTTCTTTTGAGGAGCTCAATATTGAAACCGATGCATCTATATAATTTCAGATCCCCTAGATTTTATCTTCAGTCCTTTAGTATGCCTCTAAATCTTCTTTCCAATTCCATAGGTCTGACCTGATTTCGATTCTTTAAGAAAACGTTATTCCCAATCTCCCACAATGACCTAATTATGGATTGGTTTAGTAGAGAGAAATTGTACAGTGTGCCATGTGTCAGTGTTTCCTCCTCCGGCCCTAAAATTGATACAAAGGAAACTACACTCCATTTAATTTTTCATCACTTTTTACAGAATTCCAATCCAATGCTCAAAGAACGAGTTATGATGATTTTACCAAGGTCACCTCTTTGAGATGAAATTCAGGAGCTTGCAAAATCCTAAATGTTTACACAAAGTTCCTCAGGCGTTCTTTGCAAATGGTTGTTTTTTGTATCTTCTGAACCTTCATATAAAAAATGTTATAGCGAAAATTCCATGATGACCTATTTGAAGCAGTGAAACCCTAGAATCCAAATCTCTGATACTAAATGTTATGAAACCAGCTCACAAAATAGAAGAAAAGAGATATCAACGACTTAGAAATCACCCTCTTCGAGGGGGAAAACTCCTTTAAATTACATAAATCAACAATTCTTGGATGACACAAATGAAAAAACCTCCTTTCTATATATAGGAGTCCATGGGGTCACAATATAATCCTAGCTGACCTAACAATAATAATGTAAGGTAACAACAATAACAATAGTGGTTTTTATGGGGCACAATAATAAAAATATGGGGGCTACATGGGTACAACAATAATAATAAGGGGGTTACACTAACAACAATAAGGGACTACACTAGTAATATAGGGACCTAACAACCCCATTGATTTCCTTGTCCTCTATCCCAAGACAAGTTTAATGGATACCCATATCTTGGGAGACCCTGGTTAGCCACTATTTATGCATATATCAGTTGTAGGGCTGGGAACATGATCATCACCAATGAGAAATCAACAACACAACTTTTTTTATATCCTCCTACATAACCTCTTGTTGAGGATAACTATCTGACATGGGTAGAGGAAAAGAAGAAGAATAAGAATTACTTTCTTACATGGGTAAAGGAATAAGAAGAAGAAGATGATGATGAAGAAGGGGACTTTGTCCTCTCCTCAATAAGAATTACTTTCTTACATGGGTAAAGGAATAAGAAGAAGAAGATGATGATGAAGAATGGGACTTTGTCCTCTCCTCATGTTACCTTTTATGTATATTAGAAACCACCATTAGTATAGGAAATTTGATGAAGACAATTTGATTGATTACTTTATGCAAAACCAATACGTTTTTGCCATAAATATTAATGCCTTAAAAGAAGAATCATCTATAGAGATGCATGTTTGTTCTCAAGAAATTTCATTGAAATATTTATTAATTTTTTTTCTGAGAAAAATAATTTGAAAACCATAGAAATTAGCCCCTTTAAAACCTTCAAACTCAACCCCTTTCTCCTAGCTGATGAAGAAAACCAAATTTTCACTATACAAAAATAGCATGTTGATCCATTTTCATGGGACTATGAAGAGATGATGGGAATTCATACTTTTTTGTGAACTCACCATATATATATATCAAGGAATATAATAAACCTATTTTTTAGCCACGAAGGTGAATGAACCCTGCATTAAAGATATCGTGAAAGATTAATTGCAAAAAAAATTGGATGAAAAATTCATCTATGTGATATAAGATAGTGAATGGGTGTCTCTCCTAGTCATTTCCCCTAAGAAAAATGGGAAATGGAGATTTTTTTTTTACTACATAGAACTCAACAAATACACTAGGAAATATCATTTTCCCTTACATTTTATTGACCAAGTTCATGATTTCCTAGTTGGGAAAAATCTATTCTCCTTCTTGGATGGATTTAGCGAGTACAACGAAATCCATATCAGTCTCTCGGATCAAGACAAGATTGCCTTCACATGTCTATGGGGGGGATTTTCTTATAAAGTCCTTCCACTTCGCCTGTACAATACCCCTTCCATCCTCCAAATGGTTGTGTTGATCATATTCTCTGATCTTGCATGTGATTCATGTTGAAGAATGTAACTAGTGTCGGTATTCATAATTGTATTTGAGTCATGATGTAATTTATTTGTCAAAATAAAATAAAATAAAATTTTATTATTAAAGAAATTGACTTATTAAAGCATGGGTTTCATGATTGGATCAATTTTTTTTAGGTAAAAGCCTCCATTGAAGGCTTCTATGGTTTATGTCAAGTATCCTTATCCATGTCATAATGTAAAGGATCCTTGTTGGGCTCTATTTTTCAATAAAGAATTTTATTTTAATGTAAAATAGGTATTCTAGGCCTCATCCACCAAGGCATCTTCAAACTAGAAAAGTCAGCCTAATTGAGAGGAATTTTTTTTTATGTAAAGGAAGCAACTCGACCTCATTTGAGATGCTCACTCATCAAGTTCAATCTAAATTCTTTGGGGTTAGAAAAGTGTGAAACTCAAGAAGGAAGAATAAAAGTTTAGGGAAGGAGAAGGAGGACACTATCTGTGTAAGAAAGTCGAAATTTTCTCTCTCTTTTCTCACACGTGCGAAGGAATTGAAGTTGTTGGAGGAAAAAAGCTAAAATATTGTTGCTGGGCCGAAATTATGTAGCTGGGGGACGAGGTTTTGTAGCTGGGAAGTTGAATTTATGGATTATTGTCGGGTTAAAGTTGTTGTACAAGAAGATACTACATAATTGTGCTAAATAATATTGGAATGTTGACTTGGTGGAGGAGGAAGGTATTTGGGTCTACGGTCTTGGTCTATCTCAAATTGAATGTTCTAGTGGAGGATTTTGACTGGGTTTTTCCCTATATAGGGGTTTTATCCCAGGTTGAGTGCTTACTTCTAGTGTCCCTTATCTTCATGTTTTTTATTTGATGATTTCTTGATGAGAAGAAGATAAAGAATAACTTAAAGAATTTAATTATAAAATCATAATATCACAAGTAATTATCAACATCAGAAAATATTTATGCCTTTCTAAAGTTCTAACAAGGCATCAGAGTTAAGTTGAAGAATAAGGAAAAAGGCACTCTAAATATCTATTGAATAAAAGGGGATCAAACAAAAGTCATTAAGGAAAAGGATTATATACGAAGATAATCCTACTATCGACATGAACTGTTACACCATTTTTTTGTCATCTAACCTGTTACTATTAGATGGACTAAAGTACACCATGTAAGACCAATTTTACCACAATAAATTTGCTTTCACTATGAAAAATAATTTAATAACCCATAGTTTATTAAGTTATTTCTGGTCTAAATAGGAAACCCCGTGAGGGATAATTAAATAAATCCTTATTTGTTTGATTTTCCTCTAGGGATAATCAATTAAACCACTATTTAATTATTATTCCTGGTCATATTTAACCCAAAACAGAAAAATTAATTAGATAAATCATTATTTATCTTATTATTTCCTAGGAATAATTATTTAAATCATTATTTAATAATATTCCTTGTTAAATAGAAGGGTTTTCCATTCATTCACTACCTTTCGTTGCCTTAAGACCACCCTTTAATCTTTACTTTTGGTTTGACTTTGATCCTCCATCATTGTCATATTTTTCTACATTTTTCTTGTGAGATCCCTTTGAGTTCCATCTTTGTCTGGGTTTTCTGCACCATCAAGAGATAGAGATCTTAGATCTGAAGCATTTAGGACAGACAAGAACCCTTCCCATTGAGGGGGACTGGTAACATCTTTCTATGTTCCCTTCCCAGGTGTCACAATACAAAAAATTCTTCAAAAATTCTTGTCTTTTCCATTGGATGCATGGAGCAACTCTTGATTAATTTTTCTTTCTTAATTTCTTTAACTGCATAGATCTAGATTTCTGTAGCATTTATTCTAACCACTAACTATAGATCTAAGGAAATTGAAAACCACATTTGATGTTAGGGTTGTTTGTTATGCACAGCTAAAGTGAGTTTTTTCGCACGCTTGCGATTAGAATTCACACTAACAACTGGCAACTCCACAAGGGTTTTTAATTATGACCACTGTCTTTTTTCAGAACCCTGCATGACCAACTGCTTCAGCCCTAGGGTTTTTCTTCAGCTTCTTATTTTGAATTTTTTGATGTTTTTTTAAACCTTTTTAACCCTAAAACAGTAAAATTCTAACTTTTGTGTGTTTCTGGGCCTTTTGCGTAGGTAATAGGTATCAGCTGCAACATAGACGACACTTTTTTTCTGAAACCTGATCCCGAGATAGCCAGAAGTGAAGGTCGCACTTTTTGGCCAAAAATTTGCGACCTCGTCTCTCATGTAGCAGATATATACCCAAAAACTGTGACCTTAGTGGAAAATATGTCAGAACCTGTGACCTGTACTTTTTGTAGGATTTTTTCTGTGATTTTTTTAGGGTTTTTCTGGGGAACTCTTTAGGGTTATCTGACCTGCGTCTTTACCCGTCATGGACCTTTAATTGCATATTTTTAGTCGTTGTAGTAGGAACCAAGCCCCCTAGGGCTTCAATACATTTCCACCTTTTCAGGAAGAGTTTAGTTGAACTAGGTCTTCTAAGTTTTTAGTCTTTTTCAGCCATTTTTCAGATCTGAACCTTCACTTTCAAATCCATTTTAGATTGGTTATTTTTCCATCCAAAACACCTTTTTTTAGTTTTGTTTGGTCCTCCTTTAGGGTCCCCTCCATTTTCCTTCACATTGTAGCCTTTCGCCACCTATTTTTCAGCATTTTTCTATCTGGATTTTTGTTTCTCTCTACACCTCTTTCCAGCAGATATGAACTTTAGATCCCTGTCCCTCTTGACCTTAGATCCATTAGCCATTTTGTGTGTTTTGAGTAGATTTCACCCACCCATGTACTATTTTTTGGGAATCACTCCTCCTTGGGTTTAAACGTATGCATCTTTAGCTGTTTATTTTACAGTCGCTTTCAGTTTCCTTTATTGTTGCTTTCAGTTTCATTTACAATTATACAACATATTTTTTTCTTTTTTCTCCGCACATGTCTGGGCTTAATTAAAATTAACACACTTATCACATACACACACACCTAAAGCGAAGAGCACCTGGTTTACTCTTCCAGGCCAAGACTTAAACATTGTAATCAATTGATCTGCACCTCCCTACCCTTATTTACCTCTCTTCCTTATTGGGTTCTGTGTCTCTTTCCCAACATTTCACCCCCATTGTGTTTATCCCGAAGACTCCAAGGCCTTCATCCTCAGTTTTCATTAGGAAGAATTACACCACTATGTAGGGTTCGAGTTCATCCTCCGTTGAGTCCCCATTCCAACTTTGATTTTGGTTCATTGGGTTCCCCTTATGTTTCTATCCCTAGCTCTTCTCCACCTTTCACCTTCATCATGTCTAGTTTAGGACCTAATGTTTGTGGTGGCCTCGGCCCTAATGCTAGAAATGCCACCATTGGTGCCGCAACAAGAACTATTATGGGTCCTCCTTTTCCTCCTTATATGGTAGGCCTAAGCCTTTCTGATTTGAGCCAATTGATTAATGACCCCATACACCATGATCCAGGTTGGTCTTCTATGCCAACCAAGATTCCTTCAGACATCCCCAATTTTGAAGGAAATGTTGGAGAGGATCCTACCAACCATGTGCATTCTTTCCACATGTTGTGTTCATCTAACTGCATCACCGATGACTATGTCTGCCTTTTGTTATTCCAACGTACACTTACTAGAGAAGCTTCCAAGTGGTATGTCGATCACGCCTCCTCCTCTCATACTAATTTTTCAACCCTTGCCAAGTATTTTTTGTCTTACTTCCAACCTCCCCTTTGCTATGACACTGGTACTGAACTCTTGACCTATTTCTACCAAACTTCTGCCACCCATCTATCTGACCATATTCAAGAATGGCGTAGAGAAAGAGCCTATGTCAAGCCCCTGTTTTCGAAGACCATGTCTACATTGACTGATTTCTTAGATCCCTTTTTCCTGTGATTGGTAAATATGTCGCATATCACTTTTCTTATATCGAGGAAGCTACCCTCTAGATTGCGTTGAAATATGACTTGATCTACGCACTATCCAGTTATGTTTATACTATCTTACCTGATCTCCATAGACCTGGTGGTGCCAACACACCAGGGACATCTCATGCCACCGACAGTATCGTTGGATCCCTTTCACATTCGTACACTCATCCTCCCATGGATTATGCTTTCCCTCAGGGAAGGGCCAACTCCTCTAGCAACTTCCCCCCTCCTAGAAGGATTTATCCAGGACACGACATGCCTGTTGCTTTTTCCCAACTTGTTTACCCCAATTTTTCTCAACCTCCTTATTATCTGTATCTGCATCCTCGTGCTCCAGCTCCTCTAGCACCAGCACCTCAGCCTCCCTTGCCTTCTCAAGCTCTGCAACAGCAGCCACTACCCTTAGGGTCATGTGTATGCATAACATAGAGCAACTAATCCTCCCACTTACAAAAAGAAGAGGAAAGGTAACCAAAACCAACCCACTCCCAGTAATCCAGGAAAAAATCCCCAAGGGAATACATTTAACACTGCAACCCATCAACAGGGTGCTCATCCCAAGCAGGTCAAGCCTATTTGCATGAGTTAACATTGTTCTTTTTGCGGTGTCTATGGTCACTATACCCATGATTGTCCCATTTTACCTTAGATGCATCAAATGTGGGAAGATCAAGTAGTGTCTCGAGGATAACAAGCCTCTTCTTCAGTTCCTCCTAACGCCACACCTACTCAACCAACTGTGTTTACCAATCCTTTCCCCTAGCAAGGATATGTGGTTGCCCAACCCCCTGAAAGTCAGGCAGCCACTCAACCTCTCCCATATGGTACCTCTGATTACCATATCCTCACGATGAACTGCAACCAGCCCAATACCATTGACCTCAACCTTCATACTCGGTCCTGCCAGTACAACAAGCCTCTTGCTACGTCTGCTACCGAGCCCCCATCTTCAGGTCCCACAAAGCCAATTTTGACACCCAATGGTCATTTACATATCCCTCGGCCTAAGGCAAAGGTACATACCAAGGTCCCAAAAGGACTATTGCACCAAAACACTCTGGTAAATCTTCCGACTCCTACAGTATAGTAGATGACTTGGTGCAATTCCCTGCAGCCATGTCAACGTTGGAAGCCCTCCAGTTGTGCCATTCAATATGAAAAGTGCTACTAACTACTATGGGCATTGTGGATCCTTCAAATGATCATTTCATTGTCTTCGATGTGGGTAAGTTAGAGCACCCACCCCTTCCTACATCCATCACCTTCCAAATACCTGTCAAGATTCGGAATGCCAACGTCTCTCGTTGTATTATTAACGAGGGGGATATTACCTGTGTGATGTTTGCTTTTGTTTTGAATCAGCTCGGATCATCCGATTTATCCCCTTATACTATCACTCTCCATGCATGGGATGGCCACTCTTCCCAGCCCCTTGACATGTTCCGCAATTGTCCTATTACTCTTGCGGGCAAGACTGTTTGTGTTGACGTTGAAGTCATTGATGTCCCCTTAGACTAAAATATTCTATTGGGTTGTAGCTACACTTATACGATGTATGTTGTCCCATCTGTGGCCCACTGTGAGGTTTTATTTCCTCATAACATAAATATCATCACCATCGATCAGCTAACATATTACGAACCAAAGTCTCAAACCTCTCTAAAGTCCATTATTTTTTTGGTGGCCAATAAACAAGCGATTGAACCTCCAACCAGTGTCTCACCCAGAGTCTATAAATATTCCTCTTTTTTTGGTTCATTCCCTGGTCTCCCCCTCCTATCTCTGACCCTATCTCGTTGAACATTTGCATGATGCAATCATCTCGGTCTGACCTCAAACGTTCTGGTTCGACTAGCCAGCAGCCTCGCCTGTTGCAACCTACTCCTAGTACTTCGACTCAGCCTTCAGGACCTCCTCTTCAAGGCCTTCCATAAGTAGCTAGTTTCCATGATCCTATATATCCTCCTGGAATGCTTCCCCCTAGCCTTAACCATCTGGGAGTTGTTCCACTTGGCCATTACCCCTCCAGTCAAATACTGTTTCTTTCTCCCCCTGCAAGAGTATTTTTGGTACATGTTATGGCTACCTTGTCCCTTCCCAACATGAACCTAGGGATCCCAATTTGGTGCATTGATCCCCCAACCAATACCCCGTCTGGTAAGCCCAAACCTTACACTGCTTTTACACTAGTCCAATAGATGTACATGACCCCTCCATTTTTTTTGTGCCTCACCCACCTCAACAGGAGCCTACTCCTGTTGTGAAAGCCTTGGGTGAGGAGGTAAGATCCTGCAAGAAGGAACCTAAGGAAAAGCCTACCCAAAAAACTCCTGCTCCTCCTAAACCTCCAAAGCGTACACCTCTGTGTGATTTGTGTGATGCTGACGGTCATGCCACCCATCATTGTCCTAAATTGCTTCATATCAAACCCATAGTCCATGTCGCATTTCCTAAGTCTGATGTCCCAAAATTCCATGTTACTTTACCAACTTCAGCCAAGAAACTCAATATTGTTCACACTAACCACCCTTGCTCTTTATGTGAACTCCATGGCTACTATACTCACATTTTCCCCCACCTCACAGACTACCGCACCTCCTTGGAAGTGGTTCACCAATACTAGGTCGACCGTAACGATTCTGCATCTCCCTTACTTGCGCGTTATGCTTCAGGGCAACCAGAGGACCCAACCCCTCCCATTGACATTCCCCATCCTGATGTCAAGATGATGGAGCCTTCAGCCAATATCCTCTACCTATCATCATCTATGAGATCCATGGTGGAAAACCCCTTTGGGGTTTCTCCTTCTATTTTGCCTCACCTCCCTTCAGCGATCACCTTGGGCTCAACATCAGTGGATCATTCATCTACTTGTTCTGCTATCACCCCTCGTGATGATGCACATGTGAACCTCTCTTCTCATGATGATGAGTCAGGTAGCTTCGTCACATCATGTGGTCATCCTTCCACTAGTCACCGCATCTTCTACTATGATCATAACATTATCGAAGCATTTTCCACCCCTGACTTTATCTATCCAGTCCACAAGAAAAATGGCACCATCTGTGTCTATGGTGACTTTCAAAACCTGAGAAAAAATTATCCCTAAGATAGTTCCCCCACACCATCCACTATTCGGTGTGTGGGTTGTAGAAATTCTACCCATCACATTCCCTCTAGCAGTGCTTGTTTTATTTCTCCATTGCGTTCAGGTTTCCATCATTATTAATCATCCTCTCATATGTTTTCTTGTGGCACCTTTTATATGGATCCCTTATCCACATCATATATCAGCTATGTCGATGGTGAAAATCGCTACTTCCAGAATCTAGCCTCAGCAACATGGGCCATTTTCACCCCCTTGCATTCACTTGTCCTCTCTAACGGTGTATGCATTGGAGTTGCCAACAATAACCAGGCCGAATATGATGTAGTGAGAGGTTTTTTAGTCGATTCCCTTGACCATCGCATCCTCCACCTTCGTGTTCATTTAGATTATTTTCTCCTTTTCATGCAATTGAATGGTGTTTATCGTGTGCATAATCCTATCCTTTTTAGAAGATATTCATGAGTGAATCTCTTAATGCATGACTTTGAAATCATTACATTCAATCATGTACCTAGAGCCCAGAATCACCATGTAGATAACATTGCAAACAATATTCTAGATTGGCATTTATCGCACACATTTAACACAAGACAATTACCATGAACCATAAAGCGATGCATATCTGTAATATGTGTCATTCAAAATATGTAATGTCTTGGAGTCCATTAACACTGATACATATGACATTCCCATATCATGTTACAAAAAAACAAAAACTGGGGGCACCTCATGCCCCTACATCTAATCACTATCTGGAGGATCTCGGGCTAATGGCTTGGCTCCTGCAGCCCGTAGATCGTACATCCCTTATCCAGCCATCTCCATGCGCTGCATGACTCCTCACCTCTCTGAGGGTAGATAACATTGCAAACAATATTCCATATTGGCATTTATCGCACACATTTAACACAAGACAATTACCATAAACCATAAAGCGATGCATATCCGTAATATGTGTCATTCAAAATATACAGTGTCTTGGAGTCCATTAACACTGATACATATGACATTCCCATATCATGTTACAAAAAAGCAAAAACTAGGGGCACCTCATGCCCCTACATCTAATCACTATCTGGAGGATCTCGAGCCAATGGCTTGGCTCCTGCAGCCCGTAGATCGCACATCCCTTATCCAACCATCGCCATGCACTGCATGACTCCTCACCTATATGGTCACTATACCCATGATTGTCCCATTTTACCTCAGATGCATCAAATGTGGGAAGATCAAGTAGTGTCTCGAGGATAACAAGCCTCTTCTTCGGTTCCTCCTAAAGCTACACCTACTCAACCAACTATGTTTACCAATACTTTGCCCTAGCAAGGATATGTGGCTGCCCAACCCCCTGAAAGTCAAGCAGCCACTCAACCTCCCCCATATGGTACCTATGATTACCATATCCTCACGATGAACTGCAACCAGCCCAATACCGTTGACCTCAACCTTCATACTCGGTCCTGCCAGTACACCAAACCTCCTGCTACGTCTGCTACCAAGCCCCCATCTTCAGGTCCCACAGAGCGAATTTTGACACCCAATGGTCATTTATATCCCTCAGCCTAAGGCAGAGGTACATACCAAGGTCCCAAAAGGACTGTTGCACCAAAACACTCCGGTAAATCTGCCCACTCCTACAGTATAGTAGATGACTTGGCACAATCCCCTGCCACCATGTCAACGTTGGAAGCCCTCCAGTTGTGCCATTCACAATGAAAAGTGCTACTAACTACTATGGGCATTGTGGATCCTTCAAATGATCATTTCATTGTCTTCAATGTGGGTAATTTAGAGCACCCACCCCTTCCTACATCCATCACCTTCCAAATACCTCTCAAGATTCGGAATGCCAACGTCTCTCATTGTATCATTGACGAGGGGGAATATACCTGTGTGATGTTTGATTTTGTTTTGAATCAGCTCAGATTATCCAATTTAGCCCCTTATACTATCACTCTCCATGCATGGGATGGCCACTCTTCCCAGCCCCTTGACATGTTCCGCAATTGTCCTATTACTCTTGCGGGCAAGACTGTTTGTGTTGACGTTGAAGTCATTGATGTCCCCTTAGACTACAATATTCTATTGGGTCGTAGCTACACTTATGCGATGTATGCTGTCCCATCTGTGGTCCACTGTAAGGTTTTATTTCCTCATAACAGAAATATCATCACCATCGATCAGCTAACATATTACGAACCAAAGTCCCAGACCTATCTAGAGTCCATTATTTTTTTGGTGGCCAATAAACAAGCGATTGAACCTCCAACCATCATCTCACCCAAAGTCTATAAAGATTCCTCTTTTCTTGGTTCATTCCTTGGTCTCCCCCTCCTATCTCTGACCCTATCTCGTTGAACATTTTCATGATGCAAACGTCTCGGTCTGACCTCAAATGGTCTGGTTCGACTAGCCAGCAGCCTCGCCTATTGCAACCTACTCCTATTACTTTGACTCAGCCTTCAGGACCTCCTCTTCAAGCCCTTCCATAATTAGCTAGTGTCCATGATCCTATATATCCTCCTGGAATGCTTCCCCCTAGCCTTAACCATCTGGGAGTTGTTCCACTTGGCCATTTCCCCTCCAGTCAGATAATATTTCTTTCCCCCCCTGCTGGAGTATTTTTGGTACCTGTTATGGCTACCTTGTCCCTTCCCAACATGAACCTAGGGATCCCAGTTTGGTACATTGATCCCCCAACCAATACCCCGCCTGGTAAGCCCAAATCTTAAACTGCTTTGACACTAGTCCAACATATCTACATGACCCCTCCATTTGTTTTTGTGCCTCACCCACCTCAACAGGAGCCTACTCCTGTTGTGAAAGCGTTGGGTGAGGAGGGAAAATCCTACAAGAAGGCACCTAAGGAAAAGCCTACCCAAAAAACTCTTTCTCCTTCTAAGCCTCCAAAGCGTACACCTCTGTGTGATTTGTGTGATGCTGATGGTCATGCCACCCATCATTGTCCTGAATTGCCTCATATCAAACCCATAGTCCATGTCGCATTTCTCGGTCGGTGTCCCAATTCCATGTTCGCCACAACAACCACGACCCAGCTCAAGATAATGCTAACCACCGCCCGTACCTCCAGTCATGGCTACTATACTCACATTTTTCCTCACCTCATAGACTACCGCACCTCCTTGGAAGTGGTTCACCAATACTAGGTCAACCGTAACGAGTCTGCATCTCCCTTACTTGCGCGTTATGCTTCAGGACAACCAGAGGACCCATCCACTCCCATTGACATTCCCCATCCTGATGTCGAGATGATGGAGCCTTCAGCCAGTATCCTCTACCTATCATCATCTATGAGATCCATGGTGGAAAACCCCTTTGGGGTTTCTCCTTCTGTTTTGCCTCAACTCCCTTCAGCGATCACCTTGGGCTCAACATCGGTGGATCATTCATCTACTTGTTCTGCTGTCACCCCTCGTGATGATGCACATGTGAACCTCTCTTCTCATGATGATGAGTCAGGTAGCTTCGTCGCATCATGTGGTCATCCTTCCACTAGTCACCCCATCTTCTACTATTATGACAACATTATGGAAGCATTTTCCACCCCTGACTTTATCTATCTAGTCCATAAGAAAAATGGCAGCATCTGTGTCTATGGTGACTTTCAAAACCTGAGAAAAAACTATCCCTAAGATAGTTCCCCCACACCATCCACTATTCGGTGTGTGGGTTGTAGAAATTCTACCCATCACATTCCCTCTAACAGTGCTTGTTTTATTTCTCCATTGCGTTCAGGTTTCCAGCATTATTAATCATCCTCTCATATGTTTTCTTGTGGCACCTTTTAAATGGATCCCTTATCCACACCATATATCAACTATGTCGTTGGTGAAATTCGCTACTCCCAGAATCTAGCCTCAGCAACATGGGCCATTTTCACCCCCTTGCATTCGCTTGTCCTCTCTAACGGTGTATGCATTGGTGTTTCCAACAATAACCAAGCCGAATATGATGCAGTGAGAGGTTTTTTAGTCGATTCCCTTGACCATCACATTCTCCACCTTCATGTTCGTTTAGATTATTTTCTCCTTTTCATGCAATTGAATGGTGTTTATCGTGTGCATAATCCTATCCTTTTTAGAAGATATTCATGAGTGAAGCTCTTAATGCATGAATTTGAAATCATTACATTCAATCATGTACCTAGAACCCAGAATCACCATGTAGATAACATTGCAAACAATATTCTATATTGGCATTTATCGCACACATTTAACACAAGACAATTACCATAAACCATAAAGCGATGCAAATCTGTAATATGTGTCATTCAAAATATACAATGTCTTGGAGTCCATTAACACTGATACATATGACATTCCCATATCATGTTACAAAAAAACAAAAACTAGGGGCACCTCATGCCCCTACATCTAATCACTATCTGGAGGATCTCGGAAAAATGGCTTGGCTCCTGTAGCCCGTAGATCGTACATCCCTTATCCAGCCATCGCCATGTGCTGCATTACTCCTCACCTCTCTGAGGGTAGACCAATGCATGGCTCTATGTACTGGTCGTCAAGGTCCCGCTAGCCATGCTCAGAAACTTCGGTCAGCATCCTCTCACATCTACGACAGATGTCCTCCAAGAGGGCCAGAAAATCCTCATTTTGCATTCCCCTCGATCCACTAGGTCCTGCAGCTCCTAACAGTGTGGGCCATCCCATATACCTGGCCGGTTTCACCGATTCTATATCTGCATACCAATAGTCAATAAATCAATACCACATACAATATTCTGAAACTTTAACATGCACTATAAAAGCTAAGCAAATTTTCACTTATCGTCCGACCCCCATGCTTGACCTAGCAGAAGTGGAAATTTTGGATCCCCATGATAGCTCATCCCAATATAGGGATATTCGTCTATGGATAGTGTCATTTCTTCCCAATGCACAAAAAACTCGGGTCAGAAAATATATTTCCTGGACTGACAGCTTAATCTGGTGCACCTACACTATAAATATCTTATGATCTGTATCCCAATAGCTAACTATCTAGGCCAACAAGGTCTCTCCTACCCTCATCAAAGGGTTCTCCATGAAATCAAGGATCCCAAATCTGGCCAATGTGACACGAACTACATGATCCTCTTGGATCTCAGAACGTAATGTGTCTAGGTCTCTCTCTCTCCAGTTGTTCCTCAACTCTGCTATACCTGAACAAAACCATCATGTTTGTCAGAATACAGAAAGGAAAGACTATCTCGTAACCATAAATCCCAGCTCTTAGCCAAAAAATATCACTAAAACCCCTCCCTCTAACAATTTGCACTTTTCAAGGCATTTCCTAGGACAAGTCGCAGTTTTCTTCCCAAAACCTCCTACCTAGGTCGCAGAAAAGGCCCCAAAAAGTGTGATCGGGTCATGAACAGGAGTAGGGGCTTGTTCCTAAGCTCTGGGTGCCTAAACTGAAACTTTAATCCACTTAATTTAAATATTAGGGCTATGCCTCTTAACTGCAACTGACAGATCTCGAATCCAACAGTTGGTTTGTCCCCTACGATCGCCGCAAGATTTAGGGCCTTTTCTCCTCTCTACATTCACCACAACTACACTTGAAAATTAATCAAATTGGAGGGAAAATGCCTTATTAAAAGAGAAACCCCATATTTTTCTTTCGCCAATTGCGACTAAATCGTAGCTCAGTTTGAAAAACCGTCTACACTGTTGGAAAGCTCTCACCGAGAAATCAAATGGGTATCCTTTTTTTTTTGGTGATTTTATACTTCACTCAGACAAAAAATTTTGAAGAAGGGTCACTTCACTGCTTCTCAAAATTAAATCTCTTCACTTGCAACACTTGTACTTGGGGCACCACATTGCCTTCATACTTGTTGACACTCTGTCAATTTTCTTCATGAGTAACCATCTTGTACTTATGTTTTTATGGTCCCCACCGGGCCTCTTCTGTGTGGCAGCATCATCGAGTCGCCCTTGTTTAGAGAATTCGAGTTGATTCATCTTCACATCCATGGAGTCTATCCTGAGTTCGCTTTGTTTCTTGTCACAGTCTTCCATACTTAATTTCTTTTTACCTCTCTCGTGTCACACATTTTGGCCCCGAGTCATACTATCCCCTATCCCCTCCGGAGTCAAGTCAGTAGCTACCAGGACATCCATGCCATTTACGCTCTAACAAGGGGAGTCTTCATCCCACTACTCAGTACCCCCCATTCCACCATAATTCCTAGTGTCAGTATATCAGTTGCTCTACTATTATCCGTCGTGCCTTAGTTGAGGATTCCTTATTTCCTCACCTATGGCGGACCTCCTTCTATTGACATCATCTTATTCATTCCAAAAGACAGATCTAGAGGGCAGTGTACCTTGGTTCCAGCTTCCACTCTTGTTCGGTTCCTTGGATCAGGCAAAGGGACCCTTTATTACTCTTTGACTTGATTTTTTCTCAGTTCTAGCTCCTTATGGCATGATCGATATATGTATACTTGATGGTTCAGTGATGTAGCAAATTGTACAAGTGATTTCCAGGTGTGTGTGAGATGTTTCATACCTCATGAGGGGGTGGCCCTTCAGGTAGCCCCCCACATGCCCGAATGACCTCTCTACTATAGCCTTGGGTGTAGCTCCATATATTTGATGGTTCTGGCCTTAGCTGCTTGCAGCGCCCTTTTAGTTTTCATATATCATTCAAATTTTCAAAGCCATGTCCTGTTTTACAGGGCCTCTTTGGTTGTACTTATATCTCATGTACTCAGATATTATTTTATAAGCCCTGGCTGTTGTCCCAGGAAAAGTATGTATGTGGGATCCATTATCATGTTTTTTATATGGCCCATGTTTATTACAGCATGTACTATATAGTTTAGTCCCATGTTTGCTGGACGCACCATTATTCTTTGTACTTTTTTCTCTCGATAGGCATAGGTATGCTTCCCTCGCCTCCTTCAGATCAGGTACCCACTCATAAAAGATACTTGTCACACCTGTAATTCTTGCCTCCTCGGGGTCTTTTCCTCTCTTGTTTCAGTTCGCCTTACATTTCTCTCTCTCTGACTCCCCTTTGGTATCTAGTGATTGTGTTCTTACAACGTACTTTGGTCATACGATTAGCTCCTAACGGTCGCACGTTAGGGGAAATCAATTACACCATTTTTTGGTCATCTAACCTATTACTATTAACTGGAATAAAGTACACCATGTAAGACCAATTTAACCATAGTAAAATTGCTTTCACTATGAAAAATAATTTAATAACCCATAGTTTATTAAGTTATTTCTAGTCTAAACAGGAAACCCCATGAGGAATAATTAAATAAATCCTTATTTGTTTGAATTTCCTCTAGGGATAATTAATTAAAAAATTGTTTAATTAACATTCCTGGTCATATTTAACACAAAAAAGGAAAATTAATTAGATAAATCATTATTTATCTTATTATTTTCTAGGAATAATTATTTAAATCATTATTTAATAATATTCCTTGTTAAATTTGACTAAATCATTTATAAATAATTGAATAAATCATTATTTATTTAATTATTACTTAAGCTCATTATTAAAATAATAAATAAATTATTTATTTATTTATTATTTCTAAATAAAGGGATTTGATCAAATTCAAATTCCTTTTCCCTCCAAAAAAAATAATAAAATATTCCATAAAATTTGGATCTAGATTTGGTTAATAATATTTTAATTATGCGCCAATATCTAGACTAACTCAATATTTTGTTATAAATAGAAGATTTTTCCATTCATTCCCTACCTTTTTTTGCCTTAAGATCAACCTTTGATCTATACTTTTGGTTTGACTTTGATCCTCCATCATTGTCATATTTTTCTACTTTTTGCTTGTGAGCTCCCTTTGAGTTCCAATTTTTGTCTTGGTTTTCTGCACCATCAAGAGAGAGAGATCTTAGATCTGAAGTGCTAAGGACATAAAAAAATCCATCTTATTTGAGGGGGACTGGTAACATTTCTATGATCCCTTCCCAGCTGTGATAATACAAAAAATTCTTTAAGTTTTTTTGTCTTGTCCATTGGATGCATGGAGAAACTCTTGCTTATTTTTTGTTGTTTAATGTCTTCAACTGCATAGATCTACATTTCTGTAGCATTTATTCTGATCACTAACTGCATATCTAAGGAAATTGAAAGCCACATTTGATGTTAGGGTTGTTTTTTATGCACAAATAAAGTGAGCTTTTTTTGTACGCTTGCGATTAGAATTCACACTAACAACGAGCGACTCCACAAGGGTTTTTAATTATGACCATTGTCATTTTTCAGATCCCTACATGACCAGCATATTCAGCCCTAGATTTTTTCTTCAAATTCTTAAATTTTCATTTTTTTATGTTTTTATTAACCTTTTTAACCCTAAAACAGTAAAAATTCTAACTTTCGTGTCTTTCTGGGACTTTTGCGCAGGTAATAGGTATCAACCGCAATAGAGACGATTTGACCTTTAGATCCCTGTCCCTCTCAACCTTAGATCCATTGGCCATTTTTTGTGTTTTGAGTAGACTTTTCCCACCCATAGACTAGTTTTTGGGAAGCCCTCCTCCTTGGATTTAAACTCATATATCTTTAGCGGTTTATTTTACTGTCGCTTTCAGTTTCCTTTACTGTCAAATTTAGTTTCATTTATAGCTATAAAACATCTTTTTTATTTTTTATCTACACACATCTAGGCTTAATTAAAATTAACACAATTATCACATACACGCACACCTAAAGAAAAGAGCGCTGGTTTACACCGCCAGACTTTGTAGTCAATTGATATTCACCTCCTTGCCCTTATTTACCTCTCTTCCTTATTGGGTTCCGTGTCTCTTTCCCATCATTGCACCTCCAAGGTGTTTATCTCGGAGACTCCAAGGCCTTCATCCTCAGTTTCCATTAGGAATACTTACCCCACCGCATAGGGTTCGAGTTCGTCCTCCACCGAGTCCCCATTCCGAATCTAATTCTGGTTCATTGGGTTTCCCTTCTATTTCTATCCCTAGCTCTCCTCCACCTTTCACCTTCATCATGTCTGGTTCATGACCTAACAGTGGTGATGGCCATGTCCCTAATGTTGGAAACACCACTAGTGGTGCTACAACAGGAGCAATTATGGCCGCTCCCTTGCTTCCTTATATGGCAAGCCTAAGCCTTCCCTATTTCAGCCAATTGATTAATGACCCCATACACCATTATCCAGGTTGGCCTGCTATGCCAACCAAGCTTCCTTATACATCCCCAATCTTGAAGGAAATGTTGGAGAGGATCCTCCAAACCATGTTCTTTCTTTCCACATTTGGTGTTCGTCTAACTCCATCACCGATGACTCTGTCCACCTTCAGTTATTCCATCATACGCTTACTGGAGAAGCTTCCAAGTGGTATGTTGACCAGGCCTCCTCCTCTCATGCTACTTTTGCAACCCTTGCCAAGGCTTTTCTCTCTTACCTCCAGCTTCCCCTTCACTATGACACTAGTACCAAAATCTTGACCTCTTTTCGTCAAAACTCTACCACCTGCCTTTCTGATCATATTCAAGAATGGCACAAAAGGAAGATCCTATGTCGAGACCCTGTTTTCAAATACCATGTCTACATGGACTGGTTTCTCAGATCCCTTTTTTCTATGATTGGTAAATATGTCACATCACACTTTTCTCAGACCAAGGAAGCTTCCCTCTAGATTGTGTTGAAATATGACTTGATCTGCGCGTAATCCAGTTATGTTTATACCATCTTACCTGATCTCCATAGACCTAGTGGTGCAAATGCACCAGGGGCATATCATGTCACCGATGGTATCGTTGGATACCTTTCAGATTCATACACTCATCCTCCCATGGGTTATGGTTTCCCTCAGGGAGGGGCTAGCTCCTCTAGCACCTTTTTCCCTCCCGACAGCATGTGTCTAGGACATGGCATGCCTCCTGCTTTTTCCCAAACTGTTTACCCCAATGTTTCTACACCTCCTTATTATCTGTATCCCTAGTGTTCCAGCTCTTCTAGCACCAGCATCTCAACCTTTCTTGCCTTCTCAAACTCTACAACAACAGCCACCACCCCCTCAAGGTCAGGTGTATGCACAATAGAGTGTGACTAATCCTCCCACTTCCAAAAAAAAGAGGAAAGGTAACCAGAACTAACCCGCTCCTGGAAATCTAGGAAACAATCCCCAAGGGAATACATCTAACACTACAACACAGCAACAGGGCTCTTAGCCCAAGCAAGATAGGCCCATTTGCATGAGTAAACCATGTTCTTGTTGCAGTGTCTATGGTCACTATACCCATGATTGTCCCCTTTTACCTCAGATGTGTCAAATGTGGGAAGCTCAAGTAGTGTCTTGAGGACACCAAGCCTCTTCTTTGGTTCCTCCTAACATCGTACCTACTCAACCAAATATTTTTACCAATCCTTTCCCCTAGCAAGGATATGTGGCTGCCCAACTCCCTGAAAGTTAAGAGGCCACTCAAACTTCCCTATCTGGTACCTATGATTACCATATCCTCATGATGAATTGTAAGTATCCCAATACTGTTGACCTCAACCTTCAGACTCTATCCTACCAGTACCCCAAGCCTCCTGCTACATCTGCTACTGATCCCCCGTCTTCAGGTCCCATAGAGCCAATTTTGACACCCAATGGTCCTTTACAGATCCCTTAGCCTAAGGCGGAGGTACATACCAAGATCCCCAAAAGATCATTACCTTGAAACACTGCTTTTGGTAAATTTTCCCACTCCTACAGTATAGTAGATGACTTGGCCCAATCCCCTACCACCATGTGAATGCTGCAAGTCCTCCAGTCGTGCCCTTCACAATGAAAAGAACTACTAAATTCTATGGGCATTGTGGATCCCTCGGATGATCATTTGATTTTCTTTGATGTGGACAAGTTAGAGCACCCACCCCTTCCTGCATCCATCACCTTCTAAATACCTATCAAGATACGGAATGCCAACATTTCTCATTGTATCATTAATGAGGGGCATCCACGCGCATGATGTCCACTTTTGTTTGGAAGTATCTTGGATCACCCGAGTTAGCCCCTTCCACAACCACCCTCTGTGTGTCAGATGGCCACTCTTCCCAACCCCTTGGCATGTTCCACAATTGTCCTATTAACCTTGCGGGCATGATTGTTTGTGTTGACGTTGAAGTCATTGATGCCCCCTTAGACTACAATATTCTATTGGGTCATAGCTAAATATTCCTCTTTTCTCGGTTCATTCCCTTGTCACCCCCTCCTATCTCTGACCCTAGCTCATCAAATTTTTTCATGATGTAATCATCTCAGTCTGACCTCAAATGGTATGGTTCGACTAGCCAACATCCTCACCCTTTGCAACTTGCTCCTAGTAATTTGACTCATCCTTCAGGACCTCCTCCTCAAGGCCCTCCATATGTATCTGGTGTCCATGATCCTATCTATCCTCCTGGAATGGTTCCCCTTGGCCTTAACCATCTAGGAGTTTTTCTGCTTGGCCATTACCCCTCCAATCAGATACCATTTCTTACTCCCCCTGCTAGAGTATTTTCAGTACCTATTATGGCTACCATGTCCCTTCCAAAAATGACCCTAGGGATCCCAGTCTAGTACATTTATCCCCTAGCCAATACCCTTCCTAGTCAGCCCAAACCTTACACTATTTTGACCTCGATGCAACCAATTGCCATGACCCCTCCCTTTGCTTCTGTGCCTCAGCCACCTCAATAGGAACCTACTCCTATTGTGAAAGCCTCGGGTGAGGAGGGGAAATCCTACAAGAAGGCACCTAAGTACAAGGTTTCCCAAACAACACCTTCATTTCCTAAGCCTCCAAAGCGTACACCTTTGTGCGCTTTGTGTGGTGTTGACGGTCATGCCACCCATCATTATCTTGAATTGCCTCATATCAAACCCATGGTCAATGTCACGTTTTTTTATTCTGATGTCCCAGAAGTCCATGTTACTTCAATGAATTTAGCCAAGAAACTCAATATTTTGCACACTAACCACCCTTGTGGTTTGTGTGATCTCCATGGCTACTATACTCACCTCTATCCCCGCGTCGTAGACTACTGTGCCTCCTTTGAAGTGGTTCACCAATACGAGGTCGAGTGCAACGAGTCTGCCTCTCCCTTACTTGCACATTATGCTTCGGCACAAGTAGAGGACCCATCCTCTCCCATTGACATTCCCCCTCCCGATGTCGAGATGATGGATCCTTCAGCCACTATCCTCTACATGTCATCATCTTTGAGATCCACAGTGGAAAACCCCTCTGGGGCTTCCCTTTCTATTTCCCCTGACCTCCATTTAGTGATCACCTTGGGCTCAACATCAGTGGATCATTCATCTACTTATTCTTCTGACACCCCCCGTGATGATGTGCATGTGAACCTCTCTTCTCATGATGATGAGCGAGGTAGCTTCACCACGTCATGTGGTCATCCTTCCACCAGTCACCCCATCTTCTATTGTGATGATGACATTGTGGAAGAATTTTTCACCCCTAACTTTATCTATCCAGCCCATAAGAAAAATGGCACCATCCGTGTCTATGGTTACTTTCATAACCTGAGCACAAGTTGTCCCCAAGATAGTTTCCCCACACCATCCATTATTCGGTGTGTGGGTTGTAGAAATTCTACCCATCGCATTCCCTCTAGAAGTTCTTGTTTTATTTCTGCATTACATTTAGGTTGCCAGCATTGTTCATCATCCTCTCATATGTTTTCTTGTGGCACCTTTTAGATGGATCCCTTATCCACAACATATATCGGCTATGCCAATGGTGCAAGTCACTACTCTTGGAATCTAGCCTCAGCAGCGTGGGCCATTTTCACCCCCTTTCATTTGCTTGCCCTCTCTAACGGCGTATGCATTGGTGCTGCCACCAATAACCAAGTTGAATATGATGTAGTGAGAGGTTTGTTAGTCAATTCCCTTGACCATCGCATCCTCCACCTTCATGTTCGTTTAGATTATTTTTTGCTTGTCATGCAATTGAATGGTGTTTATCGTGAGCATATTCCTGTCCTTTTTAGAAGATATTTACAAGTGAAGCTCTTAATGCATGAATTTGAAATCATTACATTCAGTCATGTACCTAGAGCCCAGAATCACTATGTAGATAGAATTTCAAACGATATTCTAGATTGGAATTTATCACATGCATTTAACACGAGTTAATGACCATAAACCATAAAATGATGCATATCCATAATATGTGTCATTCAAAATATACAATGTCTTGTAGTCCATTAACTCTGATACATATGACATGCCCATATCATGTTAAAAAAAAACCAAAACTAGGGACACCTCATGCCCCTACATCTAATCACTATCTAGAGGATCTCGGGCTAATGGCTCGGCTCGTGCAGCTCATAGATCGTGCATCCCCTGTCTGGCCATCGCCATGCGCCACATGAATCCTCACCACTCTGAGGGTAGACCAATACATGGCTCTATGTACTAGCCGGCAAGGTCTTTCCATCTGCACTTAGAAACTCTGGTCAACAGCCTCTCACATCTACAACGGATGTCCTCCAGGAGGGCCACAACATCCTCATTTTATGTTCCCCTCGATCCACTAGGTCATGTAACTTCTGACACTACGATCCATCCCATATAACTGGCTGGTTTCACTGGTGCTATATCTGCATACCCAAATTCAATGAATCAGTACCACATACAATATTATGAAACTTTAACATGCACCATAAAAGATAAGCAACCTTTCACTTACCATCCAACCACCATGCTCGATCTGGCGGAAGTGGCAAGTCCGAGTCCCCATGATAGGTCATCCCACTATAGGGATAGTCATCTATGTACAGTGGCATCTGATTCTAATGCGCAAAAAATTCGTGTTGGAACACCCATCCAACTACCCCACCTCCTCCTCTATATAGTAGCCGCCCTAGCAGCACATCCTAGGCTCTCACAGGCCCCCATCCTAGATCTGTATATGAAGCCAAAGTGTCGATATCTTCTCAAAGAAGAGCGACAAAATCACTGTGCCATATGCACAGTGATGGTTCACCTGCCGCTTGCATAGCGAAAATTTTCATTTCAACGAAAACATCATCATCTAGGCCCGCCCATAGTATGTCCCACTCAATACACTCTCAAAAAGCATCATCTGCCCTCCAGCAATGTGGTGGAGCGCCTGGTTTCCCAGGATCCATAGCACTGCTACGGCCACAACACTAGTCTCTAGCTTCTCTAGATATTCTATCAATATCTGTGTGCCTTTCAAATGGACACCCAATTGACAGTGGCACTCTACAAACTCCATAATTTTTTTCCCTCGTGGTAACACTGGTTGTTTGTTTCCCACCATCCCTAGTGGTGGGAGACCGTTCAGGAAATATATATCCTATACTAACAGCTCGATCCGGTGCCCCTGCACTATAAATATCTCATGGTACGGATCCTAATAGATGACTATTCGGGCCATCAAGGGCTCTCTTTCCCTCATCAAAGGGTTCTCCACAAACTTAAGAACCCCAAACCTATCCGATGTGGCATGGACTGCACGATCCTCTTGGATCTCAGAACGTAATTTGGCCAGGTCTCTCTCTCTCTCTCTAGTTGATCCTCAACTCTGCCATACCTACGCAAAACCATCATGTTTGTTAGCATACAGAAAGGAAATATTGTCTCATAACCATAAATTTTAGCTCTCAACCAAAAAATAGCACTAGACTCCCTCCATCTGACAGGTCACACTTTTCAGGCCATTTCCTGGCACAAGTCACAGTTTTCTGCCCAAAACCTGCTACCCAGGTCATAGAAAAGGCCCCAAAAAGTGCGACCCTACCATGAACAGGAGCAGGGGTCTGCACCTGAGCTCTGGGTGCCTAAACTAAAACTTTAATCCACTTTATGTTTAAATTTCTAGAGTTTTTAGGTCTAACATGTCTTGTTAGAACATTTTTGAATTATTTTGATAGGTTGGAGGTATCCCTCAAAAGGATTTGGTTAAGAGGGAGCCTCCACCATTTTCATATTTTCATGTTTGTTTTCCACCTCACATCAAGACTTGTTTGTATTATATTTTAATAGCCTTTTTCTTTCTATTTTCCTTGGTTAGTAAAGCTTGCTGAATTTTCAAAGGTTATGGAGGATACTTCAAAGGATAGACTTTTTATTGCAAAGAAGCCCTTCAAGAATTGATGTCCTAAAAGGATTTTTAAGGAACAACTTAAAGCTATGTGTTATAATATAAGCTTTTTTATAAATTTATCTTCATGTAAAAGGTATGTTCATTCTCTTTTGAAATTTTCTTTACATTATTAACATCATTATATCTATGGTTTTGAATAAAAAAATATTCTTGTTAGGGTGATTAATCATTAGATTGAATCTACCCTCGTTATTTTATCATTTGATCATTCTTTTGTAACCATAAACTTCAGGGTTCATTATAAAATCTTAACCTTTTGTTATTGAGGGTATGTCAATATTGATTATGAAACCCTAGTCTACTTAGGGTTGTTCATGAAATCTAGAAATAACATTCCTTTGATGTTTATATTTTAGTATTGTTATAATAAAAACCCTAGTTCCTTAGGGTTTGTTGCTAATTTCTAAGTTATGTATTGAAACCCTAGATCTTTAGGTTTTGGTGAATTATGGTTTATGAGTAAGACCCTTGTATTAGCTAAAATGAGGTCCCAGGAATGAAATCGTAGGTGTATATTCGTCCTTATAATAAAAAACCTAGTCTGGATGAAATTGTTGTATATCATTAGGAAATTTTTTAGGTCTAAAATGAGCCTCCTAAGGAAATTATAAAATAATAGTGGAAATAATAAAATAATATTAGATTACATCATCAAATTTTAGATGGAAAAAAGAAAAAACTATTTTTCCAACTCGTATTTTCAACTTATCTCCCTATGGGTTTACTAAAATTTTGAGTGGCAACAATCATTGGATGCAGAATTTGATTCCTCATCCAAGGAATACCCATGTTGCATACTTTTCATGGACCTGGTACACAAAAAAATAGAAATACATGAAAAGCGTGATTTCAATCACGTTTTTCATGTATTTATGATTTTTCATGTAGTAGGGTCCATCGAAAGTATGCAACATGGGTACTTCTTGGTTGAGAAATTAAATTTTGCATCCAACGAGTACTCCTGCTTAAAATTTAAATAAAAATTTAGGGAGATAAGTTGAAAATATGAGTTGAAAAAGTAGTTTTATTATTTTATATTTTTTAATTTTTTTACTTTTTTACTCTAAAAATGGTGAATCATCCCCAATGGTTGACATCATCATCTTGAATCCTATTGGTTGTTATAAATTTATTTATTTTTGTACATTTTTCTTAGGAGGCCCATTTTAGACCTTAAAATTCCCCTAATGTGAACTTTGATGTATTAATGTTTGTATCTTGGGTTTACCTAGTATATATTGATTTCAAATGCATCCTAGATATGCGAGTATGCTAACCTAATTGTTGATACTCATGTTTTAGTTTGTGAATTCTAGGGTTTGTAGCAAATCCCTAGTAAAGATTGATAATTTAGGATATGATGATATTTTTTTCATTTAGATTTGATCTTAGTAGAGTCTAATAGTAATTCTAAAAGGTATATTGTTAAAACCTTAAATGTATACAAGAATTTTTATTTTATTGAATTAGTGATATCTAAGGCTTTGTGTCTTATAGATGAATTCTAGGTTCTATGAAAAAACCCTAGAAAGAAACTGAATTCTAGAAGATAAAATATATGACCCTTGTTGATTGTGAACCTAAATAGGTTTACATATTTCATATCTAAAACTGTTAATGATTTTCTGTTTCCACTGTAACTACATTGTTAACTTCATGCTTATGTATATTTCTTTTGGTTGTACTTGCAATTAAAGTTTTGCATGTACATAATCTTCAAGATGTTGCAGATGTTCATAAGTGAGTATGCCTTGATAATATTTATAATGCATGATGAAGGAATATATAATAATGATGATGATCAAGATGCCCTTGATGTCATAAGAAAGAAATAAATCCTTGAAAGAATGAAATTTCTCCCGTATTATGAATTTGTTGATCTCCCTAAGTTGAGAGGGAGCCAAGATAGAAGTAAGAGTATATCTCCCCAATTGAGAGGGAGGGCATGTTTTGATAGTGAATACCTTGAATTAATAATCAAACCAAATGAATGAAATTACTATAGATGAATGTTCATGTTTCATGAAGTTTAAAACAAAAGACTTGAGAAGTACTTGAAGAAGGAATATTCTGAAAAAAAATTATTTAAATAACTTGATGATGATATAAAAAACATCTTAATGGTTGAGGACCTCGAAGATTTGTGTTTACTTGAATATGTATTTAAAGGTTTATTTTTTATTGGGGTTATGATTGTGCAAGATATCTCCATAAAATATTGAATATTTGAAGCATGCTTGGATTGGTGGATATATCTAATTTAGTTTATTAGGAGAGATGAAACATATTATGGTAAGATTCTTGGGAGTAAATATTCTCGGCCTATGTGTTGATGTCTACATCCTGAAGATGGAGGGTGGCATTGGTCATGGAGCTCTAACATTAGATATGCACCTAGATACCTAGGTTGGTAGTATAAATTAAAATCATTATGGTAGCTAGAGTTGGCTAAAGCTTGAGTCCCCTTAGTCCCACCCAGAAAGAATACTCTGATCAAGTATGTAGTTTGCAACACTGATTTTTCTATAACTCTTCATAGTTTATTTTGAGATCTTCCATATATATATATATATATATATATATATATATGTTGACGGGAAAATATGTCCGGCCAACAATAAGGGATCTCCTCGGTAAAAAGTCCCAATTAGACTTTGAACCGTTTGGAGTAGGGATCCCGTCCGGGGTGTGGGTCCGGCTACCACTTAAATGACTTCCTCTTCGGTCTCGAACAACCTGATTGAATCTGCAAACATACACTTATTCACATGATACAGAATACATGACTGATGTATCAAACCATTATATGACACTGTGCGTAGCAAGGTAATAGACAAAATGCATACACTCAGGAAGTGTCGTTAGCAACACATCTATGGGGTATGCATGCAGGATAATCTGACCATCAAAGAAACAGTTCTTTATGGCAAGAATATACCTTAACTTTCCGAAAGATATAACGAAATGCTAATAAAACAGTTCATTAACATTCATCATAAGAGTAAACAATAAACTTGAGCATCATCAACACAATCACAGATAGCTATGGTGCATGAATGATACTATTAATAACACAGATTCATTAATCAGAGGATATTCTAAAACTGTATGCAGAATACACACAATGTTGTCACAGCTAAACACATCATCCAATCAAAGGGGTTTTAACATGTACTGTATTACATATATCAAGAGTATGATTCTTCAATTACAATGCAATATTGCCTTTCAGTCCACAAAAGAGGAGCCCCTTACAATGTGCCCCACAGGGGTATTTATAGATTCAAGAGGCGTCCTTATGGCCTTCCGACGCTTCAACTTCCCGACGGTTCAGCTTCTCTGCGACCCTTGTCACACTTGCGACCTGCGACCAGAAAATTGCGACCTGCGACCTGGTCGCAGGTGCGACCTGCGACCTGGGGACAAAAAGTGACTTGCGACCCAGCGTTTAAACTATGGAGGTGGTCGCGTAATTGAAGTTTCTGGATCGTCAACTTTCTTGCCCTTGAGGAAGTCTCGCCAAGTCTAGTAATCTGCTATTATGGGAGCGACAAGAGGGCTTTCCTCTTTTATTCGATGCATACATTCTAGGGCATTCGGTACCAGAGTCTCCTTCTTCTGAGAGATCAGCATTGAGAGGGAGGCAAGCTTGGTGTAGATTTGTACCAGAGTGACAAGCAACCGATTTAGGTTTTCTTGTGATGCCTCGAATTCTGGTGTGGCAGCAGCTTGTCTCACGGGTTGCAGAAAAGACTGAATTTCCTGTTCTACCTGCTCCCAGTCTTTAGTCTCATTCAGTGCGCCTAATGATGGAATGTGATGAAGAGCGTTCATAGAGTCAATACCACTGATCAGGTGATTATATGCAGACATCACTTTGTCCAAATCTTTGGCCAGCTTGTCTTTGGACTGCATATTCATCCGAATTTGTACTTTGGCTTCTTGTGTATGACTCCAATCCTTCCTAGGCACATGTTCAGGAGCTTGCGGATACTGTGCTGTTCAGTTCATCATTTTGTCCAAAGCTGCCGAGGCTTCCCTGAGCTGTTCATGCTTCTGTTTAGTTTCCTCTCGTGCCTCTGCCAATGGGACCACTGTTTGTTTTAGGGTGAGCATCTCCTGATATACTTGCCTCATGGTCATTTCCAACACGTCACACTCTTTCCTGACCGCCAATGGGACCTCATTCACTTGGGCGTGTTTACTTTGGAGCTGTAGCATCTCACTTTCTAGTCTTGATTTCTCTTGCTCCTCTGCTTTGAGCCTTTTCTGTAAAGAAATAATTTCCCTGCTCATCCTAGTGACATTTTCCTCTGTGGCTGCGGCAAAAGCGGTGCCTGCCGACGCTATCATAACAGGGTTAGTCCTTGTATCTGGGACTATGTCCTTTCCCGTGGCGACCGTAGAGATGGCGGGATGGCCTTGCGCTAAGGATTTCCTTTTCTCTTGCCGTATTTTGAAAGAGAATTGGTCAAATGTCAATCTGGTCAGGTCAAAGACTTCTTCTTCTTTCTCCCCGGGAAAATCATCAACATTGAGTGTACTTTTCGCGCCACCTGAAGGGATATCCAGGGGAGATAGGTCAATGTCGTCTATTAGCTCGTCCTCCTCATCCTGTGTTTGACCCTTTTCTTTTTCCTTTTGCCGGCGCTCGGCCTCTGCCTTGTCATGTTCCTCTTTCTTCTTGCGTTCTGACTCAGCTTCTGCTTCCTTTTCTGCTTTTCTCTTTCGCTCTGCTGCGGCGGCTTGTTCTGCCTTCTTTTGACGATCGACTTTGTCAAGTTCTTCTTTAAGTGCTTGTTCTGCAGCCGCCTGTGCTTCCTTTTCCTGTCTCTCCTTTTCCTCTGCCTGCTTCTTTTTCCGCTCTGTCCTAGCATCTTTCTTACGTTTCTCTTCATCTTCCTTCACTTTCTTTTCCTCTTCCTTCTTGGCTTGGGCTTCTGCTTCCCTTTGCTGATCTGCGGTGTCAGGCCCCGTACCAGTCTTTGTTCTCTTATCTTTGGAGGAAGAAGAGCCTCCAAGCTTATGGCTTCTATCTCCTAAATTCTGGTGATCCTCTTCTTCTCGGTCAAAGTCGATCCATGGAGCTAGATGCCTTTCTGCGTTGTACCAGTTTCTTTTTTCGTCCTCTGCCGGGCGCTCGACGTGCTGATAACTCCATCTAAAATTGGACCTTTTACAATGCTCAGGAACTATCCTGACTGGGTCATAAGTTCGGCAATCCAGATTTCTGAAGTGATAACTTTTTACCTCTTCCCCTTCACGCGCTACTTCTCTGGAGTCCTTGACTGTATAAGCACCAATGGTGAGAGGTAGAGTGGGCCAAGGTTTCTTCTTCCCTTTGGAAAGGACGTTAGAGAAGCCCGAGGTCATCTGGAAACATACCTCCTGCATGAGCACCTTATCGGTAATAAACTTAGGTAGAGCATGTGGTGCTTTAAACGAGCCAAATACTCGGATGATTGTGAATTCGGCGAATGGGAACCAGTGTGCCACCTGACCTAGTGTCTCCATTGCTCGCCAAGACATGCAGGGGGTGTCTTGACCAAATAGTTTCCCGTACAGGGCGGGAATGAATATGTGAGAGATTTGTTCGATGTCCGACTTGTACCTGGATTCCCAGAATACCCTGGTCTGCAAGTGTATTTCCTGGGTCTGTTCGGGGTCCCAGTTATGTGGCCATCCCTCAACATGCATCTGGGCACAGACAGCATCTAATAGATACGAAGCCATGTAGAATTCTGATGGCGCTCCCTCATCTGGGGCTAAAGCTGAAGCCAAATTTGTGTGCATGGAGCCCATTAATATACCAGCCCAATTGAACCGAGTGCCGTGTACTGTTACGTGTTCCATAATGGTTGCCCATGTTCCGTTGAAAGTGGTGGCGTCCGAACGCCCGTATACTCTGCACAACATGGCGGCCACTAACTTATACACCTTCCTCAGACTGGCCACCGGGTACTCCTGGTCCTTTTTGATCTTAAATTTATCTGGTTCTGCCCACCATTTTCTGATTGTATCAACCATCGGCACTTCATTTGCAGAAAACCATCTTGGGGTGAAGTTCACCTCTGGCTTGGGTAGCGAGTAGTAGACCTGTGCTTTTGAGCTCTCCAATGTTGCAAAAGCTTTACCTCCACTATCTCGGATTGTGAAGTTCTTAGTGTCCGTCTTCTGTATGATCCAGTCCAACATTTCTGGGCACGGAAAGATGGCGGGATGTGGCCCTGCTAGGTGCAATTTGGATTTCTTAACCTTCAGATATACTTCCCGGTCCGGGAGATCTTTTGGGAACTCCTCTTCTGGTATGGCGAACTCACGGTATACTTCATACCACCTGAGGTTGTCCTCCTTTGCGAAGGTGCAAAGGGTGTCTCTGTATATTGGTGGAGGAGATGTTTGTATGTCTGTGTCTGACTCTTCCTCCACTACCTGCCTACTTTTCCTTCGGGATACCCGGGGTGCCATATTGCTAGAGTCGGAGAGGACTGGTACCGTGTCTGCTCTAAATTCACCTGTTGCATTCAAGACAGAATCCCAGGATAAGAAAGACATGATGATAATGGCTAAATAAAGTCTACACATGCAAAGTTTAATTGGCTATTCTCTGGGAGTCGCTAGGTCGCTGATTCACAAAAGGGAGTCTTACGCGACCTCGCGACCTTGCGACTAGGTCGCAGGGTCGCGGAGTCGCTAAAAGGGAGTTTTTCAACCTTGCGACCTTGCGACCTGGTCGCTAGGTCGCAGGTCGCACTTGAGCCTGCCGGGGGGTTTAGCGCGCGCGCGGTTTTGCGGATAAACTTTCCCTACAGGGAAAAATACGCGGCTTGATAGGGTCTAAACTAACAATAAGGCATAGCCATGAGGAAATGGGCAAGAGACGGGTGACCCTGGGGTTCATGAGAGACAAAACAATGATAAAACTCAACAGAAAAGACCTAAATCCTCTCAGCAAGTAAATAAGACCGTGGGGAGGCTCAGTAATGGCAAGAAATGCTTAAGAAGGAAACATAGGGAGGAAAAGGCAACTTACCCGGAAGAAAACGCGCCAGTCGACCTGTCAGAGTAATTCCACGGTTTTCGCTGAGAGCTACAAATGCGACCTAGCGACCCGTCCTTATATAAAAAGGTCGCACGTGCGAATACTTAATGAGGTCGCGAGTTGTAAGTTTGCGACCTTGTGACCTCGCGACCTTAAGGTCGCTGGGTCGCAAAGGTCGCTGAGTCGCTAATTCCCTAAAAACTTCGTTTTGCGACTTTGCGACCTTGCGACCTTAAGGTCGCTGGGTCGCAAGGTCGCAAATTGATTGACTTCCGACTCTTGCGACCTGGCGACCTATGCGACCTTAGGGTCGCAGAGTCGCATAGGTCGCATGGGTCGCAAATCATGGATCCGCGACTTAGCGACTTGCTCTTTAAAACTTTACTTGGCTTTTTTCTTCTTTAGTTTCAAAGGGGCTCCAAAAATTTTGAAGTGTGTGTTATTATTTTTTGTATTTTTTGGAGGGTGTTGTAGGAGCTACAACAAATGGCGATTCACTGGATGAATTCAGAGTCTCTGCCGATGAAGGGTCGATGAGGGAGGAGGGAGGGGTCTAATACTAGCTTGTTCTTTTACCTCAGAGTTTACACCTTCCTTCCTTTGCCACCCCGCATAGTTGCCTGGCCTTTTGGCTTATTGGGTGCAGATCAACCGAATTTTAATTCCTCACGCTCCAGGATCGAGAGGGTCGGGGAAACCTTGGACAACTGCAGGGTCCGGTACAATTATTTCGTCCTCATGGTGTTGCTCCGCTGCCAGCGAACCTCTCGGCTCCGGCGGAGTCACCGCCTAAGGAGTCGTGAACGTTGCTCCGCTGCCAGCGAGCCTGGTCAGTACCCCGGCGGAGTCGTTACAACACCTCTCTGCGCAGGAAGCCTTTCTCAATCCTTTACCCTTTATTTGTGTGCGATTGCACTTATTAGAGAATGTGCCTGTAGCACTTATTTAGATGGGCATATTTTGCCTGGGCGGATGAGGGATCCTGACTTATTTTTCTTGCAGAGAGGTTGCTCCTGGTCTCATATGAGGACTCGGGTTTTTCCCGGATGACCTGCAATTCTCTCGAGTTAGCCCTGTTCCCTCACGATCCGGTTGTTGCTATTCAAGACCTTCTCTGCCATGCACCCTTCGAAGCCGCTAGGTGGTTCCTTATGCTTGAAGACTCTAGTAAGGCTGTGTACTATCCTTAGGTGCCCATCACAAGCGAGTTTCGACTACCCCGTGTTTTGCGGGAAGGGCCTTTCATCAGCATAGAACCTCTTCAAGGAGTAAGCCAGTTGCGGGCAGCTTAGACAAGGTTTTCTTTGGAGAGTTAGAGAAAGAGTTTTTTCTTTTTTCTTTTTTTCTTTTTTCTTTTTTTCTTTTTTCTTTTTTTTTATAGAAGGGGTTTAAGTAAAATAGTGTTTGAGGTCATGCCCATTTACCGGGAGGACCTCGACTTTTCCTTCCAGAGTTTGCAATCGGAAAGTATGGGGACCCACCTTTTCTTTAACCTGAAAGGGACCTATCCATAGTGCTTGAAATTTGGCATGTTTTCCTTTTTCTTCGTGTGCTTTATCCCACTTTAGGACAAGATCCCCTACTTCAAATTTTTTATCTCCTGCAGACTTTTTATCGAACCATTTCTTGATCCGACTCTGGTGGATGGCGAATTTCTCCCAGGTTTTCTGCCTTTCCTCTTCTAATTTCAGCAGGGTGTCAATGCGGGTTTGCAAGGTGGGGAAAGGGGTACCATGACACTCTTGAGACAACTGTAGAGCGGGAAGAGACAAATTGGGTGGGAGGACAGCTTCTTTCCCATACACGAGAAAATATGGTGAGGTGCCTATTGAGGACTTAGGGGTGACATGATCGGCCCAAAGTGCATTTTGGAGAGCATTATGCCAGTTGCGTTGGTGAGACAGTAAGGTCTTTTTAATGATGCGAATCAGATTTTTATTGGTTGATTCCGCTAGAACATTTCCTTGGGGATAGTATTTTGCAGAGTGTTTTAGAACGATACCATTTTCTAAAGCAAAATCATATAATTTAAAAGATGAAAAATATTTTGCATTATCAAAAACCAAGGATGTCGGAACGCCAAACCTGGTAATGATGGAATGAATGACAAATTGCATTACCTCCTGGTCGTTGACTTGGCGTAATGGTACTGCTTCAACCCACCTGGTGAAGTAATCAGTGGCTGTTAGGATGTACCGGTGTTTCTTAGAAGAGTGGGGTAGGATCTCGCCAATGACGTCTAGACCCCATTGTTGAAAAGGTTCTTCTACTGCTACTGACAACAAAGGAGCAGCCGGACGCGCTTCTCGGCTTGCAAATTTCTGGCATTGAATGCATTTCCAAACATATGCGTGGGCATCTCTAAAAAGAGTTGGCCAATAATAACCTGCTCGCATTATTTTATGGGCTGTAGTATCCCCGGCAAAATGACCTCCTGCTGGTCCATCATGCAGCTTGATTAAGATCTTCTGAGCTTCATCATATTCCAGGCAGCGCAACATGACCCCATCGGAATGCCTCCTGAAAAGCTTCCCTTGGATTAACTGGTAAGGAGCAGCTTTGAGTCTGATTGCACGTTTCTGCCGGGCTTTCAGAGCGGGGTCCAATGTACCGTGCGCTAAATATCCTGAAATATCCAAGTACCAAGAAGGGTCCTTTACCTGAGGCAAGACGTTGGTTTGGTACATATCAATTTCTTGTTCCCAATTATCTTCTTCACTCTGTTGGGAACTTGCGGCCTCTGCAGCCATCTGGCATAAACCTTGTCCTTTAACTGTGCGTGCTGGCTTAAACTCTAAGTCGTATTCTTGCATACACGCAACCCAGTTCCCTCGTCTCTCGCCCAGCTCCTACTGCATGAACAGTGAGCGAACAGCCGGGTGGGGAACGTAAACTGTGACATGGTTTTTCAAAATGTATGGTCTGAAATGTTTGACCGCTTTATATACCGCATAGGCCTGTTTCTCGATTTCGGGATAATCTAATTCGGCTCCCTGCAGACCGGTGCTCATGAATGAAATGGGACGCTCGTCATTATTTCTGTCCTTTTGTGTGAGTACGGCTGCCAAGGACGAATCCGAAGCGAACGTATACAAGCTGAAATCTCTGTCGAAATCTGGGCTCTGGAGGGAAGGCGCTTCGGCTATAGCTATCTTGATCTGGTTGAAAGCTTCCTTTTTGGGCTGATTCCATTTGAAGGTAGCATTTTTCTTTATCATTCCCTGTAGTGGCTTAACTATCTGGGCGAAATCTGATATAAATTTACGTAAAAAATTAATCTTTCCCAAGAAGGACTGCATTGCTTTCTTACTGCTGGGGGGAGGAATCTGAGCAATGGCTTTCGCACGTTCTGGATCAACGACAATGCCTTGCTTGGTTATGATATGACCCAGTAGATTTCCTTCTGCTACGGAGAAAATGCTCTTCTTTGGGTTGAGCGAGATACCGTATTTTCTGCATCTTTCGAAGATCTGTCTGAGGTGACGCAAATGATCCCCCCGATGTTTAGAAAACACAGTAACGTCATCCAAGTAAACCACCACACTTTGGCCTATCAGACCCCTGAATGCTATATCCATAGCTCTTTGGAAAGTTGCCCCTGCGTTGATTAATCCAAAGGGCATACGCCTGTACGCGAAGGTTCCCCACTTAGTCCGAAAGGTAGTCTTTAACCTGTCTAGTTTGGCCACCAGTACTTGATTGTAGCCAGAGAATCCGTCCAACAAGGAGAACATTTCTGAGCCGGAGACTGCTTGTAGTATCTGCTCCATAGGGGCCACTGGGTAATTATCTTTACTCGAGGCCCGATTTAAGTTTCGGAAATCTACACATAAGCGAATTTCACCTGACTTCTTCCATACCGGAACCAAATTGGATACCCATGTGGAATGGCGAACTTTGAAGATAATGCGGGCATCCAAAAGTTTTTTGAGTTCTTTCAGAATCAATGGCTCCATCGTAGGGTGTACTTTTCTAAGCTTTTGTTGAAATGGTTTTACATTTTCTTTAATGGGTATCACATGTTGTATAATTCGAGTATCGTATGTGCGTAAGTCCTCATATGTCCAAGAGAATACGTCACGATACTTGCGAAATAGCTGAGTGAAATCTTGAGCCTCTTGGGGGGTGCAGTCTTTCCCCAGGTTGACGAATTTAGGATTATCTTCTGATCCCAAGTTCACTTGTCGATGAGCCAAGATCGAGCTCTGCACTTTTGCATTTGGGGGCCCACGGAACCGATTTTGCAGATCGAAAAGTTTCTCCAGTGATACCACCCCTTTAGGCATGGGGTTTCCTTTGACTTGCTCGTACTCCTTTTGCATAACTTGGTCGTGCTCATCTTCATCTATAGCAGCGTCTTTGAATATTTCTGAATTGCACATAAATTCCAGCACCTGTTGATCATCATCAAAAACACGCAAATTAGTGATATTGTCTGGCACGGAGGGTTTATACATAACTTCAATAGAAAAACCATCCCTCAAAGGGGTAAACCTGGCGGCAGCATTAGCTAGAGTATCCGCTGCTGCGTTATGCATTCTTAGAACAGATTTAATTCCAAAAGCGTCAAAAGCATAAATTAATCGCCATACCTCTTGCTGATACGCCTTCAAATGTGGAGACAAACAGTGAATAGTATTGCGTACCTGCCGGGTGATAATCTCGGAGTCTCCAATGACCCGTAAGCATTTTACCTTCAAATCCAGCGCCTTTTTAAGCCCAAGGATCAAAGCTTCATACTCGGCAGTGTTGTTAGTGCATTGGAATTCAAGTCGACAAGAGACTAAGAACTTTTTCTTATACGGATCAAGCAACACGCAGCCAGCGCCAGAACCATCGAGGTTCTTGGAACCGTCGTAATACAAGGTCCATATGTCGCTTTCCAGGTCCTTGGGAGTAATGGATTGCGGAGGAATTTCAGCTTGGTGTGAGATAGTTTGGGCTTGTTCCTCTGCGACAAGCGTCATTTCAGAAAGGACCTCGGGGCCTACTGAAGACTGAGGAGGTCGATAGCATCCAAAAATGGACTCCAGGAAACACATCCCGAGTTCCTCTTGGGCAAAGCTGATGGGTTCATTTGTGGCATCCAAATCAGTTACAGTATGTTTCATGTCTGGTTCGCTTTCGACTCTGATTTGGTTATTTTTCCCATTGTAAGGTAGCCATAAGTGGGACCAATCTGTGGCAAAGTATCCTTGCAACTTGCTAGACCAGTCCCTGCTAAGCAGTACACCATAAGCTTCAGGGATGTCAACAACCACAATATCAATACATTGATGGACCCTAGAGTCGGATGAGAGGCGAATGATGACATTGTTTAATTCTCCAACTGCTGGTACTTGAGATCTGTCCAGTTGAATGATTTTTGCGTCAGTTTTCTCTGGGAGGATGTTGAGTTTCTTGCACACAGATAGAGGCATGACATTCGTGGATGCACCAGAGTCAACGAGACAATTGTGAACGTTGAAATTAAACATCTCAAAACACAAGAGGAACGGGGGGGTGGATCCTCTCGAATTCGCGTCGACAGCGTTCACTATAGATTGGATATCTGGACTGGTTTGTGCAGATGTGTTGCTCACAGTTTTCGTATTTTGGTTGTTGGCGAAGGCTTTTAAAATAAGTTCCTTTTGATTTGTGATGCGGGCCAGCTCGTAGAGTGACATATTAGCTCTGGTCTTTTTCATGTCCTCCACTATGTTGTAGCTAGTATCGGTTTGGGGACTAGGTTCGATAGCGGTTTTCGAGGGTTCTACCGGGAGCTTGGTCTTGTGACTAGCTTTGCTGTTGCTATTTGTGGGCTTATCCGGCGTAGCGTGTCCTTCATTTCCAGGGGGAAGAATTTTCCTCAGGAAAGCCCTTTTCTTGTCTTCATAAGATTGTTCAGGAACAGACCCTTTGCTTCTAAGACTATAGTTTCGAGTGGGCTGAGCCTTGGGACTGCCTGCCATGTTGATATCAATGGGGACAAGACTCTCGCCCCTGCGGATTATATCAAAAGTTAAGACAGAGGCTCCTGATTCCCCATCCAGGAGCGAACCTTCATCTCGATCAGAAACATCATCCTCTGTCTGGTTTCCCGGAGTTTGGTCATCCAAAAGTTGATTAACCACTGCGGTCATGCTGCCAATCCATTGCGGGCACGTTTTTTCGGAATGGGCAGCTTGGTGAAAAGAGCAAAAATTGTCTTTCCCTATCTCTTCCACGTTGAGAGTGGCACTGGAGTTTGACGGAGGTCTGCTGGTGTTGGGATTACTTTTCTTGAAAAAGGGTTTTGGGGGTTTATTTGTAGTTGAGGTTTCAACGCCCTTTCTCTTTAAGTCAGAGACCTCATTTGTTAGAAGTTTGAGGGTCTTGGCCATACTCTCGAAATCAAAAGCTTCTCTCTCTCTATTGGGGGTGGAAGACTGACCCTTTTTAGTGGTTGATTTGTGATCATCTTTTCCTTCATGGTCCATGACTCCAATTGACAACATGTCCTTCTCTACCGCGAGAGCAGCAGCATAATTTGCTGTAAGGGTAGCGCGGGCCTCACGTTTGATGAAAACGGCAATATCCCTAGGGAGAGCTTTCGTGTAGTAGTCGATGGTGATAGAATTGTCCAAAGCTAAGTTTGGAGGAAATTTTTGCAATATTGTGGCGAAGCGTTGGTTAAAGTCTTTAACCTTCTCTTTTCTGTGACACTTGATGGTGCTTAACTCTGTGAGGAGCATAGAGGGTGTTTTATCCTCTGCAAACTTTTGCAGGAACACGCGACGGAACTGGTCCCATGAAGTAATAGAAGCACTGGGTAGGGAACGGTACCAGGTGGCCGCAAGGTTTACAAGAGTGTGTGGGAATAGTCGACAAGCGACATCATCGGACTGAACTCTCATGATTTGTAGGGACAGATAGAAGCTACTAATATGATCTTCCGCTAAGGTACCTTTCTCAGGATCAAACTTAGGAAGATGCTTCTCCGGGTGTCTAGGCATATCATGGAGAGGACCTAAAAGAGCCAATGGGGATTGAGCCATCCAGGCTAGGGGCTTCACCCTCCTGGGGCGCTGATGATAGCGAGTTTCGACCTCGGATTCACTTCTCGTCCCTGACACTGATGCTCCATCCCAATGGTGAGAGTGCTCATCTCGGTGCCTTCCACGGTTATTCATATTTCTAAGGTACTCCCAGTTGTGGAGAGGGGGTCTATTTGGGTTTTGGTGGTGATGATGGTTGTTGTGATGTCTCCAGCCGTGGACCATATCTCCTCTACCTCCACGTCCGTGACCCCTATTAACCCCACCCTCATTTCTTCGGGGCCTATTGCCTTCTCTTACATTTCTTTGGGTAGTGTTAACCTCTCTCTCATTCCTTCGACCCCCCTCTCCATCTTCTCGCAGGTCATACACTTGGTTGTCGTTCCACTGATGTAAGTCAGGCTGAGGTTCAGGGAAAGGTTCAGTATCAGGGAAACCTTCACTATCTTGGAGGATGGGGTCATTTTCTTGGACTGCCCGCCCGAGGTCTTCAATCATGGAGTTTACGAGTTCAGGTATGGTGCTGACAAGAACACCATTACGAGTGATGTTCTCAGTAGGGGTTCTAGTGTGAGCCAGAAATTCCATGATGGGGGCGTATCGTAAATCCCTGACGAGATTACGGGCAACTGGGCGTAAGGATCTCAACTGTTCATTAGTGATTTCAAAGTATCGAGCCGCCTCCGTTGGAACATCCTCTAAGGGGGGAAGAGGAGGTTCATTATTTGTGACCTCTCGTCGAGGAGTTTGTAACGGAATATCGATCGTATGCTGGGAGGATGCCATGGCCCTCCTTCTAGCGCCAATTCTGTTGACGGGAAAATATGTCCGGCCAACAGTAAGGGATCTCCCTGGTAAAAAGTCCCAATTAGACTTTGAACCGTTTGGAGTAGGGATCCCATCCGGGGTGTGGGTCCGGCTACCACTTAAATGACTTCCTCTTCGGTCTCAAACAACCTGATTGAATCTGCAAACATACACTCATTCACATGATACAGAATACATGACTGATGTATCAAAACCGATATATGACACTGTGCGTAGCGAGGTAATAAACAAAATGCATGCGCCCAGGAAATGTCGTTAGCAACACATCTATGGGGTAATGCATACAAGATAATCTGACCACCAAAGAAACAGTTCTTTAATGGCGAGAATATCCCTTAACTTTTCGAAAGATATAACGAAATGCTAATAAAACAGTTCAATATTAACATTCATCATAAGAGTAAATAGCAAACTTGAGCATCATCAACACAATCACATATAACTATGGAGCATGAATGATACTATTGATAACACAGATTCATTAATCAAAAGATATTCTGAAACTATACGCAGAATACACGCAGTGTTGTCACAGCTAGACACATCATCCAATCAAAGGGGTTTTAACAAGTATTTGTATTATATGTCAAGAGTATGATTCTTCAATTACAATGCAATATTGCCTTTCAGTCCAAAAAAGAGGAGCCACTTACTATGTGCCCCACAGGGGTATTTATAGATTCAAGAGACGCCCTTATGGCCTTCCGACGTTTCAACTTCCCGACGGTTCAGCTTCCCTGCGACCTTTGCCATACTTGCGACCTGCGACCAGAAGATTGCGACCTGCGACTTGGTCGCATATGCGACCTGCGACTTGGTCGCAGATGCGACCTGCGACTTAAGGACGGTCGCGACTTACGCCTGAGAAGCTGAGCTATGGAGGCGGTTGTGTGATTGAGGTTTCTGGAATGTCAATTTTCTTGCCCTTTAGTAAATCTCGCCAAGCCTGGTAATCCGCTGTTATGGGAGCAACAAGAGGGGTTTCTTCCTTTATTCGATGCATACATTCTAGGGCATTTGGTACCAGAGTCTCCTTCTTCTGAGAGATCAGGATTGAGAGGGAGGCAAGCTTGGTGTAGATTTGCACTGGAGTGACAAGCAACCGATTTAGGTTCTCTTGTGATGCTTCGAATTCTGGTGCGGCAGCAGCTTGTCTCACGGGTTGCAGAAACGACTGAATTTCCTGCTCTACCTGCTCCCAGTCTTTAGTCTCATCCAGTGCCCCTAATGATGGAATGTGATGAAGAGCGTTCATGGAGTCAATGCCACTGATCAGGTGATTATATGCAGACATCACTTTGTCCAAATCTTTGGCCAGCTTGTCTTTGGACTGCATATTCATCCGAATTTGTACTTTGGCTTCTTGTGTATGACTCCAATCCTTCCTAGGCACATGTTCAGGAGCTTGCTGATACTGTGCTGTCCAGTTCATCATTTTGTCCAAAGCTGCCGAGGCTTCCCTGAGCTGTTCATGCTTCTGTTTAGTTTCCTCTCGTGCCTCTGCCAACGGGACCACTGTTTGTTTTAGGGTGAGCATCTCCTGATATACTTGCCTCATGGTCATTTCCAACACGTCACACTCTTTCCTGACCGCCAGTGGGACCTCATTAACTTGGGCATGTTTACTTTGGAGCTGTAGCATCTCACTTTCTAGTCTTGATTTCTCTTGCTCCGCTACTTTGAGCCTGTTCTGTAAAGAAATAATTTCCCTGCTCATCCTAGTGACATTTTCCTCTGTGGCTGCAGCAAAAGCGGTGCCTGCTGACGCTATCATAACAGGGTTAGTCCTTGTATCTGGGACTATGTCCTTTCCTGTGGCGACCGTAGAGATGGCGGGATGGCCTTGCGCTAAGGATTTCCTTTTCTCTTGCCGTATTTTGAAAGAGAATTGGTCAAATGTCAATCTGGTCAGGTCAAAGACTTCTTCTTCTTGCTCCCCGGGAAAATCATCAACATTGAGTGTACTTTTCGCGCCACCTGAAGGGATATCCAGGGGAGATAGGTCAATGTCGTCTATTAGCTCATCCTCCTCATCCTGTGTTTGACCCTTTTCTTTTTCCTTTTGCCGGCGCTCGGCCTCTGCCTTGTCATGTTCCTCTTTCTTCTTGCGTTCTGACTCAGCTTCTGCTTCCTTTTCTGCTTTTCTCTTTCGCTCTGCTGCGGCGGCTTGTTCTGCCTTCTTTTGACGATCGACTTTGTCAAGTTCTTCTTTAAGTGCTTGTTCTGCAGCCGCCTGTGCTTCCTTTTCCTATCTCTCATTTTCCTCTGCCTGCTTCTTTTTCCGCTCTGTCCTAGCATCTTTCTTACGTTTCTCTTCATCTTCCTTCACTTTCTTTTCCTCTTCCTTCTTGGCTTGGGCTTCTGCTTCCCTTTGCTGATCTGCGGTGTCAGGCCCCGTACCGGTCTGTGTTCTCTTATCTTTGGAGGAAGAAGAGCCTCCAAGCTTATGGCTTCTATCTCCTAAATTCTGGTGATCCTCTTCTTCTCGGTCAGAGTCGATCCCTGGAGCTAGATGCCTTTCTTCGTTGTACCAGTTTCTTTTTTCGTCCTCTGCCGGGTGCTCGACGTGCTGATAACTCCATCTAAAATTGGCCCTTTTACAATGCTCAGGAACTATCCTGACTGGGTCATAAGTTCGGCAATCCAGATTTCTGAAGTGATAACTTTTTACCTCTTCCCCTTCACACGCTACTTCTCTGGAGTCCTTGACTGTATAAGCACCAATGGTGAGAGGTAGAGCGGGCCAAGGTTTCTTCTTCCCTTTGGAGAGGACATTAGAGAAGCCCGAGGTCATCTGGAAACATACCTCCTGCATGAGCACCTTATCGGTAATAAACTTAGGCAGAGCATGTGGTGCTTTAAACGAGCCAAATACTCAGATGATTGTGAATTCAGTGAATGGAAACCAGTGTGCCACCTGACCTAGTGTCTCCATTGCTCGCCAAGACATGCAGGGGGTGTCTTGACCAAATAGTTTCCCGTAGAGGGAGGGAATGAATATATGAGAGATTTGCTCGATGTCTGACTTGTACCTGGATTCCCAGAATACCTTGGTCTGCAAATGTATTGCCTGGGTCTGCTCGGGGTCCCAGTTATGTGGCCATCCCTCAACATGCAGCTGGGCACAGACAGCATCTAAAAGATACGAAGCCATATAGAATTCTGATGGCGCTCCCTCATCTGGGGCTAAAGCTGAAGCCAAATTTGTGTGCATGGAGCCCATTAATATACCAGCCCAATTGAACCGAGTGCCGTGTACTGTTACGTGTTCCATAATGGTTGCCCATGTTCCGTTGAAAGTGGTGGCGTCCGAACGCCCGTATACTCTGCACAGCATGGCGGCCACTAACTTATACACCTTCATTAGACTGGCCACCGGGTACTCCTGGTCCTTTTTGATCTTAAATTTATCTGGTTCTGCCCACCATTTTCTGATTGTATCAACCATCGGCACTTCATTTGCAGAAAACCATCTTGGGGTAAAGTTCACCTCTGGCTTGGGTAGCGAGTAGTAGACCTGTGCTTTTGAGCTCTCCAATGTTGCAAAAGCTTTACCTCCACTATCTCGGATTGTGAAGTTCTTAGGGTCCGTCTTCTGTATGATCCAGTCCAACATTTCTGGGCACGGAAAGATGGCAGGATGTGGCCCTGCTAGGTGCAATTTGGATTTCTTAACCTTCAGATATACTTCCCGGTCCGGGAGATCTTCTGGGAACTCCTCTTCTGGTATGGCGAACTCACGGTATACTTCATACCACCTGAGGTTGTCCTCCTTTGCGAAGGTGCAAAGGGTTTCTCTGTATATTGGTGGAGGAGATGTTTGTATGTCTGTGTCTGACTCTTCCTCCACCACCTGCCTACTTCTCCTTCGAGATACCCGGGGTGCCATATTGCTAGAGTCGGAGAGGACCGGTACCATGTCTGCTCTAAATTCACCTGTTGCATTCAAGACATAATCCCAGGATAAGAAAGACATGATGACAATGGCTAAATAAAATCTACACATGCAAAGTTTAATTGACTGTTCTCTGGGAGTCGCTAGGTCGCTGATTCACAAAAAGGACTCTTACGCGACCTCGCGACCTTGCGACTAGGTCGCAGGGTCGCGGAGTCTCTAAAAGGGAGTTTTGCGACCTTGCGACCTTGCGACCGGGTCGCTATGTCGCAGGTCGCACTTGAGCCTGCCGGGGGGTTTCGCGCGCGCGCGGTTTTGCGGATAAACTTTCCCTACGGGGAAAAATGCACGGCTTGAAAGGGTCTAAACTAACAATAAGGCATAGCCATGAGGAAATGGGCAAGGGACTGGTGACCCTGGGGTTCATGAGAGACAAAAAAAATGATGAAACTCAACAGAAAAAACCCTAAATCCTCTCAGCAAGTAAATAAGACCGTGGGGAGGCTCAGTAATGGCAAGAAATGCTTAAGAAGGAAACATAGGGAGGAAAAGGCAACTTACCCGGAAGAAAACGCGCCAGTCGACCTGTCAGAGTAATTCCACGGTTTTCGCTGCGAGCTACAAATGCAACCTAGCGACCCGACCTTATATAAAAAGGTCACACGTGCGAGTACTAAATGAGGTCGCAAGTTGTAAGTTTGTGACCTTGCGACCTCGCGACCTTAAGGTCGCTGGGTCGCAAAGGTCGCTGAGTCGCTAATTCCCTTAATACTTCATTTTGCGACCTTGCGACCTCGCGATCTTAAGGTCGCTGGGTCGCAAGGTCGCAAATTGCTTGACTTCTGACTCTTGCGACCTGGCGACCTTTGCGACCTTAGGGTCGCAGAGTCGCATAGGTCGCATGGGTCGCAAATCATGGATCCGCGACTTAGCGACTTGCTCCTAAAAACTTTACTTGGCTTTTTTCTTCTTTAGTTTCAAAGGGGCTCCAAAAATTTTGAAGTGTGTGTTATGATTTTATGTATTTTTGGAGGGTGTTGTAGGAGCTACAACAATATATATATATATATATATATATATATATACCTCCTTAGTTAAGAGGGAGTTTTAAAGAATGTAACTAGTATTGGTATTCATAATTATATTTGAGTCTTGATGTAATGTATTTGTTAAAATAAAATAAAAATATTTTATTATTATTATTATATAAATTGACTAATGAAAGCATTTGTTTCATGCTTGGGTAAATTGTTTTTAGGTCAAAGCCTCCATTGAAGGCTTATAGGGTTTATTTCAAGTATTATTGTCTGTGTCATAATGTAAAGGACCCTTGTTGGGCTCTATTTGTCAAGAAAGAAAACTATTTTAATGTAAAATAGGTCTTTTAGACCTCCTCCACCAAGTCGGCCTCAAATTGGAAAAGTTGGTCTAACTGAGAGGTAGAAACTCCTATACAAAGGAAACAACTTCACCTCATTTGATAAACTCACTCATCAAGTTCAATATAATTCTTTTGGGGCTAGAAAAGTGTGAAATTCAAGAAGGAAGAATAAATTATAGTGAAGGAGAAGGAGCACACTATCTATCTAAGAAAGTTGAAATTTTGTCTCTCTTATATCACACGTGCGAAGAAACTGAAGCTACTAGAGGGTTGAAACTGTATTTTTGTTGCTAGTTCGAAATTCTGTTGCTGGGGATCGAAGTTCTATAGCTAGAAAATGAATTTATGGATTATTACTGGGTTGAAGCTACCAGACAAGACGCTACTACTGAATAATTTTGAATCATATTGGAATGTTGACTTGGTGGAGGAGAAATTCTTTGGGTCTAGAGTCTTGTTCTATCTCAAATTAAATTTTCTAGTGGAAGATTTTGATTGGGTCTTCCCCTATATATGGTTTTTAGCCCTGGTTGAGTGCCTACATCTGGTGTCCCTGATCGTCATGTTTTTTCTTTGATGATTTCTTTGTGAGAATAATATAAAATAATAATTCAAAAAAGATAATAAGAACATAATAATATCACAAGTAATTATCAACATAAGAAAAACTTTCTTCCTTTCTGATTTTCTAACTATTCATTAGAAATATACATGGATAATTTTACACCCTATGGAGATTATTTCCAATAATCCCTCTCAAATATATGTTAAGTCTTGTAAAGGTTTAAGGAGATGAAATTATTCCTAAGCCATGAGAACTTCCTATATCTAATGAATGAAGGGATGGTCTTAGGGAATTTCCTCTCTTCGAAAGGAGTCCAAGTAGACCCTAATAAAATATCCATCATCAAAAAGTTTCTTCTTCCTCAAATATAAAAAGATGTTAGAAGTTTTCTAGGCCTTTCAGGATATTATTGAAGATTCATCAAAAATTTTAGTAAAATTGCTTCTACCCTATTTTCTTTACTGACAAAATATGTCAATTTTTGTTGGACAAATTTATGTCAAGAAGAATTTGAGGGAATTAAGGAAAAATTAAAGAGATAACCTATCCTCAAAGGCTCAAATTGGACCCTGCCCTTCCATATCCATTCAGATACATAATACAAGGAAATTGGGGCATACCTGGGACAATTTGAAGGTAAATTACCCTATGCATTTTATTTTATTAGCAAAAATATGTCTAAGGTTGAGCTCAACTATGTAGTAACTAAAATGGAATGTATTTACATTGTACATTATTTAAACAAATTTAAACATTACATCATTTGTTATTAAGTATTTATGCACATTTACAATGCATCAACCGAATATTTAATGGATAAAACAAATGTGAATGCTTGAATATTTTGGTGGTTATTAATGTTGTTGGAATTTGATTTGATTATTGTTGAAAAACCTCGGAAGGATAATTTTGTTGTATATTTTCTATGAATATTAACCTTATTCGCAAATGAAGAAGTGGCGAATGACTAGATCACTGAAAGAAAAATGTTTTCAATTTAATTATTGCCTCCATGGTTCCCTGAAAATTGCAAGTTTGTGATTACTAGCCAATTCCCTCCTCACCTATCATCGAAAGAAAAAAATCAATATTGTCAAAAAAATAGCCTCCTACACTCGGATCGGGGGAAACCTCTTCAAATTGGGGCTTTATCGGATTTTAAAAATATAAGTTAGGGAGGATTAATTTGATGATATCATCTCATATTTCCATGATGGAACCTATAGGGGGAATTTTGCTGCAAATATGACAGCCTACAAAATCCTACAAGAAGGATATTTTTGGCCAACCCTTCACAAGGATGCCTATATATATACTTTCCATTGTGATGAATTCCAAAGGATGGGAAACCTAATCATATGTACTATATGCTCCTCCAACCTCAAGTGTCTTTCAATCCATTTGAGAATTATGGCATGGACTTCATTTATCCCATTGACCCCCCATATGGGAAAAAGAAGTACATCATTATTTACATAGACTACCTCACCAAGTGGGATGAATTAAAGGTAGTGAAAGAAACAATGGAACATAAAGTGGTCAAGTTTCTACGAGAGAATATATTCTATAAGTTAAATTTTCCAAGAGAATCAGTGACATACCATGGCTCCCATTTCACCTCCAATATGATCAAGGGGATAATGCAATATCACTACATATGACACTGAAACTATACCCCATATTAACCTAAATAAAATGGACAAGCAAAGGTTACCAATAAAGCATTGGAGAGAACTATGTTTAACGTGATCAATTGGAGAAAAAATGATTGGGAATAGATACTTATTTAGACCACTTATGCCTACAACACCACCTGCATGACCACTACTAGATTTACCCATTATGAGTTAGTATATAGTAAGAAATATTTGTTTTCAATTGAATTTTAATATAACACCTTGATAATGGCATCTCAACTTATATTGATTTAACTAAACCACAAGCTAATAGATTCTAGCAATTAAATTCATTATATGAATACAAAATGTAGGCCTTATTGCACACTGAAGTAGTTCAACTGCAAAGAAAAGTATGACATGGAAATCACATCACACTAGAGTATTCCAAGAGGGTTATTGGTCCCTCCTATGCAACTCTAGCTTTAAATATTTCAAGGGTAAGTTCATGACCATATGGATAGGGACTTATATAGTTGAAAAGTGTTATGATAATGGCTCAATCAAAATCAATGTTATAAAACAAGACCAACTTCCATTTTTTTTAAATGGATACCCATTGAAATTCTATAATAATCACCTTTCCGGGGATGAGATTACCAATTCAATAAGAAAGGAACTAAATTTGATGTAGAACATCTAGGCTCCCAATCCATTTAGTTCTTGACCAAAAAAAAAAGAGAGAAAATAACCTCAATCAAAACCCTCCTTTGAGGTGCTTGAGGAAAAATCACTAACTAAAAACCTCTATGATGCAAGTAGTAAGTCAAGGAAAAAATAAGGAAAAAATAAAGAACTCCAGGAAAATTCCTTCTCCATGAAGGAACCTAGATTATAATCACTAGCTAAACACCTCCATGAGGTAGCCAATAGGCCTTGAAAAAAATATAAGAAAAAATCTTATTTGCAGGTATTGCATGAAAATAATAGAAAGACAAGGTAAACAAATTTAGTATGCACATTCATCCCAAGACATCAAAATGAAAATTCCTAGTGGGTTCAAAGAACACTCCTACACTATTCTCCATCTACTTTCATCATCCACCATGTCAAACCTCCATCATCAACTCTTTTGGCATACATTTTTTCCAGTGTCCATGAACTACTACTATAAATTCTTAATGTTATAAGATTACCCAATTTTGAGAAAAAAATATATATCAAGAAATTTCTTAGCACCTGAGCCAAAGGAAAGCACTAGGAGCATCCCAAAATCTATCTCCTCCGTCACTATACATTGTGTGCTACATTCCCCTTCACTATTTGTCAATTCTATCCCTATAGCAGCTCACTTTATTATTTTTATCCACCATGGCCTTAACCAAAGCCCTATCCATTATCATGAGGGGCCTATGTGACTTCTATAATAGAATAAACAATATTGTAGTAGTCTGCAAAGATCTTATAGGCTTAGTATTTAGAGAAAACAAAAATGTTTAAAGAAGGACATAGCCTCTAGAAAAATTTCAATAGCTCCAAATCATAAGCATCAATACAATCAATCCTTCCAAATCTTAGAAATGGACCTAAGAATCTACATGATTTCTTCTAAGCTACTATAGGACTCTGTGCACCAACAATACCCTAAAAACACCTGCAAGTACACAAAAAGTAGCCTCCAATGTCATGTAAAGGTAAGCATAGGGTATGAAATATGTAACACTCACACTATGAATTCATTTGAAGCATAAGGAAACATTGTGCAAAAAGAGAAGGTTTTACAACCAAATAAAGTAGTAGAGATATTCAATAGTTTAGAAAAAAAAGTCAAATTTGTCTAAAATTTACTCCCACATGTAGAGGATGAAAATACAAACTCGATGTTATTTTGAAAATATGGCCATTGTCACCTACTTATGATGATATAAAGTGGGACTGTGAGTGACACAAATATTGATAGGGGTAGTTGGGGCTAGCTTGAATGTTGTGCACTAAGCTTTCCTCATCCACCACCTTAAATCATCTCCACTTAAGCAAGGAATAAACTCGAAGTCAACTTATTCCTCTCATGTAACATTTTTCATGCACCCAAGATTTAATAATCCCATGAAAATTTCCCCTCGCTATAGGGTATCGAGCTTGAAATTTCAGAGCTATTAGAGGGAGATTGTATGCATATACAAGAGGGAGGGTTTTACTACGAGAAGATGAAGCACCACTACAATCACTCATAGAGAACCCTGATGGGATTGTAGAGGTTTATTTCTTTCCAAAATTCATAATTCTAAACTCTTTCCAAAAAACTTCTCATGTTTTGCATTGGGTATGTTACTTAATTGTTCAAATTTAGCAGTCATCATACTTTTTGTGTTAAGGGAGTAAATTAATAGAGGAACAATTAGTCATTTTTTTCCCCTCAAATTTTTTTTCTTACCTTAATAGAAGCATTATGGAGAGACAATTTCTTTGGTTGAATACAATGCATTTTTATTTTAAATTATAATGGACAAATTCCCATACTACTACAATTATTTTAGAAATACAAGCACATTATTTTTACCCTTCCTAGAAACTTATCCAAACTTGTGAATGAATATTTAAATCATTGTCTAAACTTGTGAATCAATATTAGGCTCATGAACATATTTTCATACACCATTGGGGGGGATTTCAACAGAAGATATCCCACTGATACCACTAAGATACATCAAAATCCTAAACTTATGATCATCCTTTAAAATTGTCACTAGTTGCCCTTTTTTTAAAAGCTCACAGGCTATAATGATGAAGTTTCGTTAGAATTTGTCATGAAATTACAACACCTTGAAGGCTAATAAGTAATGACTGTATTCAAAGGGTTGATAATATATGTTCTTCAAAACTCAGTCATTAGGGCCATCAAAGGAAACTAGCCCCAAGGAGACCTTCCTTTTTCTCTTGCCATATTACAAGAAAATTAAGAAGAGTGCTCTTAAGCACCTAGTACAATAGTTATTACTCAAGGTGGAGAAAAACTAAATACTCTCCAATGGAATAGGATAACCCAATTCAAACGTATAGTTGATATTTCCATAATGAAGGATGAAATAAAGATAATGAGAGAATAAATGACACTCATAAGGTTGGATGAAGAAAACATGAAGGAACAACTTGAGAAAGAAATAAAGTAGATGAAAAGATAATTACAATAGACAAAATTATTTTTACAAGCAATAGAAACTTAGGATGCAAATTTGGAAGCATCTCTAAGAACCATGACATGCCTCTATTTAGAGTAAATCATTTGCACACTTCCTTCATATGCTTACTAATTATTCTTGAAAGAGAAATGGTGTTGACTTCAAACAAACATGATTGCACAAAAGGGAACCATCCCTCTATAGGAGACCAAGGACTTAATTGAATTTTTCCTACAATGCAGTATAGAAGACAAATCCAATGTTTCTTAATTTTATATTCACAACCTTGTACTCACATATTTTAGAATTTGGGACACAAGGCCATACTTGGGAGATGAAAAATTATTGGCACTAGCATCTTAGCTAATGCATGAGGAGATCAAGGCCAAATAAGTAAAAAATACCATGGATGGGGAGTTGAAAGGGCCACTATGGATTAGACTTGAACACCCAAATCCATCCATCCTCACCTCCACTTATGTAATCCTAGTATAGCATCCTAAAGTAGTGATGTTTACAAGCATAGGAAAGTGTAGTCCATCCTCCACTTTGAAGAAAATTTCATATTATTGGGTAAATAAAACTCACAAGATTTCCAACGAAGATGGTAAGCACAACCCCACAACATGAAAATTAGAGAATATCATTCTCCTAATAAATTACAATTTTCACTTCCCAAGACTCTTTTTTACAAGAGGATTATTCATACGCTTGGAGTCCAATTGATTGGGCTTAGATTCAATCCATCCATGTTGTTAGGGCTCCAAGAACATAAGAGTTAGGAAGAGGAGTCCAAGGAATGGTAGTACTTTGAATAAAATGTAGGTTTCAACCTAACTAACATGTCCACATCTAGCTCAGCATGGAAATTCAAACATATTATAGAATAAACGTATGAGGAAGAGCAGAGGGGGAAAGAAGAGTAAGTTTCTCAGACGGTGAGGCACAACATTTCTAGTAGGGGGGTATGATGGGCCTCCCAAATAGGTAAAACATAAGGCTCGTCTAACCACCCCTAGGAACATAAGGGATAAATTAAACCTTACTTTTTGTGCTTAATAAAACTTTCCTATCTTAATGAGTTCTTAGGAGGTTCAAGGAGGTTTTTCATGCTTTATGTTCCTAACATGACTATTCTGCGGGATACTAAGGGGATTTTGAAAATATTTCAAGAATATCCAATCAGAGATATTTGTTGGACTTTCTCCCTATTATATAATACTTCCAAACAGGCTAGCTAAGGATAAAAAATGATCCTTACTCTTTTGCATGGAAACCCACGAAATAAGAACCATCCTTTAATCAATTTTGGAGGGAAAGTAGTCTTCCTCTTAAGGAGATTTCTCCCTACCCATTTTTAATAAATAGAGGGCTCAAGTAGGCTAGTAGAAAAAAATAGGAGTAGGAGAATAATACCGTAGATAATTAGGATAATTTTACACTTCAAGTTCTGCAAATTGTTCCATGTGATGAGCTGCCAAATTGTCACCTTTTTCGCCATTCTAAGCACCCAATGTTGATCATTTTATCATACTCCTTTAACCATCTATTACCCCATATTTTAATTCTTTGTAAATATACCACAATAATAGTTAAAATATTTAATTATCATTCTTTTCCTTTATTTTAATTAAAAACCATTATTGTCAGTTTTACTAATGATGGATTTCCTAGCATTTGTTCTGATGGCTTCTATGCAGTATCCAGGATTATCATGTGTCACCCTAGTTACTGGAAGCACATGGCAGTCCAATTACTAGAAACACAAAACAATCTGACCACTAGAAGTGTATAATGATTGAGTTACTGGAATTCGGGGCACGTTATTCTAATAGTTAGATAAGTGTTTGCACATTCCTTTAGTTACCATACATCATGTAGGTGACCGCCAATAGCACGATTATCAGTTGAGATATCTCCATTCCAAGTCAACACAAATCAACACATGAGTTTTATATTTATTCACTATATATGGATCCTCTCCTATCTCTGTGGGTATTGGGACCAATCGCAACATGTAATTTACATTTTTATAACACCAAACTATTATTCATGATTTCATGATACTTAAGTAGAATTGGAAACATGGATTTAAATCTTCTAATTTTTACATCATATAGCTTTTTTTTAATGTTGCAAAATATTCTGGTAGTATTAGTTAGCTAGAAGATCCATTATTTTAGGATCAAAGATATTAGCTATGTCCAATATTTTTTTTATATAATTCAATTAGAGAAACACTCAACAAAGAGGTGAGGGATAGTATTGATTTTGATATAGCGATATCATTTTGGAAGACTGTCTAAACTTGTACCCTATAAATTCTAGATGATTAATGAAATTTCCTATTTCTAATCAACTTATAAGTTTTTATTATCCTATAGTTCTCCCAACCAAGAAGGGACCCTTGTCCTAGGATGCACTTCAAAAGCTAGATATTTATGTTAGATGTTATTTCATTTATTTTATGCATAGTTAGATCATATTCAAGTATTTTTATTTCTTGTTCCTATAACTTTTATATTCTTGTTTTAATTATTTAATGCACAATTAGGCTGGATCTAGTAGTTTATTTCCTACACTTTCCATATTCTTGTGTATCTATGTGGAGTGGTTTTCAAGGCCTTGCAATTATTGGGAAGTTACTAACCTAGAGATTGAACAAGTGGTCCAAAGGCTACAAAACTAAAACATGTAATTCTCAAGTTTTTGTGTGTTTGCACTTTCTTTATGCAGTGTGGGTTTATTTTTTTCTACCTCATTGAACTATCATGGATCAAGGTTTCTAAATGTCCTTATAATTTTGGAAATTTTAGTTGTCAATGCCTTTTATTGAAGGTGAATGAAATTGTTTTGAATATAAAGGAAAATTCATATATGATTCCTAACAGTAGTTATTGAGAATATATGTTAGTATAGCATAGAGGAAAATCAACCTTAGTTATGCATATATGTTTCCAAATCCTCATTAGTTTATGAACTCTTGGTCGATAATTTAACAAAAATAAACTTAAAATATTAAATTGACCGAAATTTTTGGTGTCATTACTAGGGATATGTCAAAGAACTAGGTCTTGATTAGTTGTTTATTTGTAGATTCTATTTTCCTACAGTGTTCGCATCCTAAAACACAGTGAGATAGGATGGTATTACAATAGGTAATAACATGTGTGTCCACTTTAGTGGGTTACCTATGTCACTAGATTTAGATGATGTGGCACTATATGAATCAAGGAAATATAGATTTTCTTTAAACTACACAACTTGGGGAAGGCAAAACCTTAAGAAAGAAGCATGTCCACTACTGTGGATTTCTCCAAATCCTTGATTTTTCTTTCATGCATGTGTACTTTAAATTAGCTTTAATACATTTTCTTTAAAATAAATATTTCAATCATTTTTTGGTGGTGTAAGAACCCCACAATGTACTAACCCATGTGTGAGATACGGATTAGCAACTAGCAAGAAGGATTAAATAATGATGAAGATCTAGAATATTGTTACTCTAATAACTTTCTCAAGCCCTAGCAACATTTAGAAACATATATCCATCTCATGAGGAGAAAATTCTGATAGAAATCAAGAACATACTTGTATTCTGGGAAGTAATAAAAGAGCAAAAATTCCATGAGAAACATCTAGAAAAATACCCAAAATAAATCAAGCATGGCATCAACCATAGTTGATGATGAGCAACCCTTAGAGCGATAGAGCAATGAATTTTGGCATGTTTATCACTAGACCTCTTGAGTATTCTAGAATGTGATGAGGAGAAGACATAGAAACCTGAGAATGAAGAATTTATATCAATCCCATCTTCAAAACTTTTATGTACCCAAGATACCAGTCAAAAATTCATGGAAGATCCATGTGATCTGGATTTATGCAGGAACACAATAATACATAGAAATAAACATAAACATTGAGATGCAGTGGCTACAGACCTCTAAACTATGTTACAATGAGGCTCAAGGGCCTATTTATTATTGAGAAACAATGTAAAACCCTAAGAATCCAAAAACCTAACACTAGGATATGAAGCGCCAAAACCATGGGCCCTGTTTGGGTAAATTGGTGTTTCAACTTCCCGGGGATGTAACTTTGGCATATGATCTCTGTTTGACGCGCACCATACCTCGTTAGAAAGATCCATCCGAGGAATACAAATTTTGATGTGAGAAACATCAGTCCATGGACCCATGTTGGTCCCAAGTTTCCCAAAAAACATCGTTTAGGGCCTCAAAACGGCTGTGGAAGTTCAGGACCCGAAAAACTGCTAAAAATAGTAAATAGTGCTAAAACTGAAAAATTGAAAGAACCGATGGTGGGGGTTCAAATGGAATGGGTGGGTGACAACCAATATCCACGTGGATCATTAGGGCCTCCAAATGGCTTTGGAAGTTCACGACCTGAAAACCTACTAAAAATAGTAAGTTGTGCTGAAACTAAAAAATTGAAAGAACTGATGTTGCAGGTCCAAATGGAATAGGTGGGTGGCCACCAATATCCACCTGGATCACTATGTGGCATGAAAAAGTATGACATACAAATCAAAACTGATGGACAATAAATTAAAGAGAATTACAACTATATCAAGTTCAGGTTCCAAACAGCCATTAAGCTAGAGCATCACTCTATTCGTCAATGACTCTTGTCATAATATTAGATAAAGCATTTGGTCACTCATACTCTGGTATACGTTAAATCATGTTTCTTAAATTGAAGTATGAGCATATTTATTATCTTGTTACGCACATGGCTTGGTTCTAAATATGTCTACGCTTGAAGAGATGCTCTATTTTCAAGTTAGGGTAGTGTATGAAAATGAATAAATAAAACAGTAGAGATAAAAATAATTCTAACTATGAAAACCAGGAAATTGGCATAGTTAGACAAGGAATTTGCTATAAAACCAAGTTATTAATGGGAAAATTCCTTAATAAAGTCTACATTAAGTTGCTGATATTCAGCAAATTTTTCAAACCTTTGTATATTATCATATTAGTTGATGTGGGATGCATTAAGGCCCTCTTGCTAACAATTATTGACCCATAAAAGTCAACACATCATCTGGGTTCAAGGCTAGAGACCTCTTTCAGTACCTTGACACATGCATTCATTAATGGAATTTTCTCTCGATGACAATGGTGGGAAGACATCAATGTCCCCTGATTTCCAGATCTTGCAGGTAACTCAACATCAACAAATTCATACTTCCCTAGCAAGACATATTTAGGTGCCTTAATTCCCACTGACATTAATGGTTGATCATATCACATTTTTTGATGGAATACCTTAATGATCGGTAATACAATGATATATTTCCATGCTCGACTCCATATAATTCATTTGCATGGTAGAGAGTGGAACCATAGGTCTGAGATTCAATGAAGATTTTGTAAATTTTTCAACAATAGTTGTATCCCTTTGGTTTGCAAATAATGGGGCATATTTTCAATTGTCATTAGGTATCAACAACAACAATCAATGTTAAAATTCAGTGGTCATTTATACACAACCAACTTTTATCAATCATCAACACCCAACTCAACCCTACAGAATTAGTTTTCTCTTGACACAATAGGTAGAACTGGTTTTAACGCTCTTTTTTGAATTAACTACATGGTAAAAAAATTTCAAATTTAGATTCATTATCATCAACATCATATAGGTAAAAATCAGCATGAAAAATTTTAAAAATTTAGGGAATTAAGATAAGAAACTAATGTAAGGATATCCTACTATTTCATTTTGTTTTTACCTTCAACTCGTGTTATTTTTTTCCTATACCATCATAAACTACACCATTAATCCATTTTGTTGCAATCATGCATATTATTTTCCCAAAGAAACACCATCCCCAATTGAGTTACTGGAACAGTCACTTCTTATTTCTGTAGGAAGGAAATTTGTTTGTTTTTTTTTTTTTACCTCCGCCTCTTCATGTAATTGTCCCTACCATCAAAACAAATTCTTCTTCAAAATACAATGGGCTTGTATATTAGAGACAAAGGATTATTTTATCATTTTTTAATTTACGAGATTGTGAGAATAAACATAGAGGACAACACCAAAACCACTTTGGAAGCTGGGATCCAGCCCTGCCGGCTTCAGAGAGGGATCTCTATGTAAGATTTAACTTTGTTTTTAGTGAATTTTAGGCTAGTTATTACTATACTTGATTGTTTGTTTGATTCAGATTGTTTGGTTGATTAAATTACTATATCCCATTCTGTTATGGAGTCTAAAGATTTAACTAGATCTACATCAATGTTTGAAGGAGTCTCACAGGCCAAGCTAGGTTGCATTAACTGGATCTTTTAAGATTTTAAGTGAATTATAAAAATGGGAGTATGGAATTTAGTAGAGATTGAAAAGTAATGAAGTATTCTTCAATTTGACCTCAATAGAAAACATGTAAATTGAAAACAACCAGAATAAGATGTTCTAATTAACATATCCTATTCATATAGTTTCTATTATACAATTAAGATTTCCATAATCACAGAGAAAGGGAAAAACAATGAATAACACAATTACAAAAGAAAAAAACATCACCAGTGAATACACCACATGAATCATGTGAAAATTCCTTGTATTATTGATGCTCCAGGAAATTGGAAATTACAATGCTCACTAGAAAAATATACTTAGTAATCAACCCTTAATACTTCAAACAGTGAAGTATATATACTAATTTACAAAAAGGATTTACAAAATCGTTGTCTTCAACCGACAATGTATTATTAGTGTAATATCAAACAATAAAATATAACTGTTACAAAATAATAGGCTAGGCGGACAATGATCTGGAATGTTGGCATTGTTTTGGAGGAAACAGTTGCTAAATGCACCTATTTCTAGGATGTGTTGGCTGATGTGATGGCTGATGTGTTGGCTAATGTTGATTGTCTCCAAATTACTAATTATTCATGTAACTCAAAGATTTTATCCCATCTATCTTCATCTAGGATGGTAAATTTAATCACCTTTCGGAAAATCTCATCGACTTCGGTGTATCTGGCGAAGATAGGCTTTACAAAAAAATATGTGATTTACATCATGTTGAATGAAGATATCATTGCTCATTACTTACAAAAATTCTCTACATGTCATACTTCCTTTGACTCTTGAGAATTAGGTGTTGTCCCTAGAAATTTCCTTCAATTTCTTTACATAATCTTCATAAGCTATCAACTTATCAATAATCATGAACAAAGAAGGCAGACCCTTATGTGTTAAAGGCTCTATTCTGGTAAAGAATATATCAACTTCTATCTTTAGACTGTGGCACTCTTCTTCTAGCTGAACAACAATATTATTCTTAGTAAGAATCCTCTTCACTTCCAAAATGGTTTATGTCCTATCATCTACTCCCAAATCATCCAATTCATATATGTTTTTGGAGTTCATGAACTTTATGATGTTAGTTGCTATTGTAAAAAATTCTCTTAGCTCATGTTTAATGTTTGTTATAACATCAGTTGCTCTTTTATCAAATCCTTTTTCTCAAAGATAATCTATATGTAGGGCCATATTTTAGAAATGGAGTTCATGATATCTACCCAGATGATTTCCTTGGCTTGGGCCAAGGTCTGTCCTATTTTTTATTCTCTTTCTAGCTTTTGCAAGCTTTTTATCAACTTCTGAGCTCTTTTTGCTTCTGCTGAATGAGAAGCTTCACTCCTTTTCCTCTTGTCTTGCAATACTTTAACCTGATCCTACATATTCTTAATCTCTTCTGTCTGTATGGAAAAATTTTCCATTGCCTTTGTCAACTGTTCTACACCATCTGTTGTTTGTGTAGTCTATGGAGTAGAGGTTGTGGTTGTAGGAATAACTGTAAGAGGTACAACATCCAATGGAAACATGGAAAATTTTCTAGTATGTTCCTTTTATTTGATCATCTTTTCCATTTCGGTCTCCATCTATCTTATCTGTGCATTTTCCTTCATGATAAGCTTCATCATATTAGTATTTTGGGCCTCTGTCTCCTCAATATTCTTGGTAAGAGGATCTTCGGTAGCTGAAAAATTCAGCTCTTTTCTCAACGCTGCTATGTCATCATTCTTATTTTTTATTATCTCATCTACAACCTTCATATTTGAGGGATCATATCCTATCTTGACTACAAAATATTCTACGGATTTAATCTTTGTATCCTTAGCAAGAGAAGAGATCTTCTCCATTTTCAGCTGTGACTAGATGTTGGACAAAGAAACCTACAATTTGAAAAGATTCATTGTGGTATTAGTCAAAGTTGAAGAGATCATTTCAATTGTCTACTTGTGCATATCCATTTTATCAATGGGATGGATGTCCTTTATGTCGAATTCGAATGTTGTGTTTTTGTTTGAAACTTGGGCCTCAAGGAAGGCCATCTGCATATTACCCTTTTCTGAATCAAATGCTAACAACAACCTGCTTTGAGAGCTGGAAGTCTACTTCCAGAATTTGGTATAGGTGTTGTTCTTTAGGATTTCATTTTTCAACTTTATTTCTTTAAACCTGTCAAAGTCTATTTTCTCCTTCTCACCTTGGACAACCTTAGTCCTCTGGATAGCTTACTGATGGTCATGAGATATTGAATAATTTGTGGGAGAAGAAGTGGATTGGCCACCTACTTGAGAAGAAGAAGGTTTTTCTTTAGTGACCACAACAACTTCATGCTCTGAGTTTTTATCTGTGTCAGCTTTAGGATTCATCTTGGTCTTTTTTATGTACATTATTTTGAATTCTTTACCTGCAGTATCAGTCACTGAAGATGACTCTTCTTCTCTTTGAATTTTCCTTTATTTTTCCTGTGGGACACAAGTTTGTGATTTAGATGTTGATACTAGCTGCTCCTCAACATCCTGCAATGTGTTTTCAGCCCATTCCAACTGCTTCATGTACTTTTCTATCTCAAGCCTTTGCATATGTGTGTAGGGAGTAGTTTTATTCTCTACTCTTAGCTTTGAAATGCTTCCCAGAGGGTTATAGGACCAAGTAAATCTTAGGCTAAGGTTCATCTCTTTTAATATCTTATCTGCTTCCTCCCCTGTTGACCTGCTATTACAAATAAAGGGCCCAAATTGTGTTTTGATCCTAAATTGGGAATTTTTCTTGGCTGATACAAAGTGAATTTCATTAGAATTTAGCATTGGTCTAATATAATCAAGAGAAAAAATCCTCATGGGGAGGAATTTTGGGAGTTTATAAGGAGAAAGCTCACACCCATAGATTCTTATCTTTGTATAGTTCCGGCACAAGTTCCTGTCTTGGCATGATCTGAAAAATGCAGTATCCTTTTTATGTCTTCACCTATCCTAGATTTAATTTTACTATTCAGAATGCTCATGGATGGATGCAAAAACAGTTCAATGAACTGTTTGTATGAAAATTCCTTATGTTCCTTCATCACCAAAGATGTCCAAAAGATGACTATTTGTTGGCTACCATCTTCATCAAGATTCTACATGGAAAAATTGAATCTATTTTCCTGATAATACAAAAACATATATACTAAAATAGAAGAGTATTTAAACACTTCCTCAATCTGAAATTTGATGAATTGGTCATGGATGACGTCTGCTAGGAATTGGCTAAAATTGAACATGATTGATGGTTTACAGTCTATGGAAAATATAGAGGCTGTTGTTTCTTCAATCAAAATAGTAAAATAGTGTTTGTAATTTTGTCTTTTGATTGAGTAGAGATGGTACTCTTTGTGTTGTTGATGATGATTTTAGATCTTTGAAGAAAATCGAATTCTGATATAAATCATATTAGAACTTGATGCGTGTAATTTGACTGTGTGTGTGTTTGAATGAAGTGGTGAAAAGGATTTCACCAGTAGGGGTAATGATAGCTCTCTAACTAAGGATGTAACATGCTTGACTTAGGGGCATTGTATCTGTGTGGGAATATATAATGAGGCAAATTGGATGCCCAAAGTCAAATATCATCAGATTTGTCAATGTATTTATCTTCTAACCAACAGTACATATCAAACACCTCAAATTCACACTGTGTTTCATTAATTTTGTAATCCCTATCAGCTAGAGGAACATGATCTAAATGTAGGGGAGGGAGGACCAATGAATTGAAATCTTCCTCCTGATTCTTTTTCGGAGGCATATTCAATCGTTTTTTAGGAATAGAAGTAGAATTAGAATTGAATAGTTTTACCAGGAATATGCAGGAGATTTGTAATTGGTTGAAGGAGACACGGTAAGCGTTGTCGCTTTGGTTGGAGACAAATCAGTGGATAAAAATGGTGTACTGTAAACTTGTAAAGCAGCTGAATTTGTAGAAAATAGAGCATAGTAAAGGTCGAAATAATTAAATTTCATGGCTAACAAAGAAAATTTGGTTTTCCCATTATCCATGGCGTGTATCCGTTAATTTAACGGTCATCAAGCTTAATTAAATTATTTAATGGATAAAATATCACATGCATGGATTTGACTGGTAATGGATAGGTGATGTGGTGCAATGGGAGTGGCAGAGGTAATGGGTAGGGACGACGGTATTTAGGATGAAGGGGACGGTGGTTTTCAGGGGGGGTATGACGCAGTTAAAAATTTAGGGGAAGGAGGGTGCGAATAGTGAAGAGCAGGCCATGTAGTAGTGGTTCCGAGCAGGGAAACTACTTTTTTTGGACCCCCCAGCCCCGCCACCGATAAATCTAGGACGGAGAGAGGGGAGGGGGGTGAAGGGCAATGAGGATCATCGATCGGGGAGCAAGTGGATTAGATGGAGTACAACTACAAGTGGTTTAATGTCAAATGATGTGACAGTTTGTTCGGTAGCAGTCCATTCGATTGGAATGGAGACTTAGGATAAAGTGTAAATATGTTAAACACGTGAATTTTGTTCCTGACACTTGGATAGTTAGGGTAAAATGATTTTTGTCACTTTCCATATTATGCACCAAATATATAATGAAATAAAAGTTAGGATATAAGAAATTTTTAATCCTTTCAAAGCCCAAAACACCTCTACCTACCCTTCAAATTTTCCATTCTTTTGCTAGACTAACATATTTTATTTCTTCCTTATAGCGGTGCATTTAGACTAGCAAACCCATATCTTTTTATTTATGAAAAATATAATCTACTCTATCACTTATTTCTCTTATTGATTCAGATTAAACTGTTGAATCAATTTCATTTTCTACCTAACTGTTGATTTACCAAGATTATATTGTTTGGAAAATCTTTATTCTCTAACCTAATTTACAAAAATTAAAAATTTCTCAACCATGATTAAGCTGTATGATTTGAAAAAATAGCTAGTCATTGTGGCATTTTTAAACAAGCTGCACACAACCTTATTTCATTTTGACATAAAGAAAACTATCTATTAATAGTGGCATTTGAATTTGCAACACTTTTAGTGTTATTTTCTCTATTTTTCTTTTGTGGGGCTATGATTTTATTTTTATTCTTTTTCAACTTTTTTTTCCCTTTTTCTCTTTATTCACTTTTTTTTAGATATACCCTGTTTTCATTTTTCTTTTATGTATATTTTTGGAAATCAGTTGCATATTGAAAATTATTTAGAATATAAGATTACTGAGACAAAATACTCAATCACCTTGAGGTCCTATGAATTATAGGACCCTAATAGTGGCTCCAGCTGGGATGTCACTTCTCCATATGAAGTGTCAAGAACATATGATCAGTAGCCTTGAGTATCCCATTTCAGCAATGTCTGCACCTGATTTCTTTTGTTGTTGGAGTGCTTATGGTAGCATACCATTCAAATCTTAGGGCCTTCTCTACAGGCTTCAACTTCAGCCAATAAGTTACCCAATCAAAATAATAAAGACAATGATATTTACAATGGTTTCTTGTAAGAAAAATATTTATGCTAAGAAAAGTAATGCTTCAAAATTCTGCCATTCACAGGCCCACCAGGCATTTTTGCTCCATTTAGATCTTTAAGAAATAATGCATTGTGTCCTCTGAAAGAATAAATTATGTAAGGTCCTTTCCAAAAATTGTCAAATTTCCCATGTTTTCCTTTTTCCTCTCTTCTGGAATCCCACTTCATAAATTTATCACCCAAATTGAAATCATCAATTTTAGTTCTTCTATCAAAAATATTTTTGACATTTTCTTGGATGAGTTGTGTTTTATTGTAAACTTCTTGCCTAGATTACTTCAACTAAATAGTCTGTTCAATCCTCCTTTGTGTGTCATTTGGCTCAACCTGCAATTCTTGAACTATCTTCATAACTAGAACTCCCAAAGAGGATGTAAAAAGAACATCCATCCCACAAAACAATTGGTATGGTGACATGACAATTGACTTCTTTGTACTAAGTCTATCAGCCCAAATTTTATTTATTAACTTGTTGTGCCATGACTTTTTGTTCTCTTCTAACAGTTTTTTAATGATGTTGACCAAACTCTTATTTCAGGATTCAGCCAACCCATTACCATGAGTGTAATAAGCAGTTGAATGTCCCAAAGTAATATGGTATTTACTGCAGAATTTTATCATTTTCTTGGAATTAAAGGCTGCAACATTATCAATAATGAGTTTTCTTGGACAGGAAAATCTATAGAGGATATTGGTTTCCAGAAATTTAATGATCACAACATCAGTAGCTAATCTGGAAGGTGTGGCTTCAATCCATTTAGTAAAGTAATGAGTCACTGTGAGAATCCACTTATGTCGGGCAAAGGAAGGTGGGTGAATTTCACCAATTAAATCCAATCCCCATTGTTGGAAAGGAATTTCAACAGATATAGGCTTTAAGGGCATAGGCAAAAATTTTCTTTTTCCCTAAAATATTTGACATTTATGGAAAGAGGTTAATTTTTTGTGGACATCAAGGAAAATGGTAGGCCAGTCAAAACTGGCTCTAAGGATATTTTTAGAATTGGTTTTCCAGTATATATGTCCACCACAATCACCTTCATGGAATTCCTGCATGGTTCTTTCTGCATCATCGTTTAATAATGTAATATTCCAAAACAGGAAAAATAGTAATATTCAACATAAAAATAGAAATTTCAGTAAATATCAATACATCAATACATGAGAAAATCATAGAGAGATTCCATTATGTATAACAGCATAAAATAAGTACAATGTCTTGAGGAAAAAAGTCACTCAAACTAGGCAAACAAGCCTCCCATGATCCAATACACCAAAATGTGAAATACTGCTAATACACAAAATGTCAAAATGCCATGACTATGCATTACAAGTGAAAATAAATGTAGCTGGAGAATAAAAATACAAAGAGATGATGATAGAGTTCTCAAAAAATTTTGGGATCAGAGATCTAGGATCTCTAGCACAATTCCAAGACAACCCAGAAAGGGTTTCCGGAAATGCACTATGTGAAAAATGCAGCCCTAGGGATGAATAATGCTATGAAACTCAATAACTGTAGGAATATGACTAATATGACAATAAAATAGCTTATACTCCTCCCTCCTAGCTTTTCGGATGAAGGGTTGCTCCCTCCACTAAGAAACTAGCTCACAAACTGAGGTTTTCAACCCTCCACTGCAACTGCCCTGCAAAATAACGTAGTTTCTGAAGGAGATTGTGCTATGGTAGATTGCTAAAGCTTGGTCTAATGCCGAATGGTGGAATTAAGCTCAAATTTACCTCTCCTAAGTGGGCAATCAAAGTTCCCCGAGGATGAGGGTGGGATTTCCGCCCGGAAACACCCTTGTGCTAAACAACACAACAAACTCCTCTAAACAACTGAAGCTTGTAGAAAGTCATAAAAGACCAATACATAAAAAATAATCAAAATTCCTTCTATGGTTTTCATCCCCTTCCATATATTCTTTGTGAGCTTCCTCACCCTTGTTCAAACTCATTAAAGATGCTACTCCCATGAATACACTCCTCCACCATAACTAAAATGTCCTCCACTATCTCCACTCTCTCCATGACAGCGTTGTTTATTTGGTTAACCTTGACCCCATCCACATGAATTGACCCCATTCACACCAAGGGTTGCCTTATCTCAACTAGCTACACTGATCAACTTTCACACTAGAAATGGTTTTATTCATACTAAAGATATTTAAGGGTTTCTCTACCCACGTATTCATCTAAATTATGAAAAAAAGAAAATTTTAATATTCCAACTAGCTAAAAGCTAATCAGAAATATTACAGTTCTCCCCTCCCAAATGTTTCTTTTCCTCAAGAAATTGCAAAGACAAATGCTGCAAAATCTTCTCTCCTTCCCAAGTGGCATCCTCATTTGATAGGTTTCTCCATCAAATCAAATATTCTTTAATCACCCTGTTCCTTAGTTGCCTCTCCTGAGTGTAAGATAGCTTCTAGTTGTAAAAATAGATGACCCTCATCATCAATAGGTGGGATATCCATGGTGGCAACCACATGTTTTCCAATGGCCTTCTTGAGGCATGAGACATGAAAAATGTTATCGATCTTACTCCCAATGGGGAGCTCCAAATCATATGCTACCTCCCCAACATGATGGATCACCCTGTATGGCCCATAGAACCAGGGCTTAAGCTTCTAAGCCCCCTTCTCCTTTAGTCTAGACTGTTTGTAAGGTTGAAGATGGAGATAGACTAAGTCATCCACCTCAAACTACCTCTCTATGCGACCATGGTCTACATACAACTTATGTTGATTCTGGGTTGTAGTAATGTTGTCCATGAGAGCACAAAGTATATCTTGACTCTATTCGATCCACCCCTTGGCTCTAGGAGCCTTGCTTCCTCTAAACATCACATAAACAAACGATAAATAATCATACCCATATAGAGCCTGAAATGGAGACATAATGATCAACATATGAAATGTCATGCTGTAGCAATACTCTCCCAAGTGGAGACAACGCAACCATGCTCTTTGTTGCCATGAATCATAGTTTCGGAAGTATCCTTCTAGCCACTTGTTTACTATCTTTGTATGTCCATTGGTCTGAGGGTGATAACTTGTACTCAGCCTCAACTCAGTACCCACCAACCCATGAAGCAACTATCTCGATCACTGACTATGGTCTTAGGAAGATCATGGAGTCTGAAAAAATCTCTAAAGAATAGCTTGGCTACCTATGAAGCAGTATATCGTGAAACAATAGCAAATAAATGTGAATACTTTTTTAGTCGATCAACAACTACAAAGATACAATCCTTACCCTGTACTGCTAGTAAACCGGTGATGAACTCCATGGAAATACTCTCCCATTTTCCTTCCAGAATAGGAAGTGGCTGCAACAACCCTGAAGGATGTTTGTTCTCTCCTTTGTTATACTGGAAAACTATGCACTCTGTGATGTGTTGAAGAACATCCTCCTTGAGACCCTTCCATGAGAATCTCTCCCGAATGGCCCAATATGTCTTGGTGAATCCTTGATGGCCTGAAAGTTGTGGATCATGTGCCGCATGCAAAATATTCTCCTTGAGCCTAGAATCTCTAGTTAAGAAGATCTGGTCCTGGTAATAGATGATATCATCCATCACTCTAAACCTCTCATCAGTCACCTGTCCATCTAGGATCTCACATGCAAAGCAGTCTTTTGAATACTCTACCAACAGCTAGGCCTTCCAATCTGTATCCACATGCATCAATGACAGCGTTGCTGGTCTCCGTGATAGGGCATCTGATACCACATTACGCTTCCCCTTGAAATATTAAATGTCAAAGTCATATGCCTAGATTTTACTAATCCATTTTTGTTGCCTCTCTTGTAGATGCTTCTGCTCAAGGTAAAACTGAAGACTATTGTGATCAATCTTCACTCGGAATATGTTTCCCAACAAATACTACCGGAACTTGGCTAGTGCATGCATGATAGCCAAAATTTCTTTATCATATATAGAGTACAACCTCTCATGATGCAGCAAATTTCGACTCTCAAAAGCTATGGGGTGGCCCCCCTGCATAAGGACTGCTCTAATTCCCTCCCCTGAATTATCACATTCCAACACAAAGGGATGGGAAAATCAGGTAATACCAACATTGGGCAACTTCTCATCACCTCCTTGAGCCAATCAAAGGCCCTCTACACTATTATGTCCAACTAAAGGATCCCTTCTTGGTCAAATCTATGAGTGGTGCTGCTAGTTGAGAGAATCCTTTGATAAACTTCTGGAAGTAGGTGCAGATTCCTACAAACCCATGAATGTAATATTCCACTTTTAGCATGCAGCCAAATGGAATATTATTTTTTGTTGTTTTCACTTAAGAGTTGAATAATTGGGTGAGGAGCCTGTTAGTATGAATCCTTTGTCGAAGTGTACGAAAAAAGACCACTTTAGCTACGCATAAATAATAGCCCTAACATCAAATATGGCTGCCAATATCTTCAGATCTGCAGTTAGTTGATCAAGACAAGAGCTGCAAAAAACCAGATCTATGCATAGAAAGACATTAAGCAGTAAAAAGAAGGGTTTTCTCCATATATCCAATAGACAAGACAAGAACAATTTTTGAAAGAATTTTTTGTATTAAGGGCACCTAGGAGGAAAACAAGAAGATGTTTCCAATTCTCCTCAATGGGATGGGTTCTTGGAAGTCCTCAGCACTTCAGATCTAGCATTTCTCTCTCCTATTGGTGTAGAAAACCCAGACAAAGATAGAACTCAAAGGGAGCTCACACAGCAAATAATGGAAAATATAACAATGATAATGGCTCAAAGTCAGACCAAGAGTTTAGATCCAGAGTGATCTAATAGGCAACAAAAGGTGAAGAATGGTAGGAAAAACCCTCCTATTTATAACAAATATTGGGTCATTCTAGATCTTGGTGCATGATTAAAATAACATTAACCAAATCTAGATCCACCTTTTATGGAATATTTTATTATATTTGTTGGAGAGAAAAAGTATTTGACTTGGGTCAAATCCCTTTATTTGTGAATAATAAATAAATAAATGATTTATTTATCATTTTAAGGAGGTGGTTAAAATATAATCAAATAAATAATGATTTATTTAATTATTTATGGGTGATTTAGTCATATTTAACAAGGAATATTATTTAAATAAGGTTTAAATAATTATTCCTAGAAAATAATAATATAAATAGAGGTTTATCTAATTAATTTCTTTGTTTTGGGTTAAACATGACCAGGAAAATCAAACAAATATAGGTTTGTTTAATATTTCCTTTTGGGGTTTCCTGTTTAGACCATAAACAGCCTAATAAATGTGTTTTATTAAGTTATTTTACATAGTGAAAGCAATTTTACTTAGGGTAAAATTGGTCTTACATGGTGTACTTGGGTCCATCTAATGATAGTAGGTTAGATGACCAAAAAATGGTGTAACAGATTGCCCCCCAGCGTGTGAGTGTTAGGAGAAAATCGTATGACCGAAGTACGTTGTAAGAACTCAATCACCAGACATCAAAAGGGAAGTCAGAGAGAGAGATGTAAGGTAGACTAATGTGCTGAAGAACTAGACCCTGAGGAGACGAGACTTACAGGTGCAACAAGTCTCTTTTTATGAGAGGGTACCTGTGCTAAAGGCGGTGGGGGAGGCATACCTATGCCCACCGAGACAAAGTACAAAAGAATAGTGTGTCCAGTAAACAAGGGACCGAACCATAATGTACAACCGGCATAAACATGATCTAGATAGAAATACAATGAGGGATCCCACATACATGTTGTGCCTGGGATAACAGCCAAGACTTATACAATAATATCTGAGTACATGAGATACAAATACAACCCAAATGCCCCCTGAAAATGGGGAAGGGCTCGCAAAATCTGACTGATACATGCAAATCAAAGAGGCGCTGCAAGCGGCTAAGGCCGACATCATCAAATATATGGAGCTGCATCAAAGGCTGTAATGAAGAGGTCATCTGGGCATATGGGGGGCTACCTGTAGGGCCACCCCCTCATGAGGGCTGAGACATCTCACACACACCTGGGAATCACCAAGAGCTGCTGCTGCATCATTGAACCATCAAGTATACGAATCTCGATCATGCTGAAAGGAGCTGGAGCAGAGAAACAATCAAGTCAAAGGGTAATGAGAAAGCCCTTTGCCTGATTCGAGGCACCGAACAAGAGTGGAAGTTGGAACTAAGGTATACCGCCCTCTAGACTGGTCTTCTAGAATGAATGAGCTGATGTCGACAGAAGGAGGTCTGCCATAGGTGAGGCAATGAGATATCCTCAACTAAGGCACGAGAGAAAAAAGTCGAGCAACTGACAGACTAATACCCATGATGATGATGAAATGGAGGGGACTGAGTAGCGAATGGACGACTTCCATTTTTAGAGCATAAAGGGCAGGAATGACATGGCAACGACTGACACAATATCATGAGGGATAGGGGACAGTGGGACTGAAGGCCATAATGTGTGACACAAGAGAGGGATCAAGCAATGAAGGATGGAGGACTATAGCGGGGTACAAAGGGACTCGGGATAGACTCCATGAATGCGATGATGACTCAACTTGGATGCTCTAAACAAGGGCGACTCGATGGTGCTGCCACACAGAAAAGAGCCCATGGGGGACCCGAAAAACATGAGTACAAGATGATATCTCATGAAGAAAATCGACACAAACAAAGACAAGTATGGAGGCAAAGTGGTGCCCCAAGTACAAGTGTTGTAAGCGAGGAAATTAGATTTTGGGGAGGGTTATGGTTGAGGGGCATAGGTGCCCCCAAGCATGGTGTGGTCATGCCAAAATTTATTTAGAAAAGGGGGAATCTAAACAAATTTTAATGATGTGGTGCGCCATTTGTTTTCGTTATGGTTATGCAGTTTGAGAAAGGGAATGGAGGATTACCAATCTCTCTTGGTACTGCATATAGGAAGCAAATGGACTTTAAGTTTCCGGGGTGGCATACCTAGTGTCACTATACCAAACAGAGGAGTTGGAGATAATGAACTAATGCTCTCGTAGAAAAGCTATAGGTTTGTCAACAACAATGTCTAAGAGACGGAGTTGTTGATGTAAGATGAAGGAATGATAAGGGGTATCATCCTTAGAGCGATCTGAAGTGATATGGGACTCTAGAGGTTCTTCTAAATGTTGAAGAATAATGGTCCTAAAGTCAGCACGACCAGATACACTAGGAGAGTTGTGGAGAATTGTTTCTCTTGGTCTCTCAAATGTGGGTGCCCCCTTACCCAAACATTAGGTTTGAATGTAATGGCCACAAGGTGTATGTGGTGTGAACGCATGGGTTCGATGTAAGGGGGAATAGAGAAAGTCACAGGTGGGGATTTTTTCCATAATGTCGTCATCGTGATAGAAGATGGGGTGACTGGTGGAAGAAAGACCACCTGACGTGGCGAAGCTACCTGAATCATCATCATGAGAAGAGAGGTTCACATGCGTGTCGTCACAAGGGCTAACAGAAGAGTAAGAAGATAAAGGATCTACCGATGTTGAGCCCAAGGTGATCACTGAAGGAAGGTCAAGCGAAACAACAGGGGAAGATTCAGATGGAATGTTCCCCTAGGGTCTCATGGATGATGATAGGTAGAAAATGTTGGACGAAGGCTCTGTCATCTCGACATCGGGACGGGGAATGTCAATGGGATCAGTCATGTCTGGTATTTTTGCCAAAGAAAAATGTGCAAATAGGGGAGAGGTGGACTCATTGCGCTTGGCCTCAAATTGATGGAACATGGCTACAAAGGGGCAGAAGTCCGCGAGGCGGGGACAAAGGTGGGTGTAATGGCCATGGAGATCACACAAAGCACAGGGGTGGTTGGTGTGAATAGTCGTGGGGTTCTTGGCCATGCTCGCGGAAGGAACAGAGGCTTCCGGGACCGTGGACTCAAGGAACGTGACATTAACCATGGGCTTGAGATGAAGCAATTCAGGACAGGTATGGGTGGCGTGACCGACAACATCACACAAATCACACTAGATGGTATGCTGTGGAGGTCGATGAGGGGTCGGGTTTGTCAGGCCAGCCTTGTCCTTTGATGCCCCCTTGCGAGCTTTTCCCTTCTTACCTGAAGCGGTCGCAACAAGAGGTGGTTCCTGTTGAGGTGACTAAGGCACTATTGCAGCAGGAGAAGTCATGGGGACTGGTTGAACTGGGGTCAAAGCAATATAAGGTTTGGGTTGACCAGGTAGGGTTGTGGCTGAAGGATCATGGTACCAAATGGGAATCCCAAGGGTCAGGTTAGGAAGAGAGAGGGTGGCCATGACTGGTACCGTGTACACTCTTGGTGGGGGAGCTAGGAATGGTATCTGACCAGAGGGGTAATGGCCAAGTGGGACGGCTCCTAAATGGCTAAGGCTTGGAGGAACCATGCAGGGAGGATAAAGAGGCTCATGACTACCAGCTGCAGGTGAAGGGCTAGGAGCAGGTTGCGTAGAGCGTGGTTGCTGACTAGCCGAAACAGGTTGCTTGAGGGCAGCCCGAGACGATTGCATCATGCAAACATTCGATGAGCTGGGGTCAGAGATAGGAGGAGGAGGAAGACCAGGGAAGGTTCTGAGCAAAGAGGAGTCTTTGTAGACACCAGGCGAGACACTGGTCAAGGAATCAACGGTTTGCTTGTTGGCTATAGAAGAGATGGTCGTCTCAGGTGAGGTCTGAGATTTTGGCTCATGATATGTCAACTGGTCAATGGTGACTATCTTTCCATTATGAGGGAAAGACATCTTGCGGAAAACCGCGGATGGGACATCAGACATAGCATAGGTGTAGCTCCCCCCCAAGAGAATGTTGTAATCTAGAGGGGCATCAATGACTTCAACGTCAACGCAAACAGTCTTGCCCGCAAGAGTGATAGGACAATTACGGAAGAGGCCAATGGGCTGGGAGGCATGGCCATCCCACACTCAAAGGGTGATTGTGGAAGGGGCCACCTCAGGAGATCCAAGTTGCTTCCAAACTGAAGCGGACATCACGCAGGTGGATGCCCCTTCATCAATTATACACCGGGAAACGTTAGCATTCCGGATTTTGACTGGGATTTGGAAGGTGACGGAAGCAGGAAGAGGAGGATGTTATGATTGATGGGCGTCGAAAACAATCATTTGGTCATCAGCAGGATCTACATCGCCCATGGCAGATAGCAGAGCCTTCTTTTGGGAAGGGCACGACTAGAGGAGTTCCAATGTGGAAATGGCAGCAGGAGACTGCGCCAAATCATCTACTATGCTATATGAATGAGCAGCTCGACCAGAAGAAGCATTTCTGCGTAATGGTCCCTTAGGAATCTTGGTATGAACCTAAAATTTGGGCTGAGGGATATGCAAGGGACCATTGGATGTCGAAAGAGGCTCTGTAGAACCTGAAGAAGGGGACTTGGGGGCAGACTCAGTGGAAGGTGTGGGGTACTGGCGAGACCGAGTTTGAAGGTTAAGGTTGACGGTTAGAGGTCGATCAGAGTTCATCATGAGGATCTAGTAATTAGAGGAACCAGAAGGGGAAGGTTGAGTGGCCACCTGTCCGTTAGGTGGTTGGGTAGCCACGAATCCCTGTTGTGCATCCACCTGTGCTTGAGGGGGCGGTGACTGCTGTTGCAGGGGTTGAGAAGGCAAGGGAGGCAGAGGTGTTGATGCTGGAGGAGATGGAGCACCAAACGGCGGATACGAATAATAAGGGGGTTGGGTAACAGTATGGTGAGCAGGAGGTTGGGCCAAAAGAGGAGGGGGACAAGTGCGGGAGGTGCTGCCCCCTCCCCCAGGAAAACCATAACCCATGGTAGGTTGGGCATATGGATGAGAGAGAGCTCCAACGATACCGTCGGTGGCATGAGGTGCCCCCTGTGCGTTGATACCACCAGGTCTGGGGAGATCAGGTAGAACGATATAAGAATAACCTGTCTGAGCGTAGATCAAGTCATATTTTAACGCCAGTTGGAGGGTAGCTTCTTCGGTTTGGGGAAAATGAGATGCGACATCTTTCCCGATAGGAGGCAAGAGAGATCTAAGGAACCATTCCATGTAGACATGGTATTCGAAAGTATGGGATTGACATAGGCTCTTTCTTCTCTGCCATTCCTGGACACGATCGGATAGGCGGGTCGCAGATGATTGATAAAAAGAAGTCAAAAGTTCGATACCAGTGTCATAACGAAGGGGAAGCTGGAAGTAAGATAAAAAAGCCTGGGCAAGAGTCGCAAAGGTGGTATGAGAGGCAGTGGGCTGATCAACATACCACTTAGAAGCCGCACCTGTAAGCATTCATTGGAACAACCGAAGACGGACAGAGTCATCAGTAATGGAGGTAGATGAACACCACATGTGGAAAGATCGAACATGATTTGAAGGATCTTCTCTAGCAAGGCCTTCAAACTTGGGGATGTCAGAATAGAGCTTCGTCAGCATAGCAGGCCAACTAGCGTCATGGTGTATAGGGTCATTTGTCAATCGGTCCAAATCAGGGAGGCTGAGGCCTACCATGAAGGGGAGCAAGGGCACAGCCGAGGTAGTTCCTATGGTGGTTCCGCTAGTAGCAGTCCTGGCATTAGGGCCGGGATTACTGCTAGCATTAGGCCCTGGACCAGACATAGTGAAGGTGACAGGGGGAGAACCGGAAGTAAAAGGAGAACCGAATGAATCAAAAGAGGAGTCAGAGTGCAGACTCGGAGGAGGACTAACTTGTCGATGACGGGAAGGAGTAGGTCGACCGATCGGAAACTGAGGGTGAAGGCCAAGAAGTCTCTGGGATGTGCGCCTTGGGGGCACAATGGTGACAACACAAACATGGCACAAGGGGAAGAAGAATGATCAACAAAGGCAGGGAGGTGCAGAATCAAGGGATTATAATGTTGAAACAAGGGCAGATAGGTGCAGTGTCAATTGATTTTAAAGTCTTTGCCTGGCGGTGTAAACCAGGCTCTTCTTCGATTAGGGTGAGTGTGTGGCGTGCGTTAATTTTAATTTTTTAACCCTTTTCGTTTTGAGAGCAAGAGAAAAAGTGTGTTGCGTGACTGAAAATAATGTTGCAAAAACAATATATAATGCTGAAATAACATAAAATTAACAACTACTAGTGCATCAATTCAACCCAAGAAGGTGGGTCTCTCAAAACTAATCTAAAAGAGGAAATAAATCTAGTAAAAACACACTAAAAATAGGCCAATATAACGAAGGAGGGACAGGGATCTAAAGGGAAAAACTACTGAAAAGAGGTGCAGAACACAGCCAAGAGGTAGAGGCAAGGTGGCTGTAAAAAAGGGAGGAAATCAGCTAAAGGCAGAAGGGACAAGAAGGAGGCCCTAAAGGCAGGTCCAAAAAAAACTATAGGAGGTGATTTGAAAGGGAGAGGAGCTGATTTAAAGGGATCTGAAAAGGAGGGATCAGATCTGAAAAAGGAATGGCTGAAAACTCTGAAAATTTAGACACTTACAGCAGCTAAAATTCTTCCACAAAAAGTGGAGGGTCCTGAGGCCCTAGGGGGCTAGATTCCCACTTAGTTGAGTAAAACAGAGCAATAATAGGTCTAAACGGGTGGATACGGAGGTCAGACAACCCTGACAGAGGTTCAGACAAAACCCAAAAAAAGTTCAGAAAAAATCCAGAAAAAGGTCCAGGTCGCATTTTTTGACCTGTTTTCTGTGCAGGTCACAGATAATGGGCTGAAAAGTGCGACATGGAGGTCCAGATCGCAGGTTTTGGGCTGACAAGTGCAACCTGAAGCTCCGGGTGTCCCGGCGGCAGATTTCCGAAAAAGTTGTCGTCTTAGTTGCGGCTGATGTCTGTCACCTGCGCAATAGGGCTAGAAACACGCGGAAGTTGGAAATTTTAATGTTTTAGGGTTTTATAGGTGAAAAACAACATGAAAATAGGAAAATAAAAAAGTTGAAAAGAAACCCTAGGGTCTGAAGTAGCTGGATATGCAGGAATATGAAAAACGACAGCGGTCGTAATTGAAAACCCGTGTGGAGTCGCCAGTTGTTAGTATGAATCCTTTGTCGAAGTGTACGAAAAAAGACCACTTTAGCTACGCATAACTAATAGCCCTAACATCAAAAGTGGCTGCCAATATCTTCAGATCTGCGGTTAGTTGATCAAGAAAAGAGCTGCAAAAAACCAGATCTATGCATAGAAAGACATTAAGCAGTAAAAAGAAGGGTTTGCTCCATATATCCAATAGACAAGACAAGAACAATTTTTGAAAGAATTTTTTGTATTAAGGGCACCTGCGAGGAAAACAAGAAGATGTTTCCAATTCTCCTCAATGGGATGGGTTCTTGGAAGTCCTCAGCACTTTAGATATAGCATTTCTCTCTCCTGTTGGTGTAGAAAACCCAGACAAAGATAGAACTCAAAGGGAGCTCACACAGCAAATAGTGGAAAATATGAAAATGATAATGGCTCAAAGTCAGACCAAGAGTTTAGATCCAGAGTGATCTAATAGGAAACAAAAGTTGAATAATGGTAGGAAAAACCCTCCTATTTATAACAAAATATTGGGTCATTCTAGATCTTGGTGCATGATTAAAATAACATTAACCAAATCTAGATCCACCTTTTATGGAATATTTTATTATATTTGTTGGAGGGAAAGAGTATTGACTTGGGTCAAATCCCTTTATTTGTGAATAATAAATAAATAAATGATTTATTTGTCATTTTAAGGAGGTGGTTAAAAGATAATCAAATAAATAATGATTTATTTAATTATTTATGGGTGATTTAGTCATATTTAACAAGGAATATTATTTAAATAAGATTTAAATAATTATTCCTAGAAAATAATAAGATAAATAAAGATTTATCTAATTAATTTCTTTATTTTGGGTTAAACATGACCAGGAAAATCAAACAAATATAGGTTTGTTTAATATTTCCTTTTGGGGTTTCCTGTTTAGACCATAAACAACCTAATAAATGTGTTTTATTAAGTTATTTTACATAGTGAAGGCAATTTTACTTAGGGTAAATTTGGTCTTACATGGTGTACTTGGGTCCATCTAATGATAGTAGGTTAGATGACCAAAAAATGGTGTAACAAGGCCCATACATAATAAAAATATGGATAAAATCCGTCTTAGTATGAAAGGGGATCATCAGTGGAATTGGATTTCACACCGTCATGTGTGAAAGGGGACATTTGCAAGAGGACAAGGTCAAGTTTGACCAAGTCAAACAGCGCAAAGGTAGGAGGTGGATATCATCTTGTGGGATAGTGCAGTGAAAGAGGAGGGAAGTTTCCTTGATGAAGGAAACCCTAATGAGTGGGATCCATGGAGATGTAGCTTGCATTGTTTAAAAGGAGGGCAAGGTAGCCATTATGACACATGCATATGATTATTGATTTCTTGTCTACTTAGACTATTTGCAATCTCCGGTTGTTTAGCTGAGTTGCAGTGTTGTTTAGCACGAGGGATTCCTGCTTAGGATTCCTTCCCCTTCTTGAGAGGCCTCTTTAGGGATTGCACTTCATTTCTCCACATCCAGGCTCAAGGCTAAAGCCACCTCCTTCAGCTACAACATTATTTCTGCTCAAGTATAACGTTGTGTTGTAGGGTGTTGCAGTGGAGGATCCCACAACACCATTCCTTGGCTTGTATTTTCAGAGGAGGGAGCCTTCTTTCCTTTGGGAGATTAGTAAGGAAGCATTCAGAGTATATTCTAGATCTTGGCACTTGGCCAACACTTTCTATTCCACCTACAGTGCAGTTTCCCTCAGTATCTGTGTTATTCTTAGTATGAAATTGTAGTGAGGGTTTGCAGTGATTGTCAGACGGTGAGATATTTAGTGATAGGATCAGACTTCACTTATAAGATCCATTGGAGGAGGTCTACTTCATATTTTTCATCATCTTCATCCTTCTCTATCCATTTCCAGTTTTGAGTTGCAGCTGCTAACCTGCAACTCCGGCATTTTTCCATTTTTGTATATTTCAGCCAATCCTTCTCAGGATTGCTGTATTATTGTTTTTTTGGATTGAGAGCTTGCTCCCCCACATTTATTGAGCCATATATTGTCACATATTTATATTATTATATAGTATGATGCAGTATATCCAATAAACTGCGTCCTTGTGGCCTGCAGAAATTCATGTGTTGTAGTGTTTCTCTATTTTGATGTACATGTTCCATTGAGGTTGCATTGCCTTGATTGAGTGACTCTTTCCTCAAGGAATTTCATCCAATTGCTGCTATATTATACATTTTTTATCTATTTAGATCTTCATGTGTTCTGGGTTTTAAAAATAACGTTGTTTTTCCATTGTATGTTCATACATTGTTGTAGTCCCTTCATTGGGCACTCTTTCAAGACAACTAGGTGAGGGAGATCTGTTTAACCCACCTAGAAGGATTTTTTTGGAGCCGTATCTTGGAATTTTGTCTTAGATACATTTATCTAAAGGATCTAGGTCTTGGTTTCAAATCCTGTAGCATCCATTCCTGGAAAATGCGTTTTCCAGTCATGCCTTGCTAGTAGATCCCGTTTTTGGATATTACAGTGGTATCAAAGCTGCCATCTTGGCTCAGCCTATGGATTTCAGATCCAATCAGAAGATAATAATAAGAGGAGAACAAAATTATGGAGAGGATGAGATTACTCTCATCAATTTTCAGATCTAAGAGAGAATAAGAAAGATGCAATAAACTCCAAGAGGGTTTCAAGAAGGAGAAAGATGCAGTGAGACCTCTAGAAGGTTTCAAGAGGAAGAAGAAGACCCATGCACTTCCTATTCACATAGAGGAAGTGAAGAGCAAGAATACCACTTAGAGCATGAGATCCTGAGTGGGTATTTGGCAGATTACAAGTACCAACCTAGGGTTGTCAAAGAGACCCTAGATCTCCCTTAGTTTATCCAACTGAAAGAAGAAAGAAGGCCATGCAGCAACATGATGATAAGGGGAAATAGGTTCCTAATGTCTACCTTTGATGAATCACCCTTATTTACAGCAGAATCTTGGGTGATGAAGTTGGAAGCATTTTTCCTACTACATTCTGTAGTGGAGGAAGGGGCTGTTGAGATCTCAACACTACACCTAGAAGGTGAAGCCCACATTTGGTGGTTCAGCCATTTATCCAAGCAAGAGTGTCTACTCTTGCTAAGTTTTCTCAAAATATGATCAAGAAGTTTGACAATAGAAGAACAGAAGAGGAGGAGCCCTCACCACCACTTGGGGAGTCTTGTACTAATGTTGTCACACTCATGGAGGAACAAAAACATACATCAACAGTTGGGACAGCCAACACAATGGAGGGAGGAACTCTTGCAGCCCTACAAGAGATTCCCAAATCTCATCAAGGTATGAAAATATTTCCACTATCTACTTTTGCATAAAAACCTTTTGAAAGTTGTGGAAATTTTCTTTTGCATGACCAAGGGTCAAATCACACTATTAATATAGAGCAGCAGGATTGCACTGCGCTGTGCAAACTTGAATGGTTCAAGAAAGAGGTGAACCATCATCCTCATGCACCTTTGTTGAGTTTCACACAACCCTTGAGGTGGGATTGTGGACTTTTGGAGGATGAAACAAACCTTGACACTCCTATGAAAAACCATGAAACCATCCTTAAGTTGGATTATGAGACAACCACTACATCCTTGGAGAGGTTAGCAGCGCTGTCAAACAATGGTGGGGAGGAGATGTTTTCTTCATCACATTTGTATCCTTTTGGATTCAACATAGTCATGGGTGAGAGATCTTCTCTAAGAGGTCTCCAAAGAACTGCATTTCAAACTTCCATGAAATGCAAGGAGAGAGATTTGGATTGTGAGGATGGTAGCCCTCATGGGAGGAGTACCAAGGGAAAGAATGGAAGAATACATCCACAAGTGATTGAGTGGATGTGGATGAGAAGAAAGATGTTGGTAAGAAACTTGAAAATATATGACACCGGGCAGCAAGAGGCTTGGCTGCACTGGCTCCTCTTGAAGCAGTTTGGCCATCACTTGGCATATCCTCTTCCTAAGGAGATGGGGATGGAGGAGAGATGGAAGGATTTTTGCATCATTGGGAAGCATGGAGTATGGATGCATGGTTTTTATTGATATTCATATCATCCATTGTGTCTTCATCACATGAATTGTATGATGGGAGCACAAGGAGGTAGCAAGCACTTTTCTTGCTTGAGTGGTACTTGAGAGAGCAAGGGAAAATTTTCTCTCACATGGTGTGTGATGTTGTAGGAGTAGAAGAGGGCACTCTCATGGTGCAAAGAGGCTACTCCTTTGCCTTGGATGATCAGGAAACACTTCCATCTTGAAAGATATTCCATATTTGTAGCAACATTACTAGAGGAGTCTTTGACAAGGAGCATGTCAAAGAACAGAGCTTTGTATTGACAGGAGCTTATTTTCATGAGCTCACAGCGCTGTCACTTTGGAGCAGGGACTTATGGATGGAGTGTCCCCAGGATCACTCCACATTGGATGCACTTGGTGAACAAGGAGGAGGTGATAATGATGAGGTAGTGGATGGAGACATCTATTACTATGACATATTCTTCTTGACTTGGGATTCCAAGCATCAGAAGGAGGATCTTCTTATAGCACATGGTTCATTCCTCTTCCTAGTATGTCAAAACACTATGGAGGACTCACTCATGGATCCATGTATCATTTTACTTATGGCATATGGTAAGAAATATGTTTTTACTTTTATTGATTTGCATACTCTTACCATTACTATGCAGTGCATTGCTCCACAAGAGGGCAAACTTTTCACATTGCTCCATGATCGATGTTGGGCCAAACTATATGATGGAGGAAGAAATATTTTATGTGGCCTTGGGAAAATGTTTTATCATTGCATTTACGTTCAGTTGTTGCACCCAAACATTTAATATATGATGACATGCATGATTGACCATGTATCAAAAAAAAAAATTCCATGTAAATTTCTGAAGCAGCAGTTGGTGAAACTGCGTTGTACATACTTGGGAGATTGTTGGTATCTTCAAGCACCACATGAAGCCATCAGTATCTCCTTAATTCTTGTACTGATCATTTCTTCATTCACTGATATTGTTTCTATTCTTGTTGATATCATCGTTGGGGAATTGACTCATGCGTTGGGTGTGTCCTTGAGGAGAGAGATTTCCCACATTTTCTGCACTACATGTTCTAATGGGAGCATGGGAGGAGATATGGCCACCACATCCACATATTTGTTCTCCATTGGGGTGGGCCATGAGTTTGATAGCCATCCATTTTATAACCATGAGCAAGTGTTTGATCATGTATTGTTGACACATTCATCCATTTACTATTCATTAGTAGATGTGATGAATTTTGTATATTACTTGCCATGTTATTTTATGGAATTGCAATGGATGAGACTGTGTTGTGCCCACTTGAGACATTTTTTGTATCATGTATCATCATGTAAAATATTCAGCAAACTTCTCATTAGGATTCTTTATGATGATCGTGTCCTATTCATCATGGATGAATTTTTTTTGGCCAACTTGTTCTTCAATGTTGGAGGAGAGGTCCTTGGAGGATTGTTCTTCATTTTTCCATTTGAGGGAAATACTTTTGCATCCCAGGATCAACACGCACTCTACAATTATCACAAGTGGAGGGATGGATAGCGTGGGGTAGGCTATGATGCTTACCATATTCATATTTTCAGCCCACCTTCATTTCTGGAGGTCAAGGTGGAAGGATATTTTCAGGAGTTGCCATGTTGGAAGGTGACTCATTTTGTATGGATGATTTCTTGGGGATGGAGGATCCACTTGGGGAAAGGTGTTTTCCCAATACTTTTCAGTCCCCATGCCTTAGAGACAACTTCTCAGTCCTATTCTTGCAGTTTCTTGAGGACAAGCAACATTTGGGAGGGGAGGACTATAATATTCCACTTTTAGCGTGCTGCTAAATGGAATATTATTTTTTGTTGTTTTCACTTAAGAGTTGAATAATTGGGTGAGGAGGCCCATACATAAAAAAACATGGATTAAATACCTCTTAGTATGAAAGGGTATCGTCGTGGAATTGGATTTCACACCCTCATGTGTGAAAGGGGACATTTGCAAGAGGACAAGGTCAAGTTTGACCAAGTCAAACAGCGCAGAGGTAGGAGGTGGAGATCATCTTGTGGGACAGTGAAATGAAAGAGGAGGGAAGTTTCCTTGATGAAGGAAACCCTAATGAGTGGGACCCATGGAGAGGTAGCTTGCATTGTTTGAAAGGATGGCAAGGAAGCCATTGTGACACATGCACATGATTATTGATTTCTTGTCTGCTTAGACTATTTGTAGTCTCTAGATGTTTAGTTGAGATGCAGTGTTGTTTAGCACGAGGGATTCCTGCTTAGGATTACTTCTCCTTCTTGAGAGGCCTCTTTAGGGATTTCACTTCATTTCTTCACATCCAAGCTCAAGGCCAAAGCCATCCCCTTCATCTACAGTGTTATTTCTGCTCAAGCATAACGTTGTGTTGCAGGGTGTTGCAGTGGAGGATCCCACAACACCATTCCTTGGCTTGTATTTTCAAAGGAGGGAGCCTTCTTTCCTTTGGGTGATCAGTAAGGAAGGATTCAGAGTATATTCCAGATATTGGCACTTGGCCAACACTTTATATTCCACCTACAGTGCAATTTCCTTCAGTATCTGTGTTATTCTCAGTATGCAACTGTAGTGAGGGTTTGCAGTGATTGTCAGAGGGTGAGATCTTCAGTGATAGGATCATCCTTCACTTAGAAGATCCATTGAAGGAGGTCTACTTCAAATTTTTCATCATCTTCATCCTTCTCTATCCATTTCCATTTTTGAGTTGCGGCTGCTACCTTGCAACTCTGTCATTTTGCCATTTTTGTATATTTCAGCCAATCCTTCTCAGGATTGTTGTATTATTGTTTTTTGGGGTTGAGAGCTTGCTCCCCCATATTTCATGAGCCATATATTGTCACATCTCTCTATTATTATTCATTATGATGCAGTATCTCCAATAAACTGTGTCCTTGTGGCCTGCAGAAATTCATGTGTAGCAGTGTTTCTCTATTTTGATGTACATGTTCCATTAAGGTTGCATTGCCTTGCTTGAGTGACTCTTTCCTTAAGGAATTGCATCCAATTTCTGCTATATTATACATCTTTTGGCTATTCATATCTTCATGTGTTCTGGGTTTTAAAAATAATGTTGTTGTTCCATTGTATATTCATACATTGTTGTAGTCCCTTCATCGGACACTTTTTCAAGACAACTAGGTGTGGGAGATCTGTTTAACCCAGCTAGAAGGATTTGTTTGGAGCCTCCTCTTGGATTTTGGTCTTAGATACATTGATCTAAGGGATCAGCATCTTGGTTTCAAATCCTATAGTATCCATTCCTGGAAAATGCATATTCCAGACATGCCTTGCTAGCAAATCCCATTTTGGGATATTAGAGCGTAGATCCAACCACTACACCAAAAGCTTGAGTTGTTAGTGAGGGCGGAATCCCAAGGTGTTAAGGGTGGTCCTAACCCCACTGGAGCATCTGAGGGCGAGGGCCCTTGTGCAACACCCCTCATTACACAGACCCGGACACGTGGCTGCGGGCCCTACCTGCACACAGGATATTACAGCCCACCACGCTCCGCGAGTCTCGACCTCGAGACCTCTGCTTTGATACCATGTAGATCCAACCACTACACCAAAAGCTTGAACTATTAGTGAGGTCGACATCCCAACGTGTTAAGGGTGGGCCTAACCCCACTAGAGCATCTGAGGGCAGGGGCCCTTGCATAGCACCCCTCATTACACAGACCCAGACACGTGGTTGCAGGCCCTACCCGCACATGGGATATTACAATGAAGTTCTATTACATTCTTTGGCTCAATCCAATATCGAATAGCAGATCTTCTCCTCTTGAACTCTCACTCCATCCACTCCAATGATGTGGCCCAAATAGAGCATCTCTATGAGCCAAAAATCACACTTGGAGAGCTTAGCAAAGAATTTCTTCTCCTCAAGAATGTGTAATACTATCTCAATATGTTGCAGATGCTCCTCCCATGTGCGGCTGTAAATAAGAATGTCATCAAAGAAAACCAACACAAAATTCCTTAGTTGACCACATAATATGTGGTTCATGCAAGACCGAAAAGTAACCAAAGCATTGGTTAACCCAACGGGCATCACCAAGAACTCAAAGTGGCCACAATGGCATCTAAATGCGGTCTTGGGGATATCCTGATCCCTCACCCTGATCTGATGGTATCCCAACATCAAATCAATATTTGAGAAGTACTTTGATCCCCTTAACTCATCCCGCGGCTCATCTATCCTGGGAATTGGGTTCCTATTCTTCATTTTTTTACTGTTCAAATCTCTATATTCAATGCACATCCTCAATGTGCCATCCTTCTTCTTCAACAAGACCACAGAAGAAGCAAAAGGACTGGTGTTGGGTCAGATATGTCCTAAAGCCAAGAGCTCCTAAATTGCTTTTTCAATCTCATCCCTGCAGGCTTTCAGATGCCTATAGGGTGTGGTGATCACTTCTTAGATCCCATGCTCCAACTCAATAGTGTGCTCAAACCCTTGGTTTGGCAGCCTCCCTGGTGGTATGTCCCCAAATATTGTAGAATAACGGTCTAGAAGAGACTACACATCTGGATGTATTGGTGCACCCTTTCCTCCTGCCTCTGACATATGTAGTTCCACTACTCACTCTATCTCTCCTCTACGCAAATGATCCGCCATCCTATGTGCTGAGAAAATCTAGGGTGGATAGGTGTGCATGCCCCTGATCTTTTGGTGCTTACCCCTCTCCTTATCTGTCCATTCCATCTCCAAAGTCCCCCAGTCCGTGGTGACCTTCTCGAAATCGATCAACCATTGAACACCCAATATCACATTGGTGTTTGGAATATCAACCATAAAGAAGTGGTATGTCAATGTGTGAGTCCCCAGAGTGATAGTCAATACCAAAACATACTTCACACATTACATGGTTCTAGCTCTTGGAACCAAGACTAAAAATCCCTCGAAATCATCTATGGGAATGCCTCTCCTCTGCACTAACTGAGTATCAATAAATTTGTGGGTAGCCCAAATTTCTATCAATATCGACACTCGCTGCCCCTAAAAAGTGCCTTGGACTGTCAATGTTAGATACTTGGGAACTCACTGCAAAGTTGCAAGGGCTCCTCCAATTGGAGAAAATGCTCCCTTCCCACCTCCTCGTGATGGTGGATCTCCTCCTGATGCTACGGTGTTGGTATCCTCCTTTAAGTATTCATCTTCCCCCTCTTCATCATCAAAAAATACCTCAATATAATGTGCCTTCCTGGCAGCACACCGATTCCCTGGTGCCCATGGCTCTTAGAAAGTGACGCAAATTTTTCTCCTCCTTAGATCTCCCCAGACATTATCACCAAGAGATCCCTTTTCTTGATTCTCCTTTGAGGGAGGAACCTTCACATATTTCCCCTTTTCCTGAGAGGATAACTTTTTTTGTAATGGGGCTTTTGCCCTTGGCAAAGCATGTTGAAAATCTCTAGCTCTGTCAATAGCCTCTTCGAGCGTACTTGGTCTAGTGGATTTTACCAACCCATGCAAAGGCTCTGCTAGTACATCAATAAACATATATACTCTTCTAGCTACAGATAGATCAAACACCATAACTGAGATTTTTTAAAATTTAGAGATATAAATCTCTGGATCTCCTATTTGCTTGAGCTTAGCTAGCTCAACAAAATGTGCTTCTGGATTCCTATGATCAAATGTTTCCACCAACCTCTGGTAAATTCTGCATAAGCAGTGACACTAGCATTCGCTAGTGTTTATAGGTCGTGAAACCACCACTCATGTGCTTCACCTTCAAGGTGCAGCGCTACTATTTTAATGGCCTCCATCTCTGAAAATATATATCCAATTTCTCTACCTAAGCCCTTGTTGTGCACTTGGGTGACCCATCAAAAGTGGGCAGAAAGAATATACCCATAGTACACTACGAATCATTGTTCTACATGTACCCTCCACCTCTATTGTTGTTTTCGGGTCTTCTATTATCCTTGATCTGACAGAACTCTTGGAAGTTTAGGTGCTCCTTGAACCTCTGGGATTAAGATTCATACTCTAGAAAATAATCACCAAGAGTCTCCTCCTCTTGTGTTCCTCCTACCTCATTTCTTATTTCTAGGAATGTATACATGGTGGAGCATTGTGAAACTAGTTGTAATGCTGGTTACTCACACCAATAATGTGAGGTGCCAGAACTCTCTCCATGTTGAAACCCTCTAGGGGATTCCTTCTGTATTTCTACCCTCATCTCCTTGATTTCTTTGGAAATGTTCTACATAGCCTGGAAAAGAAGTTTTGAAAATTCTCTTTCATCCATTGCTCCAGATGTTATAGATGTAGTGCCCCATAGGCCGAGCCAAGATTATGCTCAGATACCACTGTAATATTCAAAAACAGGAAAAATAGGAATATTGAACACAAAACTGGAAATGTTAGTAAATATAAATACATCAAAACATGAGAAAATAATATATCCATTCCACTATGTATAACAGCATAAAATAAGTACAATGTCTTGAGGAAAAATTCACTCAAGCTAGGCAAACAAGCCTCCCAGGATCCAATACACCAAAATGTGAAATACTGCTAATACAAAAAATGTTGGGATGTCATGACTACGTTGTTGGAAATACTGAGAGGGGGGGTGAATCAATATTTCTTTCAATTAGAGCATTAGTTAATATTAAATTATTATCAATGTTTGTACAATGATAGCAGCAAACAAGAGGAACACAAATGCACACAATTTTTTAGGTGGAAACCCACTCCAGGACAAAAACCACCTAATGCTTTTCTAATAATTATTTTCAACTCCAATTGAAAGTAAAGCCCCAACTTCCTAGAATCTAGAAAAGCATTCTTCTCCAGCTCCCACTGGATGGATGCTCCAATGCCCGAGATTCTTCAGTAGTCACTGAATGGATGGCCCAACACCCAATGAGCTACAACTCACCCTAGCACCACCCTACCACCCTATAGAAGAATAAAAGAAGAATGGACTCCTGTACCAGGGAAAATGGTCCACTTTACAATGATATAGAATGATGTAGAAGAAGAAGATATACTATACCATAACCCCAACTTTGACACAACCACCTAATGATGATCCTAGACATCCCAACACTGCCTCTTCAACCCTTGGCATAAACAATAGTACAATTTGTACAATAATGTATTTACAATGACTAAGTACAATGATACCTTTACAATGATTGTATGCAGTGCTGCCCACTTGAAGACTTCATATGATGAACTTCTTGCTGCTGTTATGCACCTTGGTTGCTGCTCTTGTCATGCTACCCTCTGCTACACCTTTTTTTCTTTTATGCTGTAGAAAGTCAAGTCCTTTGCAATCCTTGACAACACATGATCTAGCTTTTTCTTGCCTTCTAGGAGCTCGATATTGAATCTGGTGTATCTCTATTATTTTAGATCTTCAATATTTGATTTTCATTCCTGTAGTATTCCTATGCGTCTTATTTTCAATGCCATAGGTCTGACCCAATTTGGATTCTTCAAGAGATAGTTATACCCAATTTCTCACACTGCCCTAATTATGGATTGTTTTAGCAGAGCTCACTTGTACGGCATTCCACGTGTCACTGTTTCTTCATTTGTCTCTGAAATTGATAGAGTACAAATTAAAGACTTTTCACTATCCATCACTTTTTACGGCATTCCAATCCGATACTCAGAGAGAGAGTTATGACGAATTTACCAAGGTCACTTCTTTGAGATGAATTTCAGGAGCCTGCAAAAACCCTTGCTTCCACAAATCATATCTCCAGAAATATTGCACAACTTGATCTGAAATTTTTACTGCATCTTCCTCAGGATTTTGGCTTCGACTCATAAAAATTTCAGCTTCTGAGCCTTCGCAGCAAAAACGTTAGAGCGAAAATTCCGCGATGACCTGTTTCAGATGGTCGAATCCCTTGCCGAAGGAGGAAATGAAGATCACAATATATATGAATGCTTAAGTTGAGAGGGGCTTCAACAAGTGAACGTGGGAGGGATTTTAGGAGCTTAAAAAATATTAATTATGACATTTCAATGACCCATGCCCCAACCCCATGGGGTTTTAGCCCACTAACTGGGGTACAAACATCAAACATGAATATCTCTCAAACCGTGAAGAATTACATGGCGTGCCATATATCAACGGAAACATCTCAACAAGTAGAAACCATAAAAAGAATTATTGACCCATAATATATTAATTTTGTAGGTCAAACTTCCCATTCAATATTGGGTGAGCATAGACGACTCATCTAAGGATGTGGATCAAAGGTTGTACAGATCTATGATTAGTAGTCTTCTATATGTAATAGCCTCCCGACCAGATGTTATGCAAGCAGTTGGACAAGTAGAAATATTCCAAGCAGCACCAAAAGAATCACATATCAAATATTCACCAGCATTGGAATATCTTCGCCAGAAGCTTGGGATTCTCCCAAGTTCTCATTATATTTTCCTTTTTCAGAATATAAAGGGGGAGTGGTAGTGTGTACAAGTCCGCAGGATGGTTTTGTTTCAAGGGGAGTTACCCTTTTCCATTGATGTAAAAGTGGGAAATAATGTTGTAGGAAGAGGTGTCATGATCACAGGGGGACTGCTTAGGTTGACATCAATGACAATCGTTGATCAACAATCTCCCCCTTTGGCATTGATGGCAACACAAGTACTCCCCCTGCGATCATGACACCTCTTCCTACAACATTTTCTCCCCCTTTGACATCAATGGCAAAGGGTAACTCCCCCTGAAACACAACCATCCTGCGGACCTATACACACTACCACTCCCCCTTTATATTCTGAAAAAGGAAAATCTAATGAGAACTTGGGAGAATCCCAAGCTTCTGGCGAAGATATTCCAATGCTGGCGAATATTTGATATGTGATTCTTTTGGTGCTGCTTGGAATCTTTCTACTTGTACAACTGCTTGCATAACATCTAGTCGGGAGGCTATTACATATAGAAGACTACTAATCATATATTTGTACAACCTTTGATCCACATCCTTAGATGAGTCTTCTATGCTCAATTTGCAACCAAGTAAAGACATCTCGAAATCATTTTGCACCTTTGTAGAAAAATTATTACTTAGAAGATCATCATTGCAACCAATTATTGTATCATCCTCTTTAGCTATTAGACATGCTTTAGTTGCTTCATCCAGAACATATATGTCATTCGGAGATCGACTTACTGTAGCCACAATTTCACCATACACGCCTTTCCTGATTTCACATTTCGTGGAGTTGAGTAGTATTGTGTGTCCTTGATCACACATTTGTCCAACACTGAGCAGATTGTGATTCATGTTTTCAACCAATAGAACATTCTTGGCTAGAACATATTTTCTTCCGAGAGTGACAATACCTGATCCTATAACATTTGAAGATCCATCATTTCCAAAGGACACGGTTCCATCCTTCTTCTCTTTCAGACATAGAAATTTATTTCTATCTCCAGTCATATGGATTGAGCAACCACTATCAACATACCACACATCTTTGTTCTTTTGAGCCTTGAGAGCGAGAGCACAATTATCATTCTTCTTCTTCTTCCATGTTCGTTCATTCTGTGGCTTCGAATATTCTTCTGGAGGATTTTCAAGTCTGCAGTCTCTGGCTATGTGTCCAAAGTTCTAACATTTGTAACATTCCATATTATTTCTTAAATTTTCAAATCTATTGATGTTTCTTTGAGCCCTGGGATTTTCATATTTGAAGAATCTCTTGGAATTGTATTGGTTTATAGGGTACGTGTGACATTCTACAGCTTTATGACCAGATTTTCCACATGAATAACAATAGCCATGAAAAATATGTTGGTACCTGGATGAAAATCTTCGTCGAGGAATCGTCTTCCAAAGATGTGCTTGCGAATCTTGTCCAATGAATTCTTCATGTATGTCGGATCCCATAGGTTCATTGTATTTTGTTGTAGAAGGTCCTGCTTCTTCTTCTTTGTAACCGATGCCAGTTTTGTCATTGCAAGATTGTTGATTGTTGATGAGTTCTTCCAATGCCCTTGAGCTGTTGGCATAGTTTTGGATAGTTTTTCCTTTCTTCACTTCCTCACGCAGCGAGACGACTTGGGCTTCTAATTCTTCCCTTTCTTGGTTGCTTTCTTCCAACTTCTTTTGAAGTGACTCTTCAATGCATTTGTGCTCTTCAACTTCAATTTTGAGACCTTGAAATTGTTCTTCAAGAGTTTTGGAATGGGTCTTCTTCGCCTTGAGATATTTTATAAGCTTGATTGCTTCCTCATAAAATTCGTCTATGGTCCATCCTTCTTCTTCATTGTTTGATACCTCTTGCTTATTGTGCTTGGGTTTATTATGCTTGGCCATAAAAAATACTCTCTCATTGGCTTCTTCTTCACTATCATTGTCTTCATCGAATGATGAGCTATCTTCTTTAGAGAGAAAGTTCCTTTTGGATCCTTGCTTGTTGAATTTATTAAAGCCTTTCTTTCTTTTTGAGTTGCCATTACTTTTGTTTGGACATTTTTCTACAAAATGCCCAACCTCATTACAGCTGAAACATATCAATGGAATTTTACCTTTAAATTTTCCCTTACCAATTTGTAGTTTTCTCGTGAAGTAAGCATATTCTTCATCTGAAAGACCTTCTTCATCATCTCCCTTTTCTTCACACTTGCAGGTGCATGTCTTTTAAATTGAAGGCTGTTTATCCTTATTGGTTTTCTTAGATGAAACGAATGTAGATTCTAGATGCGAAGTACCCTCTTCTTCACAAAGTCTCATTTCATATGCTATGAGAACTCCATGTAATTCCTCTTTGCTGAGTTTTTCCAGATTTGCACTGTATTCTAAGACCGATACCTTTGGGTTGAATATCCCTGGTAACATTCTAAGAATATTTCGTATAATAGTCTTCTCATCAACTAGCTCTCCTAATCCTCCAGAGTATTGGTTATTTCATCAACGTATTGAAAGTATGCAGCAATGTTGCAATCTTCTTTCATTCTGAGTTGCTCAAATTTTTCTCTATAGATTTGAAGCTTTGCTTCTTTGACATTTGAGTCACCTGAATCTATATTCTCAATCTTGTCCCATACATTTTTGGTGGTTTTGCAACCCAACACCTTATGATAAGCAGATTAAATAAGTCCACTGATAATAATATTCTTTGCTTTTGCATCATTTACCAAATTCTTCTTACTTTGTTCATCCGCGGTTGATGTAAATCCATTTTGAACAGTGTCCCATACTTTGTAACCTTGCGCCAAGAGATATACCTCCATTCTTCCTTTCCAAAGTGCATAATTATTTTCATTGAATAGAGGTACACCATTCTTGGTATGCTCCATGACCTCCTTCCAGTTGTTAAACTGCTATTGAAGGGACCAAGCTCCGATACCAATTGTTGGAAATACTGAGAGGCGGGGTGAATCAGTATTTATTTCAATTAGAGCATTAGTTAATCTTCAATTATTATCAGTGTTTGTACAATGATAGCAGAAAACAAGAGGAACACAAATGCACACAATTTTTAAGGTGGAAACCCACTCCGGGACAAAAACCACCTAATGCTTTTCTAATAATTCTTTTCAACTCCAATTGAAAATAAAGCTCCAACTTCCTAGAATCTAGAAAAAAATTCTTCTCCAGCTCCCACTGGATGGACTCTCCAACGCCTAAGATTCTTCAGTAGTCATTGAATGGATGCCCCAACACCCAATGAGCTACAACTCACCCTAGCACCACCCTACCACCCTATAGAAGAATAAAAGAAGAATGGACTCTCGTACAAGGGAAAATGGTCCACTTTACAATGATATAGAATGATGTAGAAGAAGAAGATATACTAGACCATAACCCCAACTTTGACACAACCACCTAATGATGATCCTAGACCTCCCAACACTACCTCTTCAACCCTTGGCAGATAGACACTAGTACAATTTGTACAATAATGTATTTACAATGACTAAGTACAATGATTGTATGGAGTGCTGCCCACTTGAAGACTTCATATGATGAACTTCTTGTTGTTGTTATGCACCTTGGTTGCTGCTCTTGTCATGCTACCCTCTTCTACACCTATTTTTGCTTTTATGCTGTAGAAATTCAGGTCCTTTGCAATCCTTGACAACACATGATCTAGCTTTTTCTTGCCTTCTAGGATCTCGATATTGAATCTGGTGTATCTCTGTTATTTCAGATCCTCAATATTTGATTTTCAGTCTTGTAGTATTCATTTGAGTCTTCTTTCCAATGCCACAGGTTTGACCGAATTTGGATTCTTCAAGAGAGATTTATACCCAATTTCTCACACTGCCCTAATTATGGACTGTTTCAGCAGAGCTCACTTGTACGGAGTGCCATATGTCACTGTTTTCTTCATTTGTCTCTAAAATTGATAGAGCACAAATTACAGACTGTGCACTATCTATCACTTTTTACATCATTCCAATCTGATACTCAGAGAGAGAGTTATGACGAATTTACCATGGTCACTTCTTTGAGATGAATTTCAGGAGCCTGCAAAAACCCTTACTTCCACAGATCATATCTCCAAAAATATTGCGCAACTTGATCTGAAATTTTTACTGCAGCTTCCTCAGGACTTTGGCTTTGACTCATAAAAATTTCAACTTCTGAGCCTTCGTAAAAAAAACGTTAGAGCGAAAATTCCACGATGACCTATTTCAGATGGCTGAATCCCTTGCCTAAGGAGGAAATGAAGATCACAATATATATATGAATTATTAAGTTGAGAGGGGCTTCAACAAGTGAACATGGGAGGGATTTTAGGAGCTTAAAAAATATTAATTATGACTTTTCAATGACCCATGCCCCAACCCCATGGGGTTTTAGCCCACTAACTGGGGTACAAACTTCAAACATGAATATCTCTCAAACCGTGAAGAATTACATGGCGTGCCATATATCAACGGAAACATCTCGAAAATTAGAAACCATCAAAATAACTATTTACCTAGAATATGTTAATTTTGTAGGTCAAAATTCCCATTCAATATTGCGTTAGCTCCTGGTGCTGCTTGGGTTGACATCAATGACAACCGTTGATCAACATACGTATTCCAAGTGAGAATAATTGTTGCTGGAGAATAGAAATACAAAGATCTGATGATAGAGTGCTCAGAAAATGTTGGGATCGGAGATATAGGTCTCTACCACAATTACACGATAACCCCGAAAGGGTTTCCGGAAATACACTATGTGAAAAATGCATCCCTAGGGCTGAATAATGCTCTAAAACTCAATAACTATAGGGAGATGACTGATATGATAAGAAAATAGATGATACTCCTCCCTTCTAGCTTTCTGTATGAAGGATTGCTCCCTCCACTCGGAAACTAGCTCACAAACTCGGTTTTTCAACCCTCCACTGCAACTGCCCTACAAAATAACATAGTTTCTGAAGGAGACTATGTAGTGGTAGATGGTTGAAGCTTGGAATAATGTTTAATGGTGGAATGAAGCTCAAATGTACCTCTCCTGAATGGGCACTTGAAGTCGCCTGAGGATTAGGGTGGGATTTCTGTCCGGAAACACCCTTGTGCTAAACAACACAACATACTCTGCTAAATAGCTGAAGTGTGTCGAAATTCAAAAAAGACTAAGACATAAATAATAATCAAAATGCCTTATATGGTTTCCATCCCCTTCCTTATATTTTTTGTGAGCTTCCTTACCCTTGGTCCCACTCATTAAAGATGTTACTCCCATGCATACACTCCTCCACCATAACTGTGTTGTCCTCCACTATCTCCACTCTCTCTATGACAATGTTATTGATTTGGTCAACCTTGACCCCATTCACATGCATTGACCCAATTCACAGCAAGGTTTTATTTATTTCAACTAGCTACACTGATCAAATTTCACACTAGAAATGGTTTTATTCCTACTAAAGAGATTTAAGGGTCTCTCTACTCACATATTCATCTAAGTTACGAACAAAAGAAAAATTAATATTCCAACTAGCTAAAAGATAATTAGGAATATTACAAATAAGAAATTTAGTAAAATACCACCAACATCTTTCCAATATAAAACATTATCTATGATGCAAAACTTGACTACTTTTAACTTTAGAAATCTTGCTTTTGTTTTTCTTAAACAAGGAGGAGCATTTAAATTGAATGAAACAAAAATGAGGTCTGCATACCACGGTGAGTTGAGAAAATACTCATCAATATGTGGAATCACCTACTCCTCTTGATCATCTAATGCAACAACAAAGTCAATATCCAATGCATGAAAATTTTACTCAGCCATCAATTTGGCTATTCCTTGTCCTTTGATAAGCTTGGTGGGTTTGATTTCTAATTCATACTCAAGAATGGTAGGAATCCACTTACCTCTTTTACCATAAGGTCCATTTTGAGTTAAAATATCCTTGACCACTAAATTTGGTACATAAGAAATTATATGGAAATGTAGGATATACACTCTAAAATATTTAATTGCTTTTATCAAGGCAAAGGCTTGTTTTTATGTTATGTTATATTTCAAAGTTGCATCTCTTAAAGCCTTACTAAAAAATGAAATGGGCTATTCAAATCCTTCATTATTTTTCTGTAATAAAACAGTTGCAACAGTATGTTCAAATGCAAAAGAAAATATTCTGAAATCTTTACTGAAATCTGGACTGATCAATATTGGTGTTGTTGTTAATGCTTCTTTAACTAGATCAAAGGATTGTCTAGCCTCAATGTTCCATCTAATTTTTTAATCTTTTCTCAACATATTTTTAATATTTCTAAGAATTTCTGCAAGGTTAGGAATGAATATTCTTAGGAAATTAATGTTGCCTATAAATGATTGAAGCTCCTTAATGTTTCTAGGATGGATTATTTTCAATATAGTTTCAATTCTACTGGGATCAATCCTAATACCATATTTAGAAATAATATGACCCGGAAGTTTTCCCTCTTCAAGGCCAAAATGTGTTTTCTTATGATTTAATGAAATTCCAAACCTTATACACTTTTAAAACACTCTTCTCAGATGTAACAAATGTTCCTCATAAGTTTTTGAATAGGCTGTAATATCATCTAGATAGATCACAATAAATCTACCAATTTCATCAGCAGAGGCAATATCCATTGCTCTTTGAAATGTAGCTCTAGCATTCATTAACACAAAGGGCATCTTCACATACATGAAGGTTCCCCATGGAGTATTGAAAGTTTTTTTATCCTGATCATCAAGATATACTAAGACTTGGTTATAGCCTGAGAAACCATCCAATAAAGAAATCCTACTAGATCCAACTACCTTCTATAATATATGATCGATTTTTTCCAAAGGGTAATTGTCTTTTAGGGAGACCTTATTAAGATTTATGAAATCTATGCATAACCTGATTTCTCCTATTTTCTTCCTAGTAGGCACTATGTTAGACACCCATTTAGAGTACCTAAGAGGAACTATGATTTTAGCATCATACATCTTTTTAATTTCTTTCTCAATCAGAGGCATCAGAACTAGATTTATTCTATGAAGTTTCTGTTTAAATGGTTTCTAATCCTCCTTAATTTGGATTTTATGTTGTATAATACTAGTGTCATATGCTTTGAGGTCTTCATAGATCCACACAAAGACATCAATGAATGCTTTGAATAAACCTATGTATTTTTTTTTTAGCATCAGGCACTTATTTTGACAATTTTATCATTTTAGGATCCTTTTCACTGTCTATATTACATTCTTATACATCTACCCCTGTGGGCTCTATCTGAGGCTTTTTAGCTACATCATTGAAATACAATAATTCTTCTAGTGGAACCAAACCTCTAGGAAAAAGGTTATCCTTTAACTAAAGTATTTCGAACTCTTCTTTTACAGGATCTATTTCAATAAATTCCAATTTATTTATAGGTTTTTCTACATCAGTATTTACATATGAATCATCTGAATATTTTCCTACATTAGAATGTACAACTATTTGATCATTTAATTTACACTCTAAATCTATACTATTTTCTTCATATTCATCCTTAGATTGCAGAATGTTTTTAATTTGCTTGTAATTTCCAAACACTTTCCAATACCTCATATTATTTGGTATGGTTGGTCAATGTTTTACTTCCACTATGTTAGTGCTCGAATCTACCTTAGGCTGAAGGAAATCAGGATTCAAGGTAACATCAAACCAAGCTCAGCCTCGTAGCTAGCCCTACGAGGATAGGAGAGGGCTCTCTCCGTGTCTATCTCGGCAAAAATGTCCAATAGGGCCTGAGATGACCTATAATGAATACTGATTTTAGGCTAGTAAATAAATAAGAAAGAGGTAGTTTAATGAATGACTGAGTTTTCAGGACTGCATGGGACAAAGAACAGCATGAGCAGAGAAATTAAATCAAAGACACAAATTATCTCATGAGGCAAGATAGGCAAGAGGTTTAGCATCAAATTTGAAATACTATGGAGTAGGTAGACTGTTAAGAGGTTTACAAGGGCATAATAGATGAATCCTTATCAAACAGAAGAAGATACACAGAAAATGAACGCTTTCCCAAGGCAGAGCAATAACTGGATTCTACCTTTCCTACTTAAAAGCATTCAACCAGCAATGATTATGAATGAACGGTAAAACATAACAGGGTACATATGAAACAGAAAGAAATACATATGCTAAAGTCAGTACCACATGAATCTCATGAAACAGAGCTGTATCATTTCATTAATCCTCAGCCAAACTATTTAGTGAAACACTAGTTTTTTCTCCACACTTATCCCCAGAAATCTGCCCTTTACAAATGATTTACAATACAATAAATAAACTCTGCTGGGAGAAAACAAATCGACCCAAAAATAAGGAATTATTTAATCATTTAACTAATATAAAGCTAAAAAACCAACCACCTATTCTAAAAAAGGAACATCGCTCCACCTAAATATTCTGATGACCAATGAAGAAGTGAAGTCTGTAGGTGAATTCCTTTGAATCGCAACTGAAGATAGGCCTCCAATCCTATTTCTCCGCTTATGGTAGGTATTTTTAGTTTAATTTGGCGTGCTTTGACTTGGCAATTTACATTTGTTATTTAAATAAGAGTTAACCTTTAATAAAAATAGCGTTTTGAACGGAGATTTCACCTTTGATGACGGGAAAAACGTATTGCAAAAACGAAGGCTTTAAAGTGCTGCTCTAAACAGGGCAACCAACCTGCTCCCAAACCAAATTAAAGACTCCGAACCAAGATATCGTTTATTTTCCAACAAACTTGCCCATCATCTTAGCAATGACAGGTGAAATATTTGGATTTGCTTGATACTTTGCCAAGTTAGCAGGCTTCTTCATCATATCTTGAAGTGTTGTCATTACATCTGGATCACTGAATGCAGCCATCAACTCTGGATCATTCAATATTTTACTCATATCAACATCACCAGGCATTCCGCCTAGGAAGCCACCAGTAGCCCCTCATGATTTACACATGGAGGTTTTCTCTTGCTTTTTGCTTTTTCATATGCCGCCTGAGCTTCAGCACGTCTGCGTTGCCTTTCATGTTCTTTCTTTCTCTCATCTTTTTCCCTACATAGGCGCTCATACTTCCTATGATGATCTTCAATTTTATGCACATTTGGTTCAACCTTATTTAGAACAGCTGATATTTCCTCATCATAATCCAGTCTTGAAGCAAGGTGAAGGTCCTTGGCTGCCTCTTCCCAGTGACCAAGTATTGCTCTTGCCATGCCTCACCATTTGTAACCTTTTGCAGAGTCTGGATTTATCTTGATAGCAGCATTAGTATCCCGAATGGAAGCATTAGGTTTCTTCATCTTCACAAACACACTAGCTCCAGTAGCATAAATGATTGCAGATGTGGAATTGCACTCAATAGCCTCTGTGAGATGATTTACAGCCTTACAAATTCATTTGGAGCAAAGAATTTGAGTTTTTTAACAGAGTAGAGGCGAAAATTTTTGTTCCAGCTCTGTGTGTCGCACACTCTGCCCAGTGCGCCGCTCCTGGTGAGTGCGCCATGCCAATGTATATTTTCACTATGTAAAAGTTCCCAATGTGCCGTGCCTGTTCAGTGTGCCACGACATTGCCCAACGTGCCGCACAGGCAAACTCAAGCACATTTTTTGCCCAGTTTACCTCTAATCATTGATTTTGCTCCAGATTCATTTGTCTCCACAATTATCTTGAGTGCATACTCCTTATTTTCTTTCCCCAATCTAAACCACATCAACTGGATCATTGTCACCAAATGCTCCTTCAACTTCTGCATTTGCAAGAGATGGGTCTTCCCATGTTTGTGGAAGCAATTCATAGTTTCAATTTATGTTATATAGGTAATATCGAAGTTTGCCCTTCTTAGTGTCATGCTTGATTAAAATGATGACTCTTCTGTTGATTATTTGCAGGGATAGGAGCTGCTGAAACATGAAGTATTATTACAATTGATACTCTTTAAAATATCTTTGATTTATTTACATGAAAATGAAATACTTTATTTTTTCTCAAAACAGAGTTTTGAGAAAAAATAGACTTCCAAGCATATGATGATGAAATGACTGACCGTGAAGACTTATTTCGACCCTCTCTACGTGCCTTTGGCATTATTAAACATTCTACAAACCAAATTTTCAAAACCCTTTGACCAAAATAGCAATTACAAACATGAGGGAAACGAGAAAACCAAGCCCTTCCGTCAGTCAATAGCATGCCCCTAGCGAAATGCAACTGAGTGAATCGAGCGAGACACCTAAACAATGAAATGCTAAAATAGTTTTTTGATCTCTGAAGGAGGACTGACAAGACCGACTCTAACACACTATATATTGTCTATTGGGGTGAGGCATTTTACATGTGCTTGCTGAAAAATCCAGCCTCATTTGCTAGGATATTCCGATTTCTATGAATAGAATCAAGATCATATTCCACAAAAGTTTCTAGAAATTGAGCACGTCATTTTTGTATTCTCTCAATATAGGATTCTTTGTAGAGTATTCTCCTTTAATCTACTTTATTATTAACTCAGAATCCCCATGAATGGAAATTATTTTAGCACCCAATCTTCTTAACAATTGCAATCCTAAAAGAAGTGCTTCATACTCAGTTATATTATTGGTACATTAAAAATTAAGCTTGTATGAATGACCTTTGGCATGGTTGTTTCCTGTGTTTGGAATCCACACTCCTGCTATAGAACCCTCTCTGCTACAAGATCCATCAAAACTTATGTTCCAAAGAGGTTCAATCTCAATGTTTTGTTCCACTATTTGTGTTTGGTTTTCATGTGTTTCACAAATATCATTTTATGCATTGGTAACATGAGTATTGATGTCTCCATCATTATAAATAATGAAAGAGTCTAAATTTGAGTGGATAGAGTAAAGAGGATAGTTATGTGGTTTATTCTGAATACTCACCATGAATTTCATCAAAGTTTCCCTATATATTCTTCTCTATTGGACAAAAAATAGTATGGTAGCATAATTCATGTCCATTTGTAGGGTCCCTTGTAATTTCGCTCGACATGAGTGTGACAACAACATGCCATACTTAGGGGGTATATCTTCAACCACTATATTCATTACTAGAATCTTAGCTGGGATTTGAGATAAAGTAACACATAGATATTTGATGACACCTAGACATCTTACTTTGGTGGAATCAAATGAATATAAGTCTTTATAAGGCCTACTGATGTTAAGACCAAGTTTTTCCATAACAGCTTTCGGTGTGAAATTTTTCAAAGCACCTAAATCTAACATAGCATTATGGAGAATCTTATCATGACCGTTTAGGTTAATGTAGAATGGAGGAACTCCTCTTTCCTGTGTTTTTCCATCAACTTCTGGCTCAAATAAGAGTTCAGTTGATCATCATTCAAATTGAAAATATTAGTGTTTTCCCCTATATTTAGAGCCTTCATAACCTGAGATCTGTGTAGCTTTTTGTTCATTAATTTTGTCAGAGGAATAGGAATTTTCAGTTATTCTAATCGTTTTCAATATTGAATGGCATTTGAATCTTATTTGAGTTTAGAAAATCAGATTTATCAACAATTTATTTTTATATAGGTTCCCTTTGCTGACTGGTGGTTGGGATATCAGTTTGAGTAGTTTTGGAAGTGTTATCAACTATTTTTTTGGCAGGAATTTCTACTATCCTTTTGCCAAAACTATCAGAAATTTTCTTGGCAGAATTCTCTTGGGTTTTCTTCACAACAGTATCAGAATTTTTCTTAATGGGATTTTCACAACTCTTTTTGTTTGGGGTATCTAAATTTTTCTTACTCCTAAGCCTATATTTCCTATGGAATTCCATAATATAATTTTCAAATCCATGATTGTAATCATCTAATTCTTCTGAATCAAGCTCAGCTTGGGAAAGTTGAAAAATCTCTCGTTCTTATTGAGAGAGAAAAATTGTTTCATCATCATTAATACCCATCAAATTTATTTGGTTATCTTCTACCTCTTCTACTATTTCCCCATCATCATCAGCATAATTCTCCTGAAATGGAGGTCTAATTTGTTGATCAGGTCCCCTTTGTTCCCTCTTTTTCATTTGGGGAGGATTTATTCTAAGGTTTTGATTACGATTTTGAGGTGCAGGTTGGTTTTCTCTAGGAGCAACCCTTTCATTTATATTAATCATTTCTATCATTATTTCTATTTTTCTGACTAATGAATCTATTTTGGAATCAGTAGAAGAATTAGAGGGTCCTTCTTCCATGGTCACTCTCCTTTCAGTTCTTCTACTAGCCCTCTTTGCTAACAAATTTCCTTCTACACTCACTACATCCCTTTTCATTTCTTCTAATGTTGAGGAATTCCTCTCTCTAAGCTAGTAAGACATGTCTTCCTCAAAGCCATCTAGGAATTTAATTAAGGCTAAACCTTGTGGTGGTTTAATTTTGGCATGAATTGCATTGTATACATTATTAAATCTAGTGCAATAACACTAAAAAAATTCATCTGGTGCCCTCCTAATCCTTTCATATTCAGATAAAATATGAACAGGGTTCTTTTTAATTTCCCATCTATTAAGGAATGTCTGATGGAATGCAGGGAGATCATTAAATCTAGCAGCAGGTGATGCTTTAAACCATTTCCTAATCTCTCCATTGAGACTTTGTACAAAAAAACGCATTTTTACGTTTTCCCAATCTACCTCCTCAAGGTAAAAACCATTATTCATCCTATCTACATGTTGTTGGGCAGTGATAGGTCAAGTTCCATCAAATTGTGGAATCCTTGTCTAATATTTATGTGGCATGTTTTCCAAAGGAGCATGAAGTACAAGAGGAGCATATCTGGTTGCCATTATAGGTATATGAGGATGAAAAATATATGGATGAATCAAAGGTGTTTGTTGGAAGAAAGGGGGAGGCTGAATCAAAGGTGAAAACTGAAGAAAAAAATTTGGGGTTTTGGTGAAGATGAAGGTTGGATTGTGGTTGAGGAATGGGAGAAGATGGGGTCTGAGTTTCTTGATGAGAAACTACCAGAGTAGTAGTGGAAACTACAATAGGGGTAGGACTAGATGATCTAGGATGCATAGATAGTGATGAGGTGGATGAACCTGCAAAATAATTCAAGGCAGAGAGTTCAGCAGATTGTTGGACATATACCTCATGAATGGAAAGGTCAAGAGCTAAAACTAAACCTTGCAATTTATCAAAATTTTGAATAATTTGAGGGTCAGTATCAGGTTGGGTAGATTATACTTCAAAATAATGGAGTCTTAATGTATCTTGGTCTACCACTATTTTATCTACCCAATTAGATGACTTATTTCTAAAGAAACTATGTTCAAAAGGTATGTCAAATTCAATGTCTTGTAGGATAACAAAATATTTTGGGAGGGAATCTGGCGCTCTATGGGGAGGACTGCTACTTCCTTGGCCCTCTGCTATGCTTTTTCTTCTTAGCAGTTTTTCAGGATCATCAACAATAACTGCAAGATTTAGATCAGGATGATATCTAGTGTAAGCTCTTTTGGGAGCCAGAATTGAAATCCAAGGCACACACACTTATTATTTACAAAAATTAAAAGGAAACAATCACTTGAAATATTCCTATCATACACTTTTTTAACCATATATTCTGGGTTCGATACCCAGTATGGTCGCTACTACGTTATCATTCTGTAATTTATAAGATTGTGAGAATAAACACAAAGGACAACATCAAAACCACTTTGGAAGTTGGGATCTGGCCCTACCAACATCAGAGAGGGATCTCTTTGTAAGATTTAAATTTTTTTTTAGTGAATTTTAGGCTAGTTATTATTTTATTTGATTTTTTGTTTGATTTGAATTGTTTGGTTGATTAAATGACTATGTCCCATTGGGCTATGGAGTCTAAAGATTTAACTGGATCTGCATCAATGTTTGAAGGAGTCTCACAGGCTAAGCTAGGTTGCATTAACTAGATTTTTTAAGATTTTAAGTGAATTATGAAAGCATAAGAAGTATAGAATTCAGTAGAGATTTAAAAGAATTTAAGTATTCTTCAATCTGACCTCACTAGAAAACATGTAAATTGCAAACAGCTAGAATAAGGTGTTCTAATTAACATATCCTATTCATCACAGTTTCTGTTATACAAATAAGATTTCTTGAATCATAGAGAAAGGGAAAAAAAATGAATTACACAATTACAGAAGAAAAAAACATCACCAGTGAATACACCACATGAATCCTATGAAAATTCCTTGTATTATTTATGCTCCAGCGAATTGGAAATTACAATGCTCACCAGAAAAATATACGCAGTAATCAACCCTTAATACTTTGAACAGTGAACTATTTATACTAATTTACAAAAAGGATTTACAAAATCGGTGTCTTCAACTGAGAGTGTATTAATAGCATAATATCAAACAATAAAATCTAATTGTTACAAAATAATAGACTAGGTGGACAATGATCTGGAATGCTGGCATTGTTTTGGAGGAAATAGTTGCTGAATGGACCTATTTTTGGGCTATGATGGCTGATGTGTTGGCTGATGCGCTAGATGATGTTGACTGTACCCAAATTAATAATTAATCTTGTAACTCATACATTTTATCTCATTGATCTTCATCTGGGATGGTCAATTTAACCACCTTTTGGTAAATATCATCGACTTTTGGTATCTAGCGAAGGTGGGCTTTACAAAAAATATATGATTTACTTCATCCTGAATGAATAAATCATTGCTCATTGCTTCTAAAAATTATCTGCCTAACATACTACCTTTGATGCTTGAGAATTTCATGTTGTCCCTAGCAATTTCCTTCAACTTATTTACATATTCTTCATAAGATATCAACTTATCAATAATCACAAATCAAGAAGGTAGACCCTTTTGTGTTAAAGGCTCTATTCTGGTAAAGAATCTATTAACTGCTATCTCTAGACTGTGGCACTTTTCTTCTAGATAAACAACTAGATTCTTCTTCGTAAGAATCCTCTTCACTTCCAGAATAGTTTATGTCCTATCATCTACTCCCAAATCATCCAATTCATATCTATTTTTGGAGTTCAGGAACTTTATGATGTTGGTTTATGTTGTAGGCATTTCTACCAACTCTTATTTGATGTATGTTATAGCATCAAATTATCTTTTTATCAACTCCTTTTTCTCAAATATAATATGGATGCAGGGCCATATTTCATCAATGGAGTTCATGATATCTTCCTAGATGATTTCCTTGGCTTGGGCCAAGTTATGTCCTATTTTTTATTCTCTTTATGACTTCTGCAATCTTTCGGTCAACTTGTGAGCTCTTTTTGCTTACTGAATGGGAAGCTTCACTCCTTTTCCTCTAGTCTTGAATTAATTTAACCTGATCCTACAGCTTCTTAATATCTTCTGTCTAAATGGACAGATTTTCCACTGTCTTTGTCAACTGTTATGCACCATCTGTTGTCTGTGTAGTTTGTGGAGTAGAGGTTATGGCTGTAGGAATAACTGTAAGAGCTATAGAATCCAATGGAACCATGGACAGTTTTGTAGTTTGTTCCTTTTCTTTGATCATCTCTTCCATTTTGGTCTCCATATGTGTTATCTGTGCATTTTGCTCCATGATGAGCTTCATCATATCAGTCTTCTTTGTATTTTTCTCCTCAATATCCTTGGTAAGAGGATATTCGGTAGTTGACAACTTTAGTTGTTTTATCAATGCTTCTATGTCAGCATTCTTCTTTTTAATTATCTCCTCTACATCCTTCATATTTGAGGGATAATATCCTATCTTGACTACTAAATATTCTAAGGATTTAATCTTTGTATCCTTAGCAAGAGAACAGATCTTCTCCATTTTCAACCGTGACTAGATGTTGCAAAAAGAAAACTGCAATTTGGAAAGATTCATTGTTGTATTAGTCAAAGTTGAAGAGATCACTTCACTTCTCTGCTTGTGCATCTCCATTTGATCAATGGGATGGATGTCCTTTATGTCAAATTTGAAAGCTGTATTTTTGTAGTCAGATGTTGACATTGGCTGTGGAATTTTGGCCTCAAGTAAGGCCATCTTCATCTTACCCTTTTCCGAATCAAAATATTGACAAAAACCTGCTTTGAGAACTCAAAGTCTGCTTCCATAATTGGGTATAGGTGATATTCTTCAGGATTTCATTTTTCAACTTTATTTCTCTGAACCTATCAAATATTATTTTCTCCTTCTCACCTTTTACAACCTTAGTTTTCTATATAGCTTTCTGTTGGTCATGAGATACTGAAGAAGATGTGGGAGAAGCAGTGGATTGGCCCCCTACATGAGAAGAATAAGGTGTTTCTTTAGTGACCACAGCAACTTCTTGCTCTGAGTTTTTATCTGTGTCATCTTTAGGATTCAGCTTGGTCCTTTTTCCATACATTATTTTGAATTATTTACCAACAGTATCAGTCACTGAAGGTGACTCTTCTTCTCTTTTCCTTTTCCCTGCTTTTTCCTGTGGGACAAGATTTTGTGACGTCGATGTTGATACTTTCTGCTCCTCAACTTCCTGCAATATGTTTTCAGCCCATTCCAACTAGTTCATGTATTTTTCTATCTCAAGCCTCTGGGTATGTATGTAGGGAGTAGTTTTATTCTCTACCCTTAGCTTTGAAATGCTTACTAGAGGGTCATAGGACCAAGTAAAGCTCAGGTTTAAGTTCATATATTTCAATATATTATCTACTTCCTCCCCTGTTGGCCTGCTATTACAAATAAAGGGCCCAATTTGTGTTTTTATCCTCAATTGGGACATTTTCTTGGCTAATACAAAGTGAATTTCATTAGCATTTAGCATCTGTCTAATATACTCAATAGAAAATATCCTCATGGGGAGGAATTTTGGGATTTCATAGGGAACAAGCTCACACCCATAGACTCCTATCTCTTTATAATTCTGATACAAGTACCAGTCTCCTGTCTTGTCCTGATCTGGAAAATGTAGTATCATTTTTATGTCTTCACCTATCCTAGGTTTAGTTGTACTTTTTAGAATGCTCATGGATGGATACACAAACATTTCAATGAATTGTTTGTGTCGAAAAAAAATTTCCTTCATCACCAATGATGTTTAGAATATGACTGATTTTTGGTTACCATCTTCATCAAGCTTTTGCATGGAAAATTTGAATCTATCTACCTGATAATACACAAACATATATACTAAAATAGAAGAGTATTTAAACCCTTCTTCAGTCTGAAATTTGATGAATTAATCATGGATGTTTTCTATCAAGAATTGGTTGAAATTGAACATGATTGATGGTTTACACTCTGTGGAAAAGATAGAGAGAATGCCTAAAATGGGTTCATCTACCCACTGATCAGAATAATAGCCAAGAAGGTATGAAATGACTATTATAATTTGTTTTTCCGGATTGGGGAAGATGGAGGAAGGGTATGGAGGGTCTTTCTTTGGTAATTGAGTATTTTTAGGTAGGAAAATGTCAAATATTTTATCTCTTTTTGAAAAATCAAGCTTATGGTATAACTCATTGAGGGCTTCTAGGGGGAAATTGGTTCCATTTTCCACAGAGGGAGCTTGCATCATTTGGTCAATTGATTGGGCAGTGATGGTGAAAAGGATTTCACCAGTAGGGGCAATGATAGCTCTCTAACTAGGGATGTAACCGGCTTGACATTTTCGGATGAACTCAGGGGAATTTTATGTGTTTGGGAAGATATAATGAGGCGAATTGGACTCCCAGAGTCCAATATGATCAGATTTGTCAATTTATTTATCTTCTAACCAATATTACTTCTCAAACAACTCACATTCACACTATGTCTCATTAATTTTGTAATCCCTATCAGCTAGAGGAACATTATCTAAATTTAGGGGAGGGTGGACAAATGGATTGAAATGTTCCCCCTAGTTCTTCTTTTTGGGAGGCATATTCAATCTTTTTTTAGGAATTTAAGTGGAATTGAAATTGAACAGGTTTACTGGGAAAGCACAGGAGCTCTATAATTGGTTGAAGGAGACAAGGTAAGCGTTGTCACTTTGGTTGGAGGCAAATCAATGGATAAAAATTGTGCACTGTAAACCTGTAAAGCAATTGAATTTTTAGAAAATATAGCACAATAATGGTTGAAAGAAATAAACTGCATGGCTTTATTAAAAAATCTGGTTCACTCGTTATCTATGGCATGGATCCGTTAATCTAATGGTCATCAGGCTTAATTCAATGATTTAACGGATAAAATACCACGCGAGTGGATTTGATTGGTAACGGACAGTTGATTTGGTTTAATGGGAGTGCCAAAGGTAATGGGTAGGGATGGTGGTATATAGGATGAAGGGAACAATGGTTTTCAGGGGGGGCATTTTACTAGGCAATTAGATGTTTAGGCAGAAACGGGTGCGAACAATGGAGGGGAGGTGACGTAATAGTGGGTCCGGGTAGGGAAACTACTTTTTTGGACCCTCCCCCCCCCCCCCCACCCCCCCTCGCAGCGATAAAGCTAGGATGGAGAGGGGCAGTCGAAGGTTGATGAGCGTCGTCGATCGCAAAGCGGGTGGATCAGACAAAGGATAGGTGCAAGTGGTTTAATGTCAAATGATGTGACATTTTGTTGGGTAGCGGTCCATTATATTGGAATGGAAACTTAGGATAAAGTGTAAATATGTTAAACACATGACTTTTGTTCCCGACACTTTGATATTTAGGGTAAAAAAAATTTTGTCACTTTCCCTATTATGCACCAAATACATAATGAAATAAAAATTAGGATATAAGAAATTTTTAATCCTTTCAAAGCCCAAAACACCTCTACCTACCCTTTAAATTTTCAATTATTTTGCTAGAATAACATTTTATATTTCTTCCTTCTAGGGGTGCATTTATACTAGCAAACCCATCACTTTTTTTTATGAAAAATCTAATCTACTCTATCACTTATTTCTCCTACTGATTAAAATTAAACAGTTGAATCAATTTCATTTTCTACCTAATTTTTTATTTACCAAGATTATATTGTTTGGAAAATCTTTATTCTCTAACCTAATTTACAAAATTTAAAATTGTTCAACCATGATTAAGTTGTATGATTTGAAAAAATAGCTAGTCATTGTGGCATTTTTAAACATGTTGCACACAACCTTATTTCATTTTGAAATAAATAAAATTATCTATTAGTAGTGGCATTTGAATTTGCAACACTTTCAGTGTTATTCTCTCTATTTTTCTTTTGTGTGTTTTTTATTTTATTTTTATTCTTTTTCATCTTTTCTTTATTTTTGTATTTTTCTCTTTATTTTATTTTTTTTAGATATACCCTCTTTTCATTTTTCTTTTATGTATATTTTTAGAAATCATTTGCATATTGAGAATTATTTACAATATAAGATTACTGAGACAAAACACTTAATCACCCTAAGATCATATAATTTATAGGACCCTAACAAATTGATTATGGGGAAATCAAGGGAAGCTACAAGAGAGTTTGTAGGAGGTGAAGTATAAGATAAAAAATGGATACCATTGTTCATGTATTAGAAATTCCTACCTTTATTCTTGTAGAAGAAAAAAATGAAAAAATTGGTTCAAGGATATCTTCCAAACCACGTTTCGGATGGCCATGAAATTTGGACGAGTGAAGTATTAGGGTAAGATAAAAAAACACAAAAAAATTCAAGAAAACCGAATTTGCAGTTTACAAGAAATTATGCATCATCACCTATAGCGATTTTTCTTATATATCGATATATATATGCATCATATGGCTTTGGTTTTTGGTGTGTAAGAGAATAAAATAATAAAAACTTGCTCAAAAATTTCATTGAAATCCATTTAAAACTTTGTGAGAAATTGATTAAAAAATTTTGTTTCTACACCTATATAAGATCTTACAGTTGCAAACATAATTTTGAAGGGTTCATCTAAATAAGATGGGAATTGTTTTATCCATTCTCCCTACATTGAAAAGACTGATCAAGGGTCAGATATCATCTAGTATTATACCTACTTACCTTATTCTTTTTTTATTGGAATTCCCTTATCCTTGGAATTTATTGGTAGCTACATGAAAACATGTAATTAAAAAATATAGTGAAAAAATATATATATTTCTCAGGAAAATTCTACAACAAGCTTGGTACATACAGCCTACTTTCTCTATTATCCTTGATGGCATACTGCCATCTAGTGCTAATTTCATTGAGTAATTTTTCATTTCTATTGCATCTTTGGGCTATATTTTTTAAGGATACCATACAAAAGAATGATGATTTATAATCCTCCTATGATATGGGAATCCCATTGGAATTAGAATCTACTGGCAGGATAATTGTGCAATGGAAATCCCATATGTGTCCTATGACTTTGAAAAGGCTAGGCATAGTAAGAGAAGTTATGATTTAATCTCGAATGCATTTGTAACTCTAAACTTTAACCCAAAAGAAAATATTACATTTATGAGGGCTTCAAAATATTAAATTGTGATAAAAAATATTGTGTTCCATATCAAACTCTTTTTTTGTTTTATTAACAATATTAAATTACAGATGGAATAGAAAATTCATATAAAATAGATGATTGCACAAAATAAAGACATTGAAGATAAGAGGTGGAAAATGAAGGCTACAACAAAACAATATAGTGTTGTTGTGGACATCGAAATGGAAGCAATGGGAGTTAAAAAAAAAATGATTGTTACAATTTTGTTACATAGAACAAAGGGAATATGTAGGTAGCATACATGTCACTCTTATTTTTATAACTTTTGAACTCTCTCAGGTTTTTGGATCATATTCCAATTGGAAAAGTGTATATTGTTTATAAAAGGTTTAGTGGTAAGGTACAAGAATTTATTTATAGGAATAAAATGGAATTACATTGTTCAATTATTTTGGTATTGATCCATGGAATAATGTTCATGTAATAGCATAAAACTTGTATCTTAAATTGCTGACAATCAAAACATTTAGTACTATATTGCAAATTTGCAAGGGAACCAGTTCAATGAGGAAGTGACTATCAAGCTAGAAATTGTGAAGGCAAATCATCCTCAACCTTTATTTGAGGATAAGTTTCACAATATATTACAAGAAGGGAGTCATAATGAAAATTCAAGATGTAGATGTTTTTGAAATGACATCTAGATATTGAAGGTGTAAGATTATGTGAAATAAATGGAAATGGATTGGAAATATCATATGGGACCATAGTTGCAGTTGGTAATACTTAGCTTGAACATGTTAATATGCATATTTTTCTTACTATATAAACATGTTAGCATAAATATTTGGAAAAATATTATAATTTTATAAATAATTCTTGTGGAACCTTTCTCTTTGATTGTTCTAATCATGTGTTGTCTTCCTCAAGATGGAAGGTTGAATGCTATGAGAATTAAGGTAGGATTTGAATGTTTTTGAATGGCCCCTACTTCATGTAAATTTGTATAAATGTCTATTTTCAATGACATAGATTTCTAAACTTATATGTCTTTAATGTTGCTTCCATTTGAAGGTGTGTAAAACAAATTCTCTTCAAAAACATGGGCAGATTACAAACTAGGTTCACATTATAGAAAAAAGAGAAGGTCATTGTTTGGTTTTACTTAATGTTCATGGGCCTTAATAAATTAGATCTGAGGGTGAAGGAAGATGGTTCCATGAGATAACATTCAAAGTTTGGAATATATGATTGTCCAAATAACTCATGTCATATCAGATAAAATACAAGTAATAACGGGTATGAATGTGTCAATGCAAGCACCACAATGAAGAGAGAAAATAGGAATATCATTAATATGCCTGATACAACCAAGTATTTCATTGCATTTGAAACATTAGGTGACTCTCTACTATCAACTCTATCATGTTTTCATTAGGACATGCAAAAATGCAAGTGTGGGGGAGATTTCAAGTCGCAAAATTGTCACCTTTTTCACCATTCCAAGCATCCATTTTCAGTCATTTTATCATACTCCTTTAATTATATATTACCCATCTTGCCATTATTTATTAATACACCACAATATTGGTTAAAGTAATTAAATATAAATTTCTTCCTTTATTTTTGATGAATTATAAAGCATTATTGTTGGTTTTACTAATGATGGTTTTCCTAACATTGGTTCCTATAGCTTCTATGTAGCCTCTAGGGTTATCAAGTGTCACTCTAGTTACTAGAAGCATACGACAGTCCAACTACCAAGAACACAAAATAATGCAACCACTAGAAGTGCGGTGTAATATTCCCAAATGGGAAAAGCAGGAATATAGTGCATAAAACTGGAAATAGAAGTGTAAATCAACACATAAAATGTAAGAAGATCATATAGCCATCATATTAAGATCATAGCAGCAAAATTTATACTTGTTCTTGAGGAAATAGTCACTCAAGTTAGGCAAAAACAAGCCTCAAGAAAGCATGTACATGAAACATGAAGAACACTGCTATACAATAACACCCAAGGGTATGATACCATGGCTTTATTAGAAATAATTGTTGCTGAATAATTTCTATACATATATCTGAATTTATATGGCTTAAATAATTCTGAGAACAGAGATCTAAGCTACCAAACATATTTCCAAGATAACCCGGAAAGGGTTTCCTGAAATACACAAAAACGTAGAACTACAAATATGGCCCTAGGGGAGAATAATCTCTGAAAATGGATAGATGATAGGAAGTTACTGATCTAATATGTAAATGTATGAAAAATCCTCCTATAGATTATCCAAATGAGAGGTTGATCCCCTCAATGAAAATCTAACTCCTCCAACTAGGGCTCCAAACCCTCTACTGCAACTACACACTGAAATAACGCAGTTTCTTCAGAAAACTACGTTGTAATTAATAGCAGTACCTTATCCTGATGTTGGATTATGAAATAAGGCTCAATGATCCTCTTTGTTGGTCTCGAAATGGAAGGAAACTTTCCTCTAGCTGAAATAAAGCAAGGAAGTGACTCAAATCAACTCTCCACTGTTGCACCCTGCAACACAACACAAAACTCTGCAGAAACTGTACTGTAAAAAAATATGTAGCTTGGCCTGATGCCAGATAGTGGAAAATGTAGTGCAATAATCTTCCAAGAGGCCTCTCAAGGAAAGAGGTGGGATTCTCGACAGTGAACACCCTGTGCTAAACATCACTACAATATTAGCTAAATAGCTGAAGAGAGCACAAGTCTAAACAGACCATATAAAAAATAATAATCTTAAAACATAACCCCATATGGCTACCATCCTGTTCCCTAAATAAGTGATGAGCTTACTCACCCTTGGCCCCACTCAATTAGGTCACTACTTCCATGCATTCAATCACCCTCCAAAATTGTGTTGTCCCACCATGAATGTCACTCCTCCATAATAGCACTATTGATTTTGTCAAAGTTGACCCAGTATTCATGCTCCAGCCCCTTTTCACACCTAAGGGTATTCAATCCAGCATTTTAGATGACCTCCATTCACACTAGGATTTTCTTTTATTCCTACTAAGGAGATTTATGGGTCTCCATACCCTCTTATTCCTATATCTAAGAGCAACATCAAAATTTAATATTCCAATTAGTTGTGTGCTAATTTAGGAATATTACAGTCCTCCCCTCCCAAATGTTGCTTGTCCTCAAGAAACTAAAAGGATAGAATTTAATAGCCTCTCCTCTTCCCCTTGTAGCATCCTCATATGATAAGTTCCTCCAATGAACAAGATGCCCTCTCATCAATATGGCATCAAGTTGCTCCTGCCATGTGTATAGGTATGCCTTTGGTGAAAAATCAAAATGACTCTCATAATGCACAAGTGGGATATCCATGGAGGCAACTATATGTGTTCTAGAGGCCTTCTTGAGGCATGGGATCAAGAAATTATTGGGAACCTTCCTTCCCATGTGAAGCTCCAAGCCCCAAGCTATCATCCACACAAAGTGAGTCACCCTCCCTAATGGTAACTCATGAAAATGTTCTTCCACCATTGGCTTCTACAATGTAGGTGGGTTGCATAACTGAACATAATAGACCAAATGGCCTACCCCACGTTGTCTCTCACTCCACTTATGGAAAGTGTTGAGTTACTGTTGATATTGGGCGGCAATAATGTTTCCCTCAAGATACAAAAGGACAATTGGATCTCCAAAGACCCCTCCTCTAGTTTCATGAGCCCAAACCATCCCATACAAAGTGAATTGTACATCATCACCATGTGGTATCCAAACCAGAAAAATATTGAATTCTATGTGAAATTTTTGATGGTACCAATGGTTTCTCTAGTGGATACAGCGCAGTTTTTCTAACTGTTGTTTCAAAACATAACATGGTAAGTTGTCTCCCAACAAGTTGCTAGTTGTGCATGTCATCTCATCTACTATAAAATAGTAAATGGCATTGTTTATCAACTGAGCATACGAAGAATAGTACAACACTTTCCCCAAGCCATTCAAGAGATGGTTATCCCCATCACTAAGGTTGATCCAGAAATGACCATGAAGCCTAAATAGAGGCTTGCCCTCTTGTGGAGCAATGCACTGTATAGAAATGGTAAGAGAATGAAAATACTATTTTATATAATCAATAAGTGCAAAAACATAATTCTTACCATGTAATGAGAGTAGGTTGATAATAATATCCATGAATGAGCCCCCCATAGTGGTATGACATATCTCCACGAAAAGGAATAAACCATGTGCTACATGCAAATAATTCTTCTTATGCTTGGAGATCCAAGTCAAGAAGCTCATATCATGGTAATAGATGTCTCCATCCACTACTCCATCACTCTCATCTCCTACTTGTCCATCAACTTCATCATATGTGAAGTGATCTTGGGAACACTCCATCAACAAGCCTAAGCTCCCAAGTGACAGTGTTGTTGGCCTTTGTAATAAGGCTCCTGTCATCTCATGGCTCAATTCTTTGACATGCCAAATTTCTGTAATATTCCAAACTTAGCTCATAGCTAAGTGGAATATTAATTTTTGCCAATAAATTCAAGTGCATGAATAATTGAGCAAGGAGGCTCATAAAACTACTCAAGCATGAATAAAAACCCCTCACAATGCGAAAAGGGGCCATGAAATAACCAGCTCAAGCATCCACATGTGTGAAAAAGGTTAATTTGACCAAGTCAACTCAACTTGTCTCTAAAAGAATGGATCCATGAATAAAGCAGCTCAATGTGAATGGAGGCAAATTCAGCAAAACAATTTGAAGACTCCTTAAATGTGAAAAGGGGCTAGGCAAAGAGACTCAATCAAAGAAGATTCATAGAAGATGCATTTAGTAACATTGACTAAATCAAACCATGCAGCATCTATTTGTCCTCCACTTAATGGGATAGCGTAACCCTAGAGAGGGGAAGCTTGGCAAGGAAGCAAACCCTAGTGGAGTGGAGCCCTTGGAGGAGAAGCTCATTTTCTATATAATGAAGCAAGGGAAGCCATTTGGGTTTAGATTTGAGATTATACTTTCATGAGGTCTGCTTAGACTTCTGCATACTTAGCTGTTTAGCTAAGTTGCTGCACTTCTTAGTGCAAGGGTTTTCTCATGCGAGAATGCCCAGCTTTTTCTTGGAGATCTTGTAGCAAGAAATCTAAGGGAAGGATATGATCTGAAATTTCCACTTTTAGGTGTTAGGCCAAGCACTTTTGATTCATATATGTGCATTCCCTTGAGGATACTGCGTTATTTGTATATAGGTTCAGTGGAAGGGGTTAAAACTCCATGGTTTGGAGCTAGTTTCCCAAAGGGAAGCTCATTTCTTCTTCCGGGAGCTGATTGATAGAATTGCAGCCATTTCTCATGTATATTCAGATATTTTATGTAGATCTATAGTCATACTACATTTTTCAGTTTATATCTGCAGCTGCTTCCTTGTATTTTCATTGCATGTGGGAAAACCCTTGCTGGATGATGATAATTTCATTGTAAAGGAGATTATATCTATGTTTCTTGCCTCATTGAGTAATATAATATGAATATCAGATTTATTTCTCCATTTTCTGAGTGTTTTCTTCATTATACTGTGCAGTTTCTTTTGCAGCAGCTCCGGCATTTGCATGTTTTGGGGTTTTTGTCCATTTTCAGCTATTTTAGCATGGGAGGCCTATTTAACTTTGTTGTTGGTATTTTTTTATGAAATACTCTTGCATGAAGCTCTGATATTTACTAATATAAATTAAAAAACCGTTATTTTATACTGTTGTAGCTCAATACTCAGAAAAACAGCGTTTCTGGTCACTATTGGTGTTTTTCCCTGCTTGGGTGTCTTTCGGAAGGAATGTTTGATGTAGCTTTTGTCAAATGATGAGATATGCATCTGATATAACTTCTGATATGATTAGTTTCTGATTCCTCTCGATTTTCTAAAGAATTTATGCAAATTCTGAAGTAGGATTTCCATTTTGCTGCAACCTTCCTCTTTCAGCAGTTTTCAGCTAGTCTAGTTTGTGGGAGATCTATTTAAGGTCTCTAAACTCACTTGTTTCAGCTGAAATTAGGTACATAAGTCATATACATACCATATAAGAGGAAAAAAGTATTAATCTACGTTTTTGTTGCATATTTTTTCTTATACATCATTTTCCTTGAGCTGCTTGTCAATAATCCTAAAAAGGAGATATTAGCCTTCAACATAGTTCTATAGACAGAGTCTACTAGTGGGCCAGCTAGGCTTTGGATCTCACCCTCTCTTTAGAGGTGAAATATCCAGAAAATTACGCTACAGTCAATCTCTGGAATAGATCCAGTTGTTGATTGTTAATGTTTTCTTGAAAAAAAGATTTTTATTTGCCGGATTCATGAGCATTTCCTGATTTGGAATATTACAATGGTATCAGAGCATGATCTATGGCCCAAATTGTGAGATCAAGATATCATAGAAGTTTTGAGGAGAAGTAGCAAGCAGAAAGTAGAAAATATGGAGAGGATGAGATTACTCTCATCGATATTCAGATCCAAGAAAAATCTCTCAAAAGAGGTTGAACAGTTGGAAGTAGAAAGATGTAGTGAAACTCCAAGAGGGTTTCAAGGAGAAGAAGACTACAGTGAAACCTTTATGAGGTTTCAAGAAGAATAAGAAGAAGACATGGGAATTCCTCCTTCAATGGAAGACCAATATCTAGGGTCTCCTATTGAGGATGGGACATTTCCTATATTCAGAGAAAGAGCTGGTGGTGACAGTGCAGTCATAATAGAAACACCTCTAGCATCTCAAGAAGAAGTGGTGAGGACAGTTGCACCAAGGAGAGAAGCTCTTACACCTTTGCAAGGAGTCTCAGAGAATCTCACATATAGATACTGTGGCACAATCCATGTGCAGTATGTGCCATCATTATCAAATGGTGAGATCCGGAATATTACAGAGTTTCATAGGGTAAGCAATATCTACCCCTCTTTATTTCTGAAGAATGATGCACCAGGAAGGCAGGAAGATCCATACACACTAGTTCATCCATCTCGCTATGATTATCTATGTCTTGATGCCTCCTTATTTTAAGAAGGGTCATTAGGGCAATCCCCTGATGAGAAGAAAAATAAAGTGTTCCCTCAACATGATACAATGAAGACACCAAAGGTCAGAGGAAACACTGTCACAACGCTGGAGGTTGTGGGTAAGAAGCATATTTATGAAAGTAAAATTTTATTTTATGGTTGCATGTGCTCTCTTACCTTATATGTGCAAGAAATAACTCCCTAGGGGAGTGTTCTACCTTATAAGCTTCATGGCCAAATATGGGCCAAGATTGTTTTCAAGTATGGCCACCTCCTTGATGAGTTGGGGGAGGTGATGCACTATGATGGGTGCTTCCCTAAAGCCCCAAATATAAATTTCATCTTCAGCCATGGTGAAGTGATAAGATCAGTGAGTAAGTGGCGTGAAAACCACTTACCATATCCTAATATGAAGCAGGGAGAAGGAAACCTGTGCTGGTTGTTGTTGGGTGAGTGTGGGTACTCCCCAAAGTTTCTGATTATCATGACTCATGCCTCGTACTCCAAGAGAAGGTTGCATAATGGGAAGGCATGGTTTTTATGGCTATCACAAGGAGAGTTTAGACACTATATGATGAATCTTATGTCCAAATAATTACCCATGTTTGAGGTATGTCTCATGCATTCACATGTATTTTGGGTTGAGATATATTTCAAGTATGTATCTTAGTTTTGGATGAGGAACAACTCCCACATGGTGTGGAATGAGAAAGTTGGCTTGCACTATGTTGATGGAACACCCCACATGTCCATCATTACATCCTTGCTCCATGATCCACATACTGATAATGTAAGGAAGAAACAAGAGCCCTTGTTGCTATGGTTACTTTTGAGAGAGTATGGGCTGAAAACTCTCCATACTCAACACAACATTCCAAGAGGAATGCATGGCACATCTAAAGTGAAAGAAGGCTACATTTAAGAAATGATCGAAGGGAGGGAGATCCTCTCAGATAGCAGCACAAGGGTGAATGGGTTTTACATGTGGAATTTCAAGAAGAAGAGTCATGGAGTGACAAGAGCATTGCTACTTAAGCCTACAGCGTTGTCCTCTAAGAGCAAGTTTCTAATGATGGAGTATTTCCAAAGAAGTGTGCATCCTTTCATTTTGCACAAATTTCTGAGGAGATTGTTATGGGAGGGCTCACTAATGGATCACATCTTCAGCTCACACATGAGGCATGGTAAGAAATACATCTATGTGCTTATTGATCATTCTATTAAGAATTTGTCTCTTCTCACCAATTGTAAGCAATGCATTGCTATACAAGAGAGCAAGATTATTCATGGGTGTTATGGTCACTGTAGGGCCACATTTTGTAATGATGATAACCCATATCTACATGACTTGGAGCAAGTGCCTTTTCATTTCGATTGTATGCAGCTGATATATATTTTTGCTCAATACTTTCTAGTAGATGAGTTGACATGCATAGCTGAAAATTCTTTGGGAGCAACTTGCCACTTGATGTTTTAAATCAGCAGTGGGGAAAATTGCATTATACCCACCATGGAGGCCATATGTATCATATTCACTTGCACATAAACTTCAGCAACTTTTTGATTTGGATGACATATGGTGGTGATGTGCCATTCACTTTGAATGGAATGATTTGGGCTAGCAGGATCCATGACTTTGGAGGAAGGATCTTTGGAGATCAAACCTTTGTTTTTCCATCAAAGGGCACCATTATTTCAGCCCAAAATCAGTATGTGCTCTACTCTTGCCATGATTGGAGAGGGAGATAGTGTGGGATAGGCTTTTCCTATCATGTTCATCCATTCATCCCACCTTCTTTGCGAGAGCTTAAGGTAGATGAGATTTACAATGAGTTGCCATCTTGGGAGGCAAAAAATTTTGCTTAGATGATAGCATGGAGAAGGGAGTCTTTCTTTGATGATGAAGAGCTCCATGATTGTCACCACTCCTATCTTGAGGATGCCATGGGACAGCAAGAAGGTTTCCATATCAGCCTTCCATTCTTCCAGGATGAAAGCCCTTTGGGCTTATTCACCACAAGGTAACACTTTTGCAGAAAATCTAAAGCAAAGAAGGAGACTATGGATAAGGAGGCCACAAGAAGGAGCGAAATTTTTGTAGCACCCTTGCAGTTTCTTGAGGACAAGAAAAATTTGGGAGGGGGAGACTGTAATATTCCAAACTTAGCTCATAGCTAAGTGGAACATTAATTTTTGCTAATAAATTAAAGTGCATGAATAATTGAGCAAGGAGGCTTATAAAACTACTCAAGCATGAATAAAAACCCCTCACAATCTGAAAAGGGGCCATGAAATAACCAGCTCAATAATCCACATGTTTGAATAAGGTTAATTTGACCAAGTCAACTCAACTTGTCTTTAAAATAATGGATCCATGAATAAAGCAGCTCAATGTGAATGGAGGCAAATTCAACAAAACAATTTGAAGACTCCTTAAATGTGAAAAGGGGCAAGGCAAAGAGACTCAATAAAGGAAGATTATTAGAAGATGCATTTAGTCACATTGAATAAATCAAACCATGCAGCATCTAGTTTTCCTCCACTTAATGGGACAGCATAACCCTAGAGAGGGAAAGCTTGGCAAGGAAGCAAACCCTAGTGGAGTGGGGCCCTTGGAGGAGAAGCTTATTTTCTATATAATGAAGGAAGGGAAGCCATTTGGGTTTATATTTGAGATTATACTTTCATGAGGTCTGCTTAGACTTCTGCATACTTAGCTTTTTAGCTAATTTTCTGCACTTCTTAGTGCAAGGGTTTTCTCATGCGAGAATGCCCAGCTTTTTCTTGGAGATCTTGTAGCAAGAGATCTTAGGGAAGGATCTGATCTGAAATTCCCACTTTTAGGTGTTAGTAAAAGCACTTGTGAGTCATATATGCACATTCCCTTGAGGATAATTCGTTATTTGTATAGAGGTGCAGTGGAAGGGGTTAAAACCCCATGGTTTGGAGCTAATTTCCCAAAGGGAAGCTCATTTCTTCTTCCGGGAGCTGATTTATAGCATTGCAGCCATTTCTCATGTGTATTCAGCTATTTTATGTAGATATATATTCATACTACATTTTTCAATTTATATCTGCAGCTATTTCCTTGTATTTTCATTGCATGTGGGAAAACCCTTGCCGGATGATCACAGTTTCATTGTAAAGGAGATTAGCTCTCTGTTTCTTGCCTCATTGAGTAATATAATATGAATATCAGATTTATTTCTCCATTTTTTGAGTGTTTACTTCATTAGACTGCACAGTGTCTTTTGCAGCAATTCCGGCATTTGCATGTTTTGGGGTTTTTGTCCATTTTCAGCGATTTGAGCATGGTAGGCCTGTTTAACTTTGATGTTGGTATTTATTTCTGAAAAAATAATACATGCAGCTCTGATATTGACTAATATAAAGTAAAACCCGTTATTTTATACTTTTGTATCTCAATACTCAGTAAAACAACGTTTCTGGGTCACTATTGGTGCTTTTCCCTGCTTGGGTGTCTTTTGGAAGGAATGTTTGTTGTAGCTTTTGTAAAATGATGAGATATGCATCCGATTTAACCTATGATATAATTATTTTATGATTCCTCTCGATTTTATGAAGAATTTATGGAAATTCTGAAGTATGATTTCCATTTTGTTGCAACCTTCCTCTTTCAGCAATTTTCAGCTAGTCTAGTTTGTGGGAGATCTGGGAGATCTGTTCAGCTGAAATTCTGTACATAAGTCATATACAGCCCATGTAAGAGGAACCAAGCATTAATATACGTTTATATCGTATATTTTTTCTTATACAGTGTTTTCCTTGAGCTGCTTGTCAATAATCCTAAAAGGGAGATATTAGCCTTCGACATAGTTCTATAGACAGAGTCAGCTAGTGGGCCAGCTAACCTCTGGATCTCAACCTCTCTTTATATGTGACATATCCAATAAATTCCCCTGCATTAAATCTCTGGAATAGATCTAGTTGCTTACTGTTAATGTTTTCTTGAAAAAAGGATTTTCATTTGCCGGATTCATGAGCATTTCCTGATTTGGAATATTACAATGTCAAATTCATCTACCATAATGCTGCTATATATGGGAGATTCCTTCCAAAGTGGAAGTACCTCCTGATCCTCCAAGGCTAAGGAGTAACCCCTTTGCACCATGATGGCACCATCACCTACTCTTGCAACATCATGCAAAGTATGGGAGAAAATCAGCCCATACTCTCCCAAGAGTTTCCAAAGCAACATCAAATATTGTTGCCTCCTCACACCATCATCATACAATTCATGGAGTAAAATTATGATGATTGACTTGTAGAATGCCCCATCCAAACAAATCTTCTGCTGTCATAACATATGGGTGCCATGCAATGCCTTAAACCATAACATACCTTTTGATAAAGGATATGTCACATGATGGCCAAACTCTTTCAAGAGTAGCCAACGCAGCCATGCCTCCTGCTGCCCTATGTCATAGATATGCAAGAGGCTCACCATCCACAACCATTCATCCAAATGTGAGTGTCTCCTACCATGTTGTACTTTGTACTCCTCCAATGGAGAATACCATCCTCCCAACTCATATTTCTATTTTTTCATTTCATGGGATATTGAAATGAAATCTCCTGGAGATCTCCAAATGAAGAACACTCATCAATGATCAAGTTGACCCCATAAGGATCTAAATAAGATGTAGGCAAAAACTTCTCATTAAGGTGTGAAGTTCTCATCAAGAAGTATCCATCATGATAATGGAATATTTCATCCATCATAAGATTTCCTCCATCAACCATCTGCCTATCCACTGCTACACAAGTGTGTTGGTCATCAAAATGTCCTAATATTAGTTGGGCCCCCAACTCATCACGGATGTTCAACGACAACACAGTTGATCTTCATGATGGTGAGTATGATGTCTCATGCTCATGCTTAATGTTGAACATATAGTTCTACATTGGATTGTTTAGGACAATACTCATCCTATCCTCCAAAAATCTACACTCCAACCCCAGGAGTTGTGTGCAGCTCAACAATGACATACTAGGACGAATGTACATCTCCTCCTTGATTATATCAAGGGTCCTCTGCGTAGTGATAGTTTTCTACTCCAAATTAGTAGTGTATCTTGACCCTAGGTCATGCAATGACATATTCCCAAAACTCTCCATAAGATGTGCTGAAATAATAGAAAGTGGAAACATTTGCATACCTTGGTTTTTCTTGGGAACATCTTGTATTGCTACAAGGGTTCCTTCCTCTGGTTTGATTTCTTCCCCAACTACTGGTGATGATGGCTGCTCCTCTATGGATGCATCAGCGCTGGTATAAGTCTCCTCCTCCTCATGCATCTCCAGAATAGTGCATGGGACTATATATGTCAAGATATCAAGACCACTTTGCAAAGATGCAAGTGTTCCTTATCCTGATGCAAGTTCTCCTGCAGCAAGTTGTGGTGGAAGTTTCTCTTCCTCTGGTTTTCTTTTATCAAACTTCTTGATAAAATTTTGAGTAAAATTTACATATGCAGTCACTTTTGCATGACTCAAATGGCTGAACCACCAAATATTTGCTTCACCCTCAAGGTGTAGTGCTGCAATCTCAAGAGCTTCTCTTTCTACTACTGGATGTAGTAGGAAGAATGCATCCAACTTCATTCCCCAAGATCTTGTTGTGCATATGGATGACCCATCGAATGTAGACAAGGGAAATCTATTGCTACAAGGTCTTCTTTCTTCTTTGAGCTGAATGAACTACGGGAGATTTCGGTTCTCCTTGAAAGCTCTTGATTGAGGTCTATATTCCGCAAGGTACTCACTTAGAATCTCATGATCTAAGTGTCCCCCATCTCCATGCCTTTTTTCTTCTTCTTCAAAATAAAAGGGCATAGTATATTGATTTGGAGCTCTATGCAATACCGGTTCTTTCTTCTGCTGATAGGAAGTACATGGACCTTCCTTATCTTGAAACCCTAGTGTGGTTTCATTGTTTTTCTCCACTTTTCTTTGCTTGACCTCCTTGGTGAGGTCCCTCATAGATCTGAAAAGAGATGAGATAAAACTCATTCCTTCCATCATTCTAATCTCCTTATCCTTCTTATTATTCTCCTGATAGCATAATGGTTGAGATCCACAGGTTGAGCCAAGATTATGCTCTAATACCACTGTAATGTTCCCAAATGGGAAAAGCAGGAATATAGTGCATAGAACTGGAAATAGCAGTGTAAATCAACACATAAAATGTAAGAAGATCATATAGCCATCATATTAAGATCATAGCAGAAAAAAGTATACAAGTTCTTGAGGAAATAGTCACTCAAGTTAGGCAAAAACAAGCCTCAAGAGACCATGTACATGAAACATGAAGAAAACTGCTACACAATAACACCCAAGGCTATGACGGTGCATTTTTATTAGAAATAGCTACTGCTGAAGAATTTCAATACATATATCTAAATTTATATGGCTTAAATAATGTCGGGACCAAAGATCTAAGCTCCCAAACACATTTCCAAGATAACCCAGAAAGGGTTTCCAGAAATACACAAAAAAGTAGAAATACAAATATGGCCCTAGGGGTGAATAATCTCTAAAACTAGATATATGATAGGAGTTTTCTGATCTGATCTAGAAATTTATGAAAACTCCTCCTATAGATTCTCTAAATGAGAGGTTGATCCCCTCACTGAAAATATATCTCCTCCAACTAGGGCTCCAAACCCTCTACTGCAAATACACACTGAAATAACGCATTTTCTTCATAAAAATATTATGTAACTGATAGCAGTACCTTAGCCTAATGTTGTATGATTAAATAAGGTGCAAGGGTCCTCTTTGTTGGTCTCCCAATGGAAGGAAACTTTCCTCTAGCTGAAATCAAGCAAGTGACCCAAATCAACTCTCCTTTGTTTAACACAACACAATACTCTACGGAAATTGCATTGTACAACAAAGATGTAGCTTGGCCTGATGCCATATAATGGACAATGTAGTGCAATACTCTTCCAAGATGCCTCTCAAGGAAAGAGGTGGGATTCCTGACCGAGAACACCATGTGCTAAATAGCACTGCAATCTTAGCTAAACAACTAAAGAGAGCACAAGTATAAACAAACCATATACAAAATAATAATCTCAAAACATAACCCATATGGCTGCCATCCTCTTCCTTAAATAAGTTATGAGCTTCCTCACCCTTGGCCCTACTCAATTAGGTCACTACTTCCATGCATTCAATCTCCCTCCAAAACTGCATTGTCGCACCATGAATGCCACTCCTCCATAACAACATTGTTGATTTGGTCAAAGTTGACCTAGTCTTCATGCTCCAACACCTTTTTACACCAAAGGGTCTTCAATCCAGCTTTGTAGATGACCTCCATTCACACTAGGAGTGTCTTTTATTTCTACTAAGGAGATTTATGGGTCTCCATAACCTCTTATTCCTCTATCTAAGAGCAACATCAAAATTTAATATTCCAATTAACTGTGTGCTAATTTAGGAATATTACATGTGGAATGGTCGAGTTATCGAAATTCAGGGCACACTTCCGATAGTTACGTAAGTGTTTTCATGTGATTTCAATTATTAGACGTCTTATAGGTTACCGACAACGACGTGATTTCCAATTGAGATATTTCCTGTGAAATTTCAACACAAATAAATACAAGGTTTTCTATGTATTCACCATATATGGATCCTCTCCTATCCACACGGCTCTTGGGCCTAATCACAACATGTAATTTTTATAACACCAAAATATTAGTCATGATTTCATGATACTTCGACAAAATTCCAAACATGGATTTAAATCTTCTAAATGTTTCATCATATAAAATTGTTGTAACATTGCAATCTATTCTAATATTAGTATTTGGCTAGAATATCCATGATTTTAAGGTCAATGATCTTAGCTATGTCCAAAAATAATTTTTATATATTTAGTTGAAGCGACATTAACAAAGAGGTGAGGGATAGTATTGATTTTGATAGACCAACAGTATTATAGAAGATTGTCTAAACATGTACTATGTAATTTTTGGATGATTATTTAAATTATGTTGTTTCTTATTAGTTTCAAAGTTTTTATCATCCTGCAGTGTTGCTAGCCAAGAAGGCCCCCTGTCACAGGATGCACTTGAAAATTTAGATAGTTCAAGTATATTTTATTTCATTTATTTATGCATAGTTATATCATATTTAATAATTTTTAGTTCTTTCTCCTATAACTTTCATATTCGCATTTTATTTATTTCATGCATAGCTAGACTGGATCAAGTAGTTTAATTTCTACAATTTCAATATTCTTGTGTGTCTATGTGGAGTGGTTTTCAAGGCCTTGCAATTATTGGGATGTTACTAACCTAGAGATCCAACAGTAGTCGAAAGGCTACAAGACCGAAACTTGTAACTCCCAAGCATGTGTTTGTGTGTGCTTTCTTTTCGTAGTGTGTGTTTCATTTTTTCTACCTCATTGAACTACTGTGAATCCATCACGCTTTCTGAATGTCCTTATAATGTTGGAAATTTTGGATATTGATGTTTTTTATTGAAAGTGAATGAACTTGTTTGGCATACAAAAGGAAAATTCATAATTGAGTCCTAAATGTAGTAAATGAGAAAACATGTTAGTATATCATAGAGGCCAATCAACCTTAGTTATGCATATACTTTTCTAGCTCATCGTGACTTTACGAACTCTCGGGTAATAATTTAATAGACAACCATTTAAACAATTACATTTCCTGACACCATGTACAATACATTCTTTAGTTAATGGAAGTAATATTTGATCTCATAATTATTCTAGATTTTCCTTAAGGGTTTTGAGATTCCTTGGGTTAGGGCCCACCCCAAGTGCTCAAGTTCCTTCTTGTACCATAATTTTTTGTGTATTTTATTGTCTTTGTAACTTGTTTTTGAACATTACTTGTATGCTTGGTTTTTTAGATGCCTTATGAAGAATATTTCATTACAAATTATCTGAGCATTAGATGATAAAATTAGTAGTATTTATATTGTTCAAAATATCATTCTTATTTATGCATTTATTTCACTTTATTTTATTTTTTTATTATTTTTTTTCCATCATTCATTGTATATCGTTTCGTGCGAAATCCCCTATTTTTCAACTACACGATACCTTGCAACCTTGTATCTTTTTGGATCAACCCTATCATAGCTTATGTGATGACTTGGACATGTGTACCTTACCATTTAAGTCCTTTCAATGGCTTCCTTTCCTTACAAACTTTCATTTAGCATATTTTCATACTTGGTGGATTGTCTCTTGTAGAAAAATAGGGATTCCTATAGAAATTTTCAATTCATCTCTAACTCTCACCCATATTGGCACCCATATTGTGATTTACCTTATTTGATGCATTAAAATCATCTTAGAACCTTATGGATGGAATTAAGAAGTAGAGAGATCATGTAGATTCCTTCATCTGAATTGATGAAGAAATTGCTTCTTTCCTATAGAATTAGGGTTTACTATTTGCAAGATTTTATTTCAGTAATGTTTACTTTGCAAGATAGAACCGATGTGATTTTACCTATTTGTAGTTAGAATGGTTTTCCTTCCTTTCCTACAATTAGATTAAGTTTACTTGTTTCCTTTCATTTACTACAATATCAATTTTTCTTGTAGCATAGAACATTTAGATTGGTCTCTGTACAACCAAATTTCATCTCATTACATCCACCTACATAAATGTCAGCAAGGGGAAAGAGATAGTGCATGCTATGCATGTAATAACCGTGGGTTGAAAATTTAATTTTATACCCTTGGGAGTTGTAGCATTATTTCTACAATATTAAGGGTCATCACGACTCTCAAGGGTATCCCCAAGTAATATGTGCAAAGTAGTCACCAAGAAAAACTAAGCGAGGTAGATCACTCTATTATCCTTAATGTAGCCTTCTAATTAACTCTTGTGTGAAGAATGGATTCGCAAGAAACATGTCACTGATAATAGATTTCCACTCCCTAACTCAAGGTTCTATTTTTGTTTTGGTAGCCTTGTAGATTTAACCTCACCACCTTTTCCAAGGCCCTAAACCCTAAGCTAGTGTTGGTGTGCTACCAAAGAAAAGAAAAATTGTCGAATAAATTTTATTAAGCATTTATTTTAGTGGTTATTATTTACTCAAGGATAATGGAATGCAACTAATATGACGTATAATGAATCAATACCCAATCTTAATGCAAGCTACATTAAATGCAACTTTTCACTTTCTATTTCAAAGAAATATAACTAAAAAATGGAAGAGATTCTCTTTACTTTTCAAAAAGGAAAACAACCTCACACACTCTTAGTATTCTCTCGTGAAATTAACAAAGTTCATAAAAGAGGCTTGATCCAAAAAAAAACCCAAAACCAAAATAAAATAAAAAGAGAAAATCTAAAATAAAAACCAAACCAAGAGCACTAAGCACTAAAAAGTTCAAAACTTGGCTTTGCTAAAATGAATCAGAAAAGAAGTAGTGTATCTCACACATACAAACAAAAATATGATTTCAAAGTAATTTTTATACCTAGATTCCAATGGAAACATCAAACCATGCAACCACAATGATCTACAAAGGAACAAAACAAATCCTAATAAGGATAAGACTTAAGAGGATTAAAAGAAAACAAGAAATATTTTGACCTAAATAGTCAAATAGATCCAAAATGCTCATTCAAACCCCTCAAATCTATTTTTTCACTACCACAATAGAAAGAAGAAGCAAATGCTAACAAAAATGATTGAAATGGGAAGTGGTAACCATGGAAAATGCACCAAAACTATAATACAAGAAATATCCACTCAAATATAACCTAAAAGAATCGGATCTAGACAAAAATAGTCAAACAGATATCAAAGGAAACCCTTCTAAGGAAACTCAATTTCATTAGGTAGTCTCACACAACCTATGACAAGAAAAAACCAAATTCATAAGGATCCATTATGAAAACTACGACTATGTTTCTTAGTCACTCTGTAATCTACTTCTAGTTGCGACTATAAACCAATGAAAATTGGAAAATTAAATCAAGCTCGTATCAATTCAGTTCTAAAAAAAATCATCTTGTAAAATGCTCATACCAGCTTGAAAAATAGATAAAAATACTCATAAAATCAAAAAATCATAAAATCAAGAGATAAGCCAAAGAAGGAGAGGAAAAACACGAGGTTAGACTCCCTAGTGGAGTTACTAATTTCAGTAGTACCAAGAAATGTATTGAAACAAAGAGTTTTTTATCCACATAATTTTCCCAAAATATGTTAGACGATGTGTGGAGAAAAATGAGAATTACCTAGATGAAAATCAAGCACATGTATTTACTCTAAACTAGAAAGCCAAAATATGCATACTTGAACTCTTAAATGTTGGTGATTATTCTTGAATCTAAAGTTATCATCAAAGAACCTACTTCCACACAAATATATTGCTTCTATTTTCTCCAATCTAAATCCCTACATACAAGCACCAACAAACAAACAAAAAAAATTCCTTATGAAGAGGACATATTAGCATGCACAAACCATAATTGCATAAATACACATTTGATAAACACAAAATGTATTGAAGGGAACTCATAAAATTTTGTTAAACAATCAAAATAGGTACATTATACCTTCAACCTATAATTACTCTTGATCCTTAGCCTTCAATCCTAGCGACTTCCTAGAAAATGGATAATATTACATCACACAAGAGAATCTCTGAACTCTCTCTCTCTCTTTATTTTTCTCACTGGATCTCAAGATCTAACTCTTCTCCACTTGATAGGGTCAAGTTATATACTCCTTTTGCATCTTCCAAGAAATTTGTATCTAGATAACTAAGGCATCGAGAAGTTAGGAAAATTCCATAATAATTTACCCCTATCCAACCCATGGACAAGTAGGTCAATTTTATCTCCTCAAGAATTATAGACTCTAGAAGGTTTGACCATAATTCATATCAGTAAAAGGAAAATTTGCAACTTACATCATTGGTTGTACAGTGCATGGCAACGACTAAGTGCTTGACATCAATGTCTTTGGAGCAACTATCTTACTAAAAGGGAAAATGATAGAGGAAAAGGTGTGCATTAGGTCGATAAGACAAGCAATGATAATAGGTCTCTCTTACTAACACAACGATGGAAAAACATGCTATAACAAACATTACAAAAATATTGAGGAAGCATTATTGCCACCTATGCTTTTGAAACATGTCATTTGAATGACTATAACCACTCATAAGGAGCATTATTATTATATTTCGTAGATATACATGAATTATGAGAACAAAATGTAGGCAATGCATAAGCACGTTGGTATGCATTATTGAGGCATTATTTTAATGCATGGTTGAATGCATAATTTGAATTCATGTTTAAGAATATGCATATGAAATGTATATGTAAGAAACTAAAATCGAAGAGTTGGTACGAACTTGCGAAATTGAGTTTAGATTAGGGGTTGTTGGATATTGCAGCTAGGGAGAGTTGCATGATGATATAGTCCCATATTAATGGACTACCAAAAATATCTGAATGAGGAAATAAGGTTATAAAATGATGAAGACAAAATCTAAGTATTTTGACACTACTAGATTAGATTGTTTGCATTATAGTATCGGCATTGATGTCAACATGGTCACGATGCTGCTAGTTGAGTTGAAATTGGGATGATTGTGTTGGAATTGATGTCAATAGTATGATGTCACTCATGTTGGTTTGTGTCGGCATGTGTTGACATTGATGATGATGGCACACTTGATGTCACACACATATCTACAAGAAAAAAGGACATTGGTGAGGGTCATGCTTGTGACAAACCTTTAAGGTCCGCCACCAATGTCACATATGGTGACAGTCCTTAAAAAAGTGTTATTGTAAGTGCATATAGTGACGGTCCTTTAAGGTTTGTCACCAAAGTCATTTTCAGTGACACTTTTGGTGAGGGTTGTTAAAGACCCATCACTAATTCTCTCTTTGGTGACACTTCTAGTGACACTCTTTTATTTACCCTCACCAATTCTCTTTTTGGTTACTTTTGGTGATGGTCGAAAAATGTTCGTGATCATTGATCATTCCAATGAGTTTTTTATGACACTATGTGCATGCTACTATATTTTTTGTCAAAAGATAATGATTTAAGACCATTGTTGTGGATTCTTTTTCATTCTGTTTCCAAGGCCATATAGTGTTAGAGACAATCAATTTGTTAAGAAGTAATTAGTGTGTATCATTTCCCTCTAGTAATGAGAATATATTTTTCCTATGATTCAATACATGATTCGTCTCTATTAGGTTTATTATCTAACAAATTCCATTTAGATAAAGTTCCACTAGTGTGTGTAGAAATATATTATTTAGTACATAATCAATCTTTGTAAATTTGATTAATGAGAGATATCTAGCACTCCTCAACACTCTTGGCACATATTAACATGCTTTTGGCACATATTAACATGCTTTGGCACACACTAACATTCCTTGTCACCTTGCATGTCTTAGAACATATTTATACCTAGAACATATTTCCATGACTAGGACACCAAAGCACATGTTGGCAAGTCCTATCATAAGATAACACTCTCCTATCATGTGTTGGCATGCCTTGTAGTCCCTAGCATGCCCTGAAACACTTTGGCATGCATTAACATACATGAGCACTTAACACATGACATTGGAACTTAGAATTTATTGGAACCTATTTTTAGTGTGCCTAGCATGCCCCTTTTGAAAAAAGATAAAGTCTTGACTTATTAACCCTCTTATGTGTTCATTTCCTTGAATTTTAGCTTGTTTATTCTTTTTGTTGCCTCGATACTTATTGACACATGTTGGCATACCCTAGCACCCTAAACATCCTAGCATGCCTTAGCATCTTGAATGTCTTGGCACTATTTGGCACATGTTAACACACACTATAACTCCCTAGCACATTATGGCATTTCTTGACATGCCCTGATATTCCCTAGCATGCCTTAATAGTGCTTAACATACCTTGTCACTCCCTCCTTGGAATTCTAGCTAGCACAGGTTGACACTCCCTGGCACACCCTCGTATTCATTCACTTCCATGAATTTTGACCTAGTGCTCCCTTATGTTGCCCTAGTATCCCCTAACACTCCTGAGCATGCATTAGCACACTCTGTCACACCTTAGCACTCTTCGATGTGCCCTTCCACTTCATAACATGTGTATCACTCCTTAACACATATTGGCACTTGGCACGTGTTGGCGCTTGGAAAGTATTAGCATGTCTAGCATTCATTAAGATGCCTTGGTATGCTTAGGAATGGTTTAATATTAAATTTATTTGAGATCAATTATTGGAAATTATATGAGAAGTAATAGAGGATGATTTGGCACTTAGAATGTGTTAATGCACTAACACTTGGCACTTGGCACCTATCGCCACCTAGTGTTGGTGTGCCTAGCATGCCCCTCCTGGAAAAGGTAAATTGATGACTTATTAACCATATGATGTGTTCATTTCCATGTAGTTTAATTTTCTTATCCTTTTTGTTGCCTCGATAGTCCGTGGCAAATATTTTCACACCCTTTCACATCTTTGCATGCCTTATCACTTGACACATATTAACATATTTGACATGCCTTCAAACTATCTCACACATGTCAGCATTACCTAGCATTCCTTGCCACTCATGCCCTCACAAATAGCCTTAAAGTTTTTCACGACTTTGGAACCCAATCAATTCCTTAGCTACTACATTTTATGTGACATTGGCCTGCTTCAACCGCAACAATTTAACCAATTGCACCTACTACAAGTAGATTTTTCCTTGTTCACCTAAGAACTGCCTATACCTCATCTTAGGCTACTCATGTCCAAGTTGAACTTGTCCCACTTAAGAACTTACAAAGACAAGGATCACATCTATCCATGTCCATAAAAAAAATAAGCAACATAGCTTACATAGGAAATATTTCACATGTATGTCCAGTTCATATAAACAATAGAGAATTAACTAAGAGTTTGCAAGAACCAAAAGATACACAAGACACACAAGATATAAGTTGGCACAAGCTGAGTGACCCAAAAATTATATATAAAAATGTACAATATGCAATCGTAAAAAATATTTTAAAACATGATCATTTGGCCAAAGTGTGCCACATGTCATATAAAAATAATAGATAAAGGAAAATTAGTGTTGTGCTCAACACAAAGTCTCCCTTTGTCTAAAAATTCTTTTTTGAGCCCCTTATCGCAATCATAGGCTTGCCTCCTGCAAATCCTATTATGAACTTCTTCTAACACACTTCGTCCTTGGCACACTTGAATTCACTAACACTCCATGTCACGCACTCTTATTTGTTCATTTCCATGCATTTTGACCTAGTTTTCCCTTGTGATGCCTCGACACTCCTTAACACTCCTCAACATGCATTGAAATTTTATGGCATGTATTAGCACACATTTTAATTCCTTGGCATGCCCTAACCCTCCCTAGCTATCATTCCCTCACAACTACCCTTACTTAATTTGCAACTTGGGAACCCAACCAAATCCTCACTTGACTACAACTAGACTATGTTGTTGAATTGTGTAGCTTGGCGGGTAATCCACAAGCCTATTGAGATGGGTTTGTGTGATTTTGGTCACAAAAGGCTTTGTTGGCAAAGAACCAAAGCAAATGGGTTTTGGACCTAAGATGGGGCTTAAAATATAAAATTAAATTAAAAGGGACAAATAATATTTCCTAAGTTCTAAGTGGATAAGGCCTGTAAGTTATAGAGGGTTCTTAATAGGCCTATCTAGGAAAATATATTTAAGGATGCCTTAGTATGAATGCAAGAACATAAAGTGAGAAGGATCTCATTTGATCAAGGAGGTCAAGAGAGATGTAGTCCTAAAGTTGGTTGAGTTAGAGGGTTGAGTAAGGGTTGCTAAAGGGAAGCCACGATCATCCACCAAGAGCAACATCATCATGTGAGGGATCACAAGAATGTCACATACCTTAATGGGTTCGACACAAGAAGTAGGATGGCATACTATTGATTCTCTTACGGAAGATCGATCTCAAGAGAGGCAACTCATGAGAATTTGGGCATGTGATTTTAGTGGTATTTTTGTGTGAAGGCCACATCAAATTTTGAAATAGTAGAGAGGGTTTAGACGCTATATTGTGATGGTTAGTAGGGTACAAGGTCTGTGATAAAGACCAACACAACTGGAGGAGGGTTTGCACCAGAATTTAGGCCAGAACAGAATTAACCACAGGTGTAATATTGACTGAGGTAACCGTAGTTTGAGGGTCATAGAGATCTAAATTCCAGGTTAATATTTAGTCCAAGATATTCCCAGAAGCTATGGATCCATGTGATCTAGGTCAAATCTCTTATGGAGGCAATAGTTGTTGTTTTTTCTTTGGGTGGATAGGGTTTGTTCTAAAGAAATTAGAATATAAGTGTACTACCATAGTTAGGGAGGTTTCCTGGCATGTGCAATCCATAAGGTATTCCCTTAAGACTGTGACAAATCTGCGTAGAAGAAGAGGGGTCATGACCCTTAGAGAGTGTTTTATCTCTACAATATATACCACATATTTGGAAGATGGTTTGCAGAAGTATGTGAGGATATAGAAAATCGAAAGGAAGTTGGAACTTGAGTAGAATATTGAGAAGAAGAAATGTGCCATATGAGGAAGGGATTGACATGAAGAGGATTTTATTTTGGTGGATTATTCGTAGAGTTTTGGACAGAGATATGAAGTAGCCTATAAATAGTTATTCAGTGGACTGTTAATGGATGATTTGTGACCCTAGTTCAGTCATCTACAAATTATTATAAGGACGATAAGAGGATTAGTTCAAATTTTTCCATAGATTGGAAAACAAAGAAATTGGTACACAATAATAGTGATTTTGAGAGGACTCAAATCACTATTAGGTGGAAGATTTGAAGAGACTTAGATGACGGAAGTGTTGTGGGCACTATATTGGTAAAAAAATTGACTGTGGTTGGGAAAAATGATGGCAGTCCAAGTACAGTTGGAGGGTTGTTAGGTGACTATCAAAGAGGAGCCCTAACTCTTGTACTTGTGAAGGAAAACAAGTCTGGTAGAAGGGTAGGCCTATTGGGCCTAAGGATGTGCAGACTTTGAGGACTAGAGTAGCAGATAATTGAACTAGCCAATAGCCCTAGTTCACTATATTATAGAGGATTCAGTCAGTGAGAAGAATGGAAACCTCCATAGCCCTAGACTTGTCATCTTGGAGTAGTAGTATGGAAAAAGTGGGCAAACCAAAGAGCTATTCACAAGCAGTGTTGTGAACAACTAATCGAAAACCCTAAGTGTTGTAGACCTCAAAGGAAAAAAGAGGTATATATAGGGAAAAAAAATTTGAGCCAATTTCATTAACCTAAAATATTTGAGTCCATTGATAGAGGAAAATTTAGGAGTTTCATAATGGGAGGCAAGAGGAACTGCCAGATGTGTTAAGGAAATGTGGACTGAAAGGGCTATATGTGGCCACCATAAAAAGTGGGTCAAGTGTTGTCTTGTTCGAGGTAGATTGGTTATCAAAAGACTGACACCAAGCCCTAGTTGTATTCCTTGTATCAGTGTGATTGTAAAGGGTCATGATACCTGATACGAGAGATCTAGCCCATTCTATTATAGTTTGTAATTTAATGAAGAATGGTTTGAAAAAGTTAAAAATTGTCATTTGCACTAGTTGATTCCCTAATGTGTGTATATTTATTTGTGAAAAGTAGATGTGTTGTGAAATTGAGTGTGTTTGCATCAAAGATTCTAAGACCAAGCAAAAATTCTCATATTTTGTGGAAATTCAACATATGCCTTGTTCACCTAATAACTACCTATAACGCATCTTAGGCTACTCATGTCCAATCTCAACCCATCCCACTTAAAAATTTACCAAGACAAGGCTCATCACATCCAAATGTGGTTGCATAACAACTAAGCAACACAATTTACATCTTGACATGAAATAGCACTTGGCATGTCTTAAATGCCTTAATGTCACTATGTAGCATGTGTTAGCATCCCCTAAATTCCTTGGCATGCATTTACACACCCTAAAACAACCTAGCACTGCCTAACATGCCTTAGTAGTTTAGCATACCATGGCACTGCCTAGCTTATAACCTTGTCACTCCCTCCTTAACACACCTAGAACTCATTGACACTCCTTGTCACACACTCTTATTCGTTCATTTCCATGCATTTTGATCTAGTTCTTCCTTATGTTTCCTTGACACTCCATGAGACTCCCTAGCACGCAATGGCACACCCTAACACCTAGCACATCTTTGCATGCCGTCCTAAGACTCTAGAATTCCTTGTCACTACCTATCATACCTTGTCACCCTCTCCTTAGCACGCCTAGAGCTCATTGACACTCCCAGTCACAAAATATTATTCATTCATTACCATGCATTTTTACCTAGTGCTCCCTTGAGTTTCCATAACATTCCTTAACACTCCTTGCAGGCACGTGTTGGTACACCCTATCAACTAGGACAACCTGGCATGTCAACATGGCCTCTAGCATGACTTAATACTACCTAGCATACCTTGTCACTCCCTCCTTAGCACACATGGAGTTCACTAACACTTCCAATCACAAACTCTTATTTGTTCATTTCCATGCATTTCGATGTAGTGCTCCCTTGTGTTTCCCTAGTGTTGGCCATCAATAAATTTTTTCCAAAGAAAATGATGGCTAAAACAGGACTTGAACCTTCAAGATATTATTTTCATAGAAAATTACTCATTCTTAAAGTCTGTTGTTCCCTAACAGTGTTGTTCCCTAACAATGTTGTTCCTTATTGTTGTTACCTTCAAAAAACCCACCAAGAAAATTTGTTGTTCCCAAACAAAACTATTTCCTAAAAAACCCCATTTTCATCATTTCATTTCCTCCATCCCCCCCCCCCCCCATATCATTCATATTCCTTAAAAAAACCCCTTTTTTCTTTCTCATTCCACCCTCATATTCCCCAAAAACCCTTACGAAACCCTCTTTTGTCCTAAACGCGCCCTTTTATGAAAAACAAACAGGCTTAAGCCCTCTATTGGCTTAGCCACCAGCTCTTTTCTTCATATGTCCCTGCACCAGCAACCCAGCACTAAGCGCTCATCACATCGCAAATTTTATGTCGCATCGACACCGTTCCTCACCTCGCTTCCCCCTTCCCCACCGTCGATGTGATAAGCACCCTTACCCTGGCCCCTGGTCACTTATTCTCCCATGGGACCATGCCCCCGCGCTTATTCCTAAACCCATCGCATCGGCCCTTGTTGCTTTTTCCTCTCCCATTTCCTTTGCTTCCCCTGCCGATGCGATAAGCCCAACATTTTTCTTTTCGCTCCCGGTCCCCTTTTCCTTCATAGGACCACCTACCAGCGCCTTCCCTTAGCCCTTCCCTTACCTTTTATTTTAGCCCCGTTCCCTTTGTAAAGCACCTCTTCTACTATTTTTCCCCACCATCCTTACCATTCCGCAGAGCAACCATAGCCATTGATCATGGGCCTCAAGCCTTGATCCAATGGTAATCATGCCTCCCCTTCTATCCTTCATATTCCCGAATCCTTCCATCCATCCATCCTATGATCAAATCTCCACCTTCGATATATATAATCCAATGGCTCTTGTTTACACCTAACACCCAACCCCTCCGGGCCTACCATCCACTACGTAAACTGCTCCCCCAATCCTACGCTGACACCTAGCCTCCACTTAACCACTCCACCGAGCACTTCTCTTCATCGTGCTCCCCCGTAGACATTGGATCTTCCCCCCCAGATCCAACAGTCTAAGATCAATATCGCGTGATTTTTTCGTTCGAGATTTAACGTTCCACAATCACATGAAATAGGCAGTATTTTAAAGGCCACGTGACACATCTCAACTGGATCGCATTCATTTTATTGAAAACCACTTACCGCCCAAAGGCCATGTGAAAACCATTTGCGGTTTTCATAAAACCGCCAAGCTACATTTTTGCGCCAAAGTCATTTTAAAGCCGGGTTTTCACATTTTTTCTTCACAGAGCCTTCTCCACCTGCATTTCACCTCCTCTATATACGCTCCTCTGCCTCCGCCAGCCTCCTAAGCAGTTTCATCCACACATTGCAGGTTTTTATAACATATTGTGTTGTTTTTTTTGCAGGTTTTGTAATGGTCCTTGAAGCGGAAGACCTCCCCACAGTTCATAAGGGACAGAACCAAAGATGAGGACCCTCACAGTCTAGATACAGGTGGAAATTGCATAACCAATGGTCTAAATCAATTTAAAAAAGGCAAAGGACAGTTTAAATAAAAAGGACAAAGCGGTTAAAGACTAAAACAGTGGATCAAAGGGAAAATCCCATCGAATAGTCAAAGTTAAAGGATTAATGCATGAGGTTGAAGATTAAAAACATAATCTTACAGTTTAAAGGCAAGGAACACAGATAAAGAGATCAAAATCAAAGATGGGATATTAAAGGGTTTAATGTCAATTGTCAAGGATAAAGCAATATTAAAGGTTAAATACAATGGATAAAGGACCAAAAGCCAAAAATCAATTAAATGAAAGAATTTAGGTTGAAAACATAAAGGAAAAATATGATTAATGGTGAATACAGTCAGCAAAAGGATGATTGAAGACTGAAGAAGAAAATAAGGCCTTAAAGAAGTAATTCGGGCCTAATCAGTGTTTAAAGCCACTAAGGCAAACAAATTGACAAAGGAGCCTCCAAATGCCACATCATTGAGGCAACTACTCCTCAAAATTCCACCTACCAATTGTTTTCATTCAAAGGAGTGCATATTAATTACACAGTCAGAGATATTTCTAAAGACAACTCAAAATTTATTACCAACCTACCAAGGGCCCCCAAAGTCAACAAAAATTACTAAAGTTGATGAAATTTAATTTAATAATCAATTGGCAGAGTTAAACATCAGATAAACTTCTCCATTTGGCCCTTTAAAGGCCGAGAAGCTCTTACTCTGCATTAATTGAACAGATAGACCTTTCTTTCACTCCACCTCCTCATTTCTTCTATAAATACTTCTCTAGAAGACAATATACAGGTTGGTCTTTTGAAATACTCATTGATTGTAAATATCTATTGAGGTTGCTGAAGCTCTATTCGTAATAGAAGAAAGATATGCTGAGATGAAAAGTCTAAAGTTGTAAAGACCCACTAGACTTGAATATCCAGTTTGAACATCAAATACAAGCTTATTTATGGGATCCTGGTCTATGTCAATGGTGATGTTTTTCTTAGTGTAAATTGTTATTTTTTCTCATGTTTTCCATACTGTCCATCTTCTCTGATAAAGAACAGCAAATATAGATTAGGATTTACTGTCAAGTACCCTAAATCTCACTGATAAATCTTTATCTTTATGTTTTTTGCTAACTATGTATTTGAGGATAATTCAATAGAGTATAACCAGTGAAGTGTTGGTAAGCCCATGTTTCCTGAGTACAACTTGAGATATTGTCTTTGAATTTTCTTGAAAAGTCTTCTTAGTAAAGTTGAACTAGGGAAGTCTATGGTTAGCCCTATCCTCTAGTTTCTTCTCCAACAATAGTTTTGAAGAGTTCCCTTAAAAGTATGTCAAAAGCAGGCTAGGTTAAAAGTCCTTAATTGATCTTAGACTATTTTTTTATGTTTACCTTGAATGTTTCCTTTGAGAATATGCTGAAAGCAGGCTAGGTTAAAATTCCTTACTTGATCTTAAGCTATTCTTTGTTTTCAAATGTTTTCCTTTGTAAATTATATAAAAATCGGGCTAGTTTAAAAGTACTTACCTAATCTTAGGTTGCTTTGTGTCTTTCCTTTGAGTATGATGAAAGAAGGCTAGGTTTAAAGTCCTTACTTGATCTTAAGCTGCTCTTTCTTTTCTTATATGTTTGCTTCTTCACTGCACTTTAATGTTTCATTCCATAAATCAACTTAAAGAGATCTATTGACATACATGACTTGCCCCATAGACCACTCTTGAAACTTGTTGTCCAATTAAATCCTTTATGACTCCATAACCCAATGGATTGACATTGTTTCTTACTTATCCTATCAGCGGAAACATTTTTCAACCTACTTACACCTTCACCCTTCAATAGACTTCCTTCATTTTAATGATATTTATTCCAACCAAAACAAACAAAAAACTTGTGCTTTATAACTAGCCTGAAATCATATCATAAGCATTAAAGATCATATCTTTGAAAACACTTATAAAGAGAGATTCCTCTCTAAATCTAGGAGGGCTAGATCCAAGGATTCCAAAGTGGTTTTGATGTTGGCTCTGCAGCATTTTTTCCTTCCAATCTTGCAATCTACAGAGACCTAATAGAGTGGCGACTCCGCTGGGGACATTATTGAGTAATAGATAACTTCACAACTCAAATAACCCCTATTCTAAATGAATCAAGTGTCACCAAGATTGGTTATTATTGATTTTTTATGGTGAACAACAACCAAACCTTGAAGACAAGTAAAAATCCTTCACCTGGCGACTCCATTGGTATTCAGTAGGCCTGCTAACCCCACTGGTTTTTTCTAAGACTCTACTGGGAAGAAATTTACCATAACATCATAGAAACTCAGTTAGGAAGACTTTAAAGATTGAGTTTTCTTTGAAACTGGTTAGTTAGCCTCTTAAAGACTGTAATATTTGGCTGAACTTTTCTTATTATTGGGTCTAAAAACACCACATAGTGGCTTCTAGAAGAATTTTTACTAGAGCCTTTCCTGACCCAAATCCTCCTGAGATAGTTGACAATCCAGAAAGTATCCTTAGGAAATCTCCTAAATCCAAGACTCCAACTATTGTCAGACCAATTCATAGGGCTAATTCTGTCCCTGTAAACCTCTCAGCTCTTCAAGATACAGAAGTTGACTTAAGAAACCCACTCAGAACTAGGTTACTTGATGATATAGATCAGATAGACTTTGAGTCTCCACACTCACCCCAACATAGTGGTGAATATCATGGTAGTAGAGAAACCACTCCACCTGACCCTCATTTCATTCATAACTTTGGTTTTTCTCATCCTAGATCTACTCAATAGTCTTTTGCTGGTCCAAATACTACTGTTATCCATACACCCACTGTTCAAACTACTCCATTCCATCCTCCTTCTCCGTTCATAAACCCTCCACTTGTAAACCCCCCATTTTTTCCACAGCCTCCTATCATGGCAACATGGTATGCTCCTCTAGTCCTTCCTTTACCCTTAGCCAATTTTCCACAAGACTATCAGTCCAAGATTCCATTATATGATGCTAATGGTACTACTACTGCTCAAATACATGTGGATAAGATGAATGACTATTTTGATAGAAATGAAATAGATGATAATCTCCAAGATTTCCATCAAACATTCATAAACAAATGGCAAGTTAGGAAGAACCCTCTTCAAATACTTTCAGATTACAACAACCTCAAAAGGAATGCTGGGGAAAGTGTGCAAGATTATTGCACTAGATTTAATAGTGTTTATAATGCACTACCCCCAGAATTAAAACCTCCACAAGGCTCAACTTTAGCCAAATTCCCTGAAGGATTTGATCCTCAAATGGCCTATCAGCTTAGAGAAAGAGATCCCTTAACCTTAGAAGATATGCAGAAAGGAGCTCTTAGTGTGGAAACAAATCTGATTGAGAAGAGAGCCAGAATGAAAACTGAGAAGAGGGTATCCTATAGGGAAGATACTGCACCCTCCACATCTGACTCAAAACTAGAAATAATGATAGAGAATATGATGGAGAGAATGAGCATGCTGGAAAGAGCTCGATCTAGAGAAAATCAATCAACTCCTCAAAACAGAAATCAGCCCCAAAACCAAAATCAGAACTTTAGGAGAAATCAACCTCAAAACAGAAAAAGAGATGATGATCAACAGATCAAACCTCCTTTTCAAGAAAATTATGTCAATGAGGATGCAGAAGTAAATGAACAAAAAAAGGATGAGCACATGAACATGTTGGGAGTAATAAATGAGGATTATGATCTCATTTATGAGAGAAAACAAGGTCTATATACACCCTATGATGATAAAAGACTAGAAACAGAATATTATGAACCACACTTTGAAAATGCCATCATAGGGTCACCTAAAAATATAATCTAAGAAGTCAGGAAAATCAAGAAACTCCCAGGAACAAAACCTCTGATAAATCTGCCAAAAACAGCCCTGAAAATGCTTCCAAAATGACATTAGAAACTCATAAAACAGTGGATGTAAATTCTGATTTAAACACAGGGAAAAACACCCAAGCCAATGAAAAATAGAGTGTTAAACCCAGTAGCACTGGCATCTCAGCTAATGCTCCTGAAAAAACCATTTTATCTGCTGTAAATACTAAAAATCAGCAAGCTGATTTTGCTCATGAAACATTGACTAAGAAGGCTAAATTAAACTCCTTGAAAAATTAGATTCCTTTCAACCTAGAGAATGAAATTTCCAAAATCAAAATCTTTGTCCCACTTACTTAGTTAGTCACTCAAAATGTATAAAGAGGTCAAATTTTGAAAGCTTTGAACATAGAATATGTTCATGACACAGTTAACTTAAATGATGATACCCCAGAGCTCATTTTTGGACCAAAAATTGAAGGAAAATTTCAAGAAGGAACTACCCCTCCATTTTACATCAGTTTGAACATCCATGATAATATTTTACACAATGCCATGCTTGATTCAGGAGCATCGCACAACCTTATGCCCAAGGTAATAATGGAAAGGCTAGGCCTTGAAGTAACTAGACCCTATAAAGATTTATATTCCTTTGATTCAAATAGGGTGAGATTCCTAGGCCTAATAAAGGATCTGTGTGTTAACTTAGTCCAAATACCAGCCAAGAGCTTAGTGATGGACATTGTAGTGGTTGATATACCCCCCAAATATTGCATTCTCCTTTCAAGGTCATGGGGTGCTAAGCTACAAGGTACTATGTAGATGGATATGACTTATGCCACCATTCCTGTCTTCAGTCAACCTAGAAGACTATATAGGGAAACACACATGAAATACATGGTGAGTAACCAAGAAAGAACAGATAATTCTCCTCTCTATTCCGTAAACACTAACATTGACTCGTTCATTCTTTACAATGATGATATTCCAAATGAGCAAGATTTAGTCAATCAAAAATTATCCAATGTAGTGGTCACTACACATCCGAAAATAGTGGCAGCAAATGATGAAGGGGAAAGTAAGGAGGAAACTAAAAGGCAGTTTGTTGATTCAGAAATTTATGGCAAACATATTAAAGGTCTTAAGGTGCAAAACAGTCATAAAAATAACGCAGATCATGAAAATCAAGGAGTAAAACCTCAAAACCTTGAAAAATATGGAGGAGAAAAACACAGAAAAGCCTAGTGCAGACCCTTGTACGGAACATAATGATGAAGAAGACAGAGAGGATAGCAATGAAATAAGTTACAAACCTGTAAACAGTCCTCTTTGGACCATGAGTTTTGATGGGTATTGCACTAAAAGTAATACAGGGGCAGGCATATGGATACACAACACTGAAAAAAATCATGCCGAGGGGCATTCCTATAGATTAAACTTTAAATGTACAAACAACATAGCTGAGTATGAGGCTCTCCTTTTAGGCCTGCATTTATTGAAAAATCTTGGGGCCAAAAGAATAAAAATCCATGGGGATTCAGAGTTGATTATTAGGCAAGTAACTGGGGAGTACAGTGCTAAACATCCTAGACTTAGAGCCTACAGAGATGATGTCATGGACTTGTTAAAAAAAATTTATGAATTCCAACTTATCTTTATCCCAAGAAACCAAAATTTCCTTGCCAATGGTTTAGCCTTTGCTGCTAAAACTTGTCTAACACCTTATGAAACCAAGCAATGCACCAACCAAGTCAAATTTAGACCAGTTGTCCCAGATAATGAAAAGTACTGGCAATTTTTTTATGGAGACAAACAAATAGAAGACTTCCTACAGTCCAAAAATGAATAAACATCAAACTCAGATTCAGATTATAAACAAGACTGTCCCACTGAAGAAAACCCACTTTTTAAAGAGGAAAAATTTCCCAAGATTGCTGAAATAAATCTGTTAACCAATGAACCCAAATAGATAACATAAATTAGCACAGATTTAGAAGATGAAGACTTAGAAGTGTTGCAATCCAAAGACCAAAGCTTTCCAAAAGGGCTGGTCCCTTTAGAGGAATTGTTTGACTTGAATGATGCTGCTAAAAAGCCAAAATTGGACCCTTTTGAAACTGAAGTGGAAGAATGCAACATAGGCAGTAAGGAAAAGCCTAAAATGATCAAATTGTCTAAAACATTGCTAGCTCATATTAAACTGAAATATATTGAGCTGTTTAAATAATTTTCTGATGTTTTTGCATGGAGCTATGAAGATCTGAAATCATATGATACAGAAATAATTCAACATAAGATACCCCTCAAAGAAAACCAGAAGCCTTTTAAACAAAAATTGCATAGAATTAACCTTGTTCAATTACCTCTAGTAGAGAAAGAAATTAGAAAAATGTATGATGCTGGAATTATAGTCCTTGTTAGATACTCAGAATGGATGTCTAATATTGTATCAGTTAGGAAGAAAACATGAGAAATAAGGCTTTGCCTTGATTTTAGGAACTTAAACAAAGCCTGATTAAAGGAAAATTACCCCTTACCCAAAATGGATCATATCTTACAAAGGGTAGTTGGTTCTGGAAGAATTTATTTGCTCTATGGCTTCTCTGGTTACAATAAAATTCTGGTACATCCTAGTGATCAACTCAAAATAGTCTTTACTACACCTTGGGGTACTTTCATTTATTTGAAAATGTCTTTTGGTTTAATGAATGTTGGTGCCACATTTTCAGAAGAAATAGGTTACTTCAGAAGAAGAAATAGGTTACTTCATTGTGATTTACCTTGATGATATAACTTTTTATTCTAAAACAGATGATGAACACCTAATACACTTGAGAAAAGTCTTTGAAAAATGCAGAAAATTTGGACTGTCCTTGAATCCAAAGAAAACTTTGTTTGGTCTCCAAGAAGGTAAACTTCTTGGGCATATCATATCTGAAGAGGGAATAAGGATAGATCCAAAGAGGATTGATGGTATATTGCAAATCAACCATCCTAGAAACATCAAGGAACTTTAATCTTTCATTGGAAAGATTAATTTCTTGAGAATGTTTATACCAAATCTAGCTGAACTCCTTAGAAACATGAAAAACATGCTTAAAAGAGAAGAAGGAGTTAAATGGACCTTAGAAGCAAAGAAATCATTTGAACTGGTAAAACAATCACTCACCAAAACACCAGTTCTTATTAGTCCTAATTTTTCAAAATATTTCTTCATTTTTTCATTTGCATCAGAACACACAGTAGTTGTTGTCCTATTACAGAAAATCATGAATGGACAAGAGCAGCCAATTGCATTTTTCAGCAAGCCATTAAGAGATGCACCTCTGAAGTATAACATAATGGAAAAACAAGCCTTTGCCTTGGTCAAAGACTTGAAAGACTTCAGAGTTTACATTTTACATTCCCACATCATAACCTTTGTGCCTCATTCAGTTGTGAAAGACATATTGACCAGAGATCTAGATGGCAAAAGAGGGAAGTGGATTGCTATCATTTTAGAGTATGACCTAGAAATTAAACCCACTAAGCTCATAAAAGGTCAAGGACTAGCAAAAATTATGGTTGAATCCAACTTTGAAGCTCTTGATATAAACATGTTTAATGCATTAGATGAACAAGAGGAGTTTTCAACTCCAATTATTGAAGATCATTTTCTGAATTCATCTTGGTATGTTGATATTTTGCATGTTTTTCTCAATCTTAATGTCCCTCCTGGTTTATCTAAAACAAAGGCAAGATTTTTAAAGCTAAAAACTATAAATTATTGTATTTTAGATAAATGTTTATATTTTAAAAATGCTAGTGGATTATTGCTTAAATGTTTGCTTGAGAATGATGCAGAAAAGATCAAGCATGAGTTTCATGAAGGAGAATGTGGAGGCCACCTCTATTGGAAGTCCACTGCTAATAAAATCCTTAGAGCTGGTTACTATTGGCCCACTCTCTTTCAAGATGTCCACAAAATGATTATTGCATGTCACAAATGCCAAATTTTTGAAGGCAAAAGAAAACGTATTCCTTTACCTCTGCAACCAATCACTATTGAAGCCCCTTTTCAGCAGTGGGGTCTAGACTTCATTGGGGAAATCCATCCTACTTCATCTACCCAACATAAATGGATTCTCACAGAAACATACTATTTTACCAAGTGGATGGAAGCCATCTCATCTAGGAATGCCACAGATTCTGTTATCATTTCATTCCTTGAAAACCATATACTGTCCAGATTTGGGTGTCCTAGGAAGATCATAACTGACAATGCTACTGCATTTGGATCTAAAAATATGGTGGAATTCTGTCATAAATACCAGATTATGTTGGGTCATTCTACAGCTTATTACCCTCAAGGTAATGGGTTGGTAAAATCATCAAATAAAAGTTTGGTAAACATTATCAAAAATTTGTTGGAAGATAACAAGAAATCATGGCACAATAAGCTAGTACATGCATTATGGGAAGGTAGATTGACAATTAAAAAGTCAATTGGGATGTCCCCTTACCAGCTAGTTTATGGAATTGATGCAATTTTTCCAACTAGTTTAGGAGTGCCAATCATGAAGCTGATCTAGGAAGTACAGTCTGAAGATAATGATATGACAAGAAGAATAAATCAGACTATACATCTGCAACAAACCAGGGAGGAGGTATACATCAGAGCATAGCAACTATAAGAAAATATCAAGAAGTTGTTTGACAAAAGAACCAAGGCAAGTGATTTCAAGATTGGGGATAAAGTTTTGAAATGGGATTCAAGAAGAGAAGGGAAAACATGGAAAGTTTGATAATTTATGGCAAAGCCCTTATCTCATTCAATCTGCTATTGGGAACAATCCATTCTTTCTTCAAGAATTCGATGGAGCTGAATTTTTTCGAGGTCCTATCAATGGTAGGATGATCAAACATTACTTTTGTTAGCTAATATTTTAAAATTTCAAAGCTTTATGTTCATTGTATATATCACAGCTTTTCAATTTGCAAAAAAAAAAACACAAAAACAATAAAATAAAAAAGAAAAAGAGGACAAAAAATAAAACAAGAAAGGTACAACCCCATACCAAAAAGGAGAATTCTGAAAGTGTACAAGATTAAATGCCACTACCAAAAACAACACTGCTATTTTATTCATACAGCCTAATCATGACTAAGGTAGATTTCAATTTTCTACTGATAAGCTAGTGAAGAAGATTTTCCAAACTGTTCAATCTTGGCTTATCAGTAGAATAGATTAGGATAGAAATATAGTGGTTCAAACAAGCCTAAATCATGAACCTGTAACTTTGATAAATAATTGGTTCTTATATGCTCAAAAAATCTGAACCAAGATAAAAGAATAACAGCTCTAAAAAAACCAAAACCAGAGCTGAAAGCAAAGAATGAAGGATGTTTTAAATTAAGCCTTCACAGTTCTGTTTTAAATTTCTACAAATAAAGTCTATGAGCAGCTTGTACATATAGCCATGGACACCATGGAAAATCAGACAGTCTTATCCTAATTTGACCATGTTTAAATTTATGTTTTACAAGATAGAGAATAAAATTTTCCAGACAGTCTAATCCTAGCAGATAGTAGCTTAGGTAGAGGATTTATGAGTTCAACAGTCTAATCTGAACTCATGGAGGAAAAAAGGGTAGATTTAGATCAGTTTTTCCTGCTTTCAAAATACTAAAATGCTGATGTTTAAGGTTTGCAAGTCTAAATGCACCTTCCGAAGAAAAAATGTTTGGAAGTAGGCTGTGTAAGTAGTTGTTTGTGAAATAAATCCTTATTTTGATGTGAGTACTGATCATATTTTCTAAAGCAGCATGATCATAGAAGAAGTAGGTTGTCAATGGATTAAGGCACAAGTCTGCATCCTAAAGATAAATATCTGAAGTTCTTGACACCTTCAAGGAGCTTCCATCCCCAACTGGAGCCACTGTTAGCCATCAGTAAATTTTTGTCAAAGCAAATGATGGCTAAAACAGGTCTTGAGCCTTCAAGAGATTACTTTCATAGAAAATTACATATTCTTGAAGTCTGTTGTTCCCAAACAAAATTGTTTCCTAAAAAAACTCATTTTCATCATTTCATTTCCTCAATTTCCCCCCGCCCCCCCATATCATTCATCTTCCTTGAAAAAACCCCTTTTTTCCTTCTCATTCTGCCCTCATATTCCCCAAAAACCCTTACAAAACCCTCTTTTGGCCTAAACGCACCCTTTTATTTAAAAAAAACAGGCTTAAGCCCTTTGTTGGCTTAGCCACCATCTCCTTTTCTTCATATGTCCCTGCACCTGCGACCCGGCGCTAAGCGCTCATCGCATCGCAAATTTTATGTTGCATCGACGTCATTTCTCACGTCGCTTCCCCCTTCCCCACCGCTTATGCGATAAGCACCCTTACCCTGGCCCCCAGTCACTTATCCTCCCACGGGACCATGCCCCTGCGCTTATTCCTAAAACCCCATCGCATCGACCCTTGCTACTTTTTCCTCTCCCATTTCCTTTGCTTCCCTCACCGATGCGATATGCCCAGCCTTTTTCTTTTCACTCCCAGTTCCCTTTTCCTTCACAGGACCACCAACCAGTGCCTTCCCTTAGCCCTTCCCTTACCTTTTATTTTAGCCCCATTCCCTTTGTAAAGCACCTCTTCCACTATTTTTCCCCGCCATCCTTACCATTCCACAGAGCAACCATAAACGTTGATCATGGGCCTCAAGCCTTGATCCAACGGCAATCATGCCTCCCCTTCTATCCTTCATATTCTTGAATCCTTCCATCCATCCATCCTGTGATCAAATCTCCACCATAATCCAACGGCTCTCGTTTAAACCTAAAACCCAACCCCTCCGGGCCTACCATCAACTATGTAAATTGCTCCCCCAATCCTACGCTGACACCTGGCCTCCACTTAACCACTCCACCGAGCACTTCTCTTCATCGTGCTCCCCTGTAGCCGTTGGATCTCCCCCCCACAGATCCAACGGTCTACGATCAATATCGCGTGATTTTTGCGTCTGAGATTTAATGTTCCATAATCACGCGAAATAGGCAGTATTGTAAAGGCCACATGGCACATCTCAATTGGATCACATTCATTTTATTGAAAACCACTTACCTCCCAAGGGCCACGTGAAAACCATTTGCAGTTTTCGCGAAACCGCCAAGCTACCTTTTCGCCCAAAGTCATTTTAAAGCCGGGTTTTCACAGTTTTTCTTCATAGAGCCTTCTCCACCCGCATTTCACCTCCTCTATATACGCTCCTCCGCCTCCACCAACCTCCTAAGCAGTTTCATCCACACATCACAGGTTTTTATAACATATTGTGTTATTTTTTTTGCAGGTTTTGTAATGGTCCTTAAAGCGGAAGACCTCCCCACAGTTCATAAGGGACATAACCAAAGATGAGGACCCTCTCGTTCCAGATAGGGGTTGAAATCTCATAACCAATGGTCTAAATCAATTTAAAAAAGGAAAAGGACATTTTAAATAAAAAGTACAAAGCGGTTAAAGACTAAAACAGTGGATCAAAGGGAAAATCCCATCGAATAGTCAAAGTTAAAGGATTAATGCATGAGGTTGAAGATTAAAAACATAATCTTATAGTTTAAAGGCAAGGAACATAGATAAAGAGATCAAAAGAAAAGATGGTATATTAAAGGGTTTAATCCCAAATGTCAAGGATAAATCAAGATTAAAGGTTAAATATAGTGGATAAAGGACTGAAAGCCAAAAAGAAATTAAAGGAAAGAATTTAGGTTGAAAACATAAGGGAAAAGATGATTAACGGTGAATACAGTGAGCAAAAGGAGGATTGAAGACTGAAGAAGAAAAGGAGGCCTTAAAGAAGTAATTCGGGCCTAATCAGTTTTTAAAGCCACTAAGGCAGACAAATCGACAAAGGAGCCTCCAAATGCCACATCATTGAGGAAATTACTCCTCCAAAAGCCACATCATTGAGGAAATTACTCCTCAAAATGCCACCTACTAGTTGTTTTCACCCAAAGGAGTGCATATTAATTACACAGTCAGAGATATTTCTAAAGAAAGCTCAGAATTTATTACCAACCTACCAAGGGCCCCCAAAGTCAACAAAAATGACTAAAGTTGATGAAATTTAATGTAATAATCAATTGGAAGAGTTAAAAAATCAAATAAACTTCTCCATTTTTCCCTTCAAAGGCCGAGAAGCTCTTACTCTGCATTAATTGAACAGATAGACCTTTCTTTCACTCCACCTCCTCATTTCTTCTATAAATACTTCACTAGAAGACAGTATACAAGTTGGTCTTTTGAAATATTCATTGATTGTAAATAGCTATTGAGGCTGCTGAAGCTCTGTTCATAATAGAAGAAAGATAGGCTAAGATGACAAGTATGAAGCTGTAAAGACCCACTAGACTTGAAGATTGTAACTGGTTTGAACATCGAATACAAGCTGATTTATGGGATCCTGGTCTATGTCAATGGTGATGTTTTTCTTATTGTAAGTTTTTATTTTTTCTCATGTTTTCCATACTGTCCATCTTCTCTGATAAAGAATAGCAAATATAGATTAGTATTTACTGTCAAGTACCCTAAATATCACTGATAAATCTTTATCTTTATGTTTTCTGCTAGCTGTGTATTTGAGGATAATTCAATAGAGTATAGCCAGTGAAGTGTTGTTAAGCCCATGTTTCCTGAGTACAACTTGAGATATTGTCTTTGAATGTTCTTGAAAATTCTGCTTAGTAAATTTGAACTAGGGAAGTCTATGGTTAGCCCTGTCCTCTAGTTTCTTCTCCAACAGTAGTTTTGAAAAGTTCCCTTAAAAATATGTCAAAAGTAGGCTAGGTTAAATTTCCTTACTTGATCTTAGACTATTTTTTTATGTTTACCTTGAATGTTTCCTTTGAGAATATGCTAAAAGAAGGCTAGGTTAGAAGTCCTTACTTAATCTTAAGCTATTCTTTGTTTTCAAATGTTTTCCTTTGTAAAGTATATCAAAAGCAGGCTAGTTTAAAAGTACTTACATGATCTTAGGTTGCTTTGTGTCTTTCCTTTAAGTATGCTGAAAGCAGGCTAGGTTAAAATTCCTTACTTGATATTAAGTTGCTCTTTGTTTTCTTATATGTTTGCTTCTTCACTGCACTTTAATGTTTCATTCCATAAATCAACTTAAAGAGATCTATTGACATAGCTGGCTTGCCCCATAGACCACTCTTGAAACTTGTTGTCCAATTAAATCCTTTATGACTCCATAGCCCAATGGATTGACATTGTTTCTTACTTATCCTATCAGCTGAAACATTTTTCAACCTACTTACACCTTCACCCTTCAATAGACTTCCTTCATTTTAATGATATTTATTCCAACCAAAACAAACAAAAACCTTGTGCTTTATAACTAGCCTGAAATCATATCATAAGCATTAAAGACCATATCTTTGGAAACGCTTATAAAGAGAGATCCCTATCTAAATCTAGGAGGGCTAGATCCTAGGATTCCAAAGTGGTTTTGATGTTGGCTCTGCAGCGTTTTTTCTTGCCAATCTTGCAAACTACAGAGACCTAACACCTAGCACTCCCAGTTAACACTTCCTTGCATGTGTTGGCACATCTTAGCTGCATGTCGCCCTAGAACTCTAAAATTACTAAGAAAAACCAATAATTCCTTATCACTCCTCCTTAGGACACTTGGAACTCATTAACACTCCCTGTCACACACTCGTATTCATTCATTTCCATGCATTATGACATAATTCTCTCTTGTGTTTCTCTAGCACTCCATAACACTCCTTGGCACACATTGGCACACCCTGGAACTTGGAACATCTTGGCATGCTTTCCTAGCACTCTATCATGCCTTGGTACTACATATCATACCTTTTCACTCCCTCCCTATCACACCTGGAACCTGCTAAGACTCCCTATCACACACTTTTATTCATTCATTTCCATGCAATTGAAACTAGTCCTCCCTTTTGTTTCCCTAGGACTCCCTAGTATGTGTTGGCACCACACCCTCGAACCTAGCACATCTTGGAATTACTAACATGCCTTGGAAATATCTATCATGTGTTAGCACTTCTTGGGATTCCCTACACACTTTAGCACTCCCTAGTTGTCATGCCCTCGTAGATAGCCTTACTTTTTTTACGACTTGGGAACCCAATCAAGTCATTGAAAAAAAGTGTTGTGTCTAGCCCAAAGTCTCCCTTTGTTTAAAACTAATTTGTCCATCCCCTTATCACAATCATAGGATTTACTCCTGCAAGCCCTATTATTAAATTCTCCTAGCACACTTTGTCCATAGGACACCTGGAATTCACTGACACTCCCTCACATACACTCTAGTTATTCGTTTGTTTCCATGTACTTTGAACTAGTTATCCCTTTTTATGCCCTGACACTTCCCAACACTCCTCAAAATGCATTGACACTATCTGGAATCAATTAGCACACCTTTTTATTTATTGACATGCCCTGACACTCCTTAACTATCATGTCCTCATAACTACCCTTATTTTCTTTTAGACTTAGGAACCCAACCTACAATTCTTGCCTCAACTACAACAACTTTGCCAAGTTTCATTTACTACAACCATGCATTGTTCACCTAAGAATGGCTTATAACTCATCTTATTCTTCTCATATCCAATCTTAACTCATCCCACTTAACAAGTTACCAATTCCAGGCTCACATCCAACCATGGCCATAAAACAACTAAGCAACATAGTTTACATCTTGACATGCCATAACACCTAGAAATTCTAACAATCCCTTGGCACTATGTGGCATGTGTTATCATCCCTTGAATTCCTTGTTTTTGAGATTCAACAAGATGATGAGCTTAGTGAAAAGAGTCACCTTCACTATGTGGGCCCGCAGGATATTTTTGGCGCAAGTCTATTTTTAGACAATGTATATTTTTAGACATGATGATCATATTTCAGAAGTTGCAGGATGATATTTGTGGATGGTTGGTCAAGTTGTAAAAATAGATGAAATTATATTTTTATAATATTGGGCGAATTCTATTTATAGATCACTGATCTAAAAATAGATGCATGTCGATTATTATTAGCTCTTAATAATAATCAGACACTTAACAACAACTTATTCTCTTGGAGCACTTCAGTTCAGTGCACAGATGTGGCACATCAGTGGACTGAGGGAATTACGCAATTCCCAAGGGTTTACTGGAGCTAATGCATGGAGGACTCAGTTAGAACTCATGTGGCAGAGTTATGACACAGTTGGAAGAAGTAGTTATGGAGTTATATTTAGTTTAACTCAGGTAGACTCAGTTGAGCTAGTTGTATCTAGTCTAACTGAATGATAAACTAGTGAGAGTGGAGTGAATTAATTAGTTAATTAATTCAAAAATAATAACTCATTAATCAACTGAACAATACAGCAGTTAACTACAGTGCATGGTAGTTTCAGTGGATACCTAGTGGAGAGGTAGGCGAAAGGGCAAGATAGACTATCTGTTGTGACTGTACTGATGCATTGATTGCATCACACACACATTTGAGTTTCCAATGAGTATTGCACAGTCAATCCAAGAGTAATTCAAATTCATTCAGAGCTATTCTTCAGCAGGGATTGTGTAGTGGAGCGAGCTGGCAAGTAAGCGAAGATTAGAAAAAAATTAATTTCTAATATATATAAGCTTTGTATGAGGATTGTCATATGATTCCATGACACATAGTATATAGTTTGGGTTTTCAGCTTCAGGATTTCTTGGTTAAAAACTGTGTTATGTGCAATTGATTATTTTTGTTTATGCTTCACATGTGTGTGCAATTAATTTTTCCGCAAATAGATTAACAAGTGGAATTGATTCAGTATTTTGCATAAAGTTAAATAGTGTGAGATCAGGTGAATCAAGGACATATGCATGCTTAGTGCATATAATTTCTATATGGTATCAGAGCGTTATTGATTGAAGATTGCAATTGTGAAGTGAGTTTGTGCTGGTGGACAATAAGAATTTGCTATAGAAGATTATTGGTGCAGAAATCGAGTATACATTGAAATGTCTTTCAACGAGTTGAGATTGGAGTATGCCCTTGATGGGAGTTCGAATTACATAGCCTAGAAGGACAGGATGGAGATGGTGCTTGAGGATAATGGATTGAAGGAGTTCATCGATAGCGATGTTCCTAAGCCGAGATCTAGCGATGCTGCATTACTTGACGCATGGAAAAAGAAGACAATAAAGACGAGGAGAATTTTGATGGAAGGTGTGAAGGACCATATTTTTTCTAGCCTTCACAAGAAATCCACTCCATTCTTAATTTGGAAGGCTTTGACATACTTGTTCCAAAGCAGAAGTGACCAGAGGAAGTTGGCGCTTAAAGACAAGCTCAGAAAAATAAAAATAGAGAAGGGCGACAGTATTCCAAAATACCTCATGAAGTTTTTCCACTGCAAGGATGAGTTGGGAAGTGTGGGGGTTACTATTAATGAAGAATACTTGGTGACCTTGGCTCTTCTTGGGCTTTCGAAGAGTTGGCATAGCTACGAAGACTCTGTCAATGGATGGGAAAAACTGCCGGGATGGGAGCGACTTTGGTCAGATCTTGTGCAGGAGGAGATAAGGCGGGGTACCAGGGATGGATCTTCATCAAAGAATGAAGATGAAGAGAATTTCGCTTTGGTTGCCAAAGCAAGGAAAGGGAAGGGGAAGAAATCTTCTTCAAAATCTGGTGCTAAAGGCAAGAAGCAGGATTTTTCCAAAGTGAAGTGCTTTCACTGTCACGAACATGGACATTGCGCCACTAACTATCCACAGGAGAAGAAGAACAAGCAGGCTACTGGATCTGCAGCTGGAGAGGCCTTAGCCTCGCAATTTGAGCTTGATTTCTCCTTGACCGCTTGCTTGGTTTCAAGCTATATGGGATCAGTGTGGTATCTTGATAGTGGTGCATCTTTCCATATGACGGGAGACAAAAAGTTGTTTAGTGACTTGGAGGAGAAGGACCTCCAAATGCATATAGAGATGGGCGACAATGGTCGGTACAGTGAGACTGGAATTGGGACCATTACCTTTGAGAGGGAGTCCAATAATCCATTCTTGTTGAAGAATTTCATGCATGTTCCAGGTCTGAAGAAGAACTTGGTCTCAGTCGCAATGCTAGAAGACAAGGGTTATGATGTTGTTTTCAGTGATGGAAAAGCCTTCCTTCGACATAAAACAAAGGGTCAAACCAAGAAGATAGGGGTTTGAATTAAGAATCTCTACAAGCTGTAGGTAGATGGCTACGCTGCAATGGTGGTCAAAGCAGAAGAAGTGGTGAGCCGGGATGAGGGCGAATTATGGCACAGAAGATTGGGCCATCTTCACCATGGCGCTTTGAAGATTTTGCAGCAAATTTCTACTAGAATTCCCATGCGTACTCTTGCACAGTCAGATCAGTGCAAGGGATGTACTATGGGTAAGTTTTTGAAGACCACCTTTCATGAGAAGGAGAATTGTGCTTCGGTGATCCTGGAGAGAATTCACACAGACGTGTGTGGACCTTTCTTGGTTGCTTCAACAGAAAAATGCAGGTATTATGTTATATTTTTTGATGAATATTCTCGTAGATACTGGATCTTCTTCATGTAGAAGAAGAATGAAACGTTCTCAAAGTTCTGTGAGTTCAAGGCATTGATGGAGAAAGAGTCGGGGAAGCAAGTGAAAGCTCTACGGAGCGATAATGGTAGTGAATACATCTCGGGTGAATTCAAAGACTTCTGTAGAAAATAAGGAATTCAAAGAGAACTCATAGCGCCTCATAACCCACAGCAGAATGGGGTCGCGGATAGAAAGAACAGAATGATCGTGGGTGCTCCACGAGCGATGCTACATGACCAGGTCCTACCGATGCACTTGTGGGCGGAAGCATGCAACACTGCAGTTTACGTGCAAAACCGTTGTCCTCATAGAGTACTTGGCATGAGTACACCCGAAGATGAATTTTCTGGTAAGAAGCCTGATATTTCTCATTTGAATATTTTTGGCTCACCTGTTTACATTCATGTGAAAAAGGATGCCAGGAAGAAGCTGGAGCCGACTGCAGAAGTTGGGATATTTGTGGGGTACACAGAAACACCCCATAATTATCATGTGTATTTACCAAACATTCGAATGATTTTTGTGTGATGGGATATGAAATTCAATGAGGTGAAAGCCATGAAGTTGTCGCTTGAGAGGAAGCTACACTTGCATGCGGAGGAGGAACTTCTTGTTCCCAAAGATGAGCCTCTGGATGTGGATCGGCCACAAGAGGAGATTCATGGAGTGGAGTATTACACTCATGCATAACCAAACATCAGAAAAGGCAGAAAGCGTACCATAGAAGCTAAGATATTGAAGCTTGATGCGGCACAGAATGTAGGAGTCCCTACATCACAGCGCAGACAGAGACAGTCACCTGACCGATTTACTAGATACATGGCTCTTATGAGCAAGTGTATCATGACAGAGCCATCTTCTTTCGAAGAAGCAGTGCAAGAGCCCACATGGGTAGATGTCATGGTGGAGGAGTATGACTCCATTGTTAGAAACATTGCTTGGGAGATTGTTCCAAGGCCAGTGGGAAAATCAGTTGTAGGATCAAGATGGATCTACAAGGTAAAGCAAGCTATTGATGGGAGCATCGAGAAGAATAAGGCAATATTTGTTTCCCGGGGCTTCTCACAGATCGAGGGGATTTACTATGAAGAAACCTTTGCACTTGTCGCATGGTATTCTTCCATAAGGACCATCCTTTCTCTCTCAGTGCAAATGGGTTGGAACATTCATCAGATGGATGTGAAGACTGTGTTTCTTAATGGGATCATTGAGGAAGAGGTGTACATTGAGCAGCCTGAAGGATTTGAGATCTTCAGCAATGATTCGCATGTGTTTAGGCTCAAAAGAGTGTTGTATGGGCTAAAACAAGCACCCCGTGCTTGGTACACTCAGATCGACAGCTATTTCACTGGACTTGGCTTCACCAAGAGTGAGGCAGATGCAAACCTGTACCAGACTGTGTTTGAGGGTAAGATTTTAATCATTGTACTTTATGTTGATGATTTAATACTAATAGGTGATGATCATTTGAGACACTCATGCAAGGCAGATCTTGCAAAGGAGTTTGAGATGAAGGATTTGGGCCTCCTTCATTATTTCCTTGGATTGGAAATATGGCAGTGGGAAGGTGAAATTTTTGTGTCTCAAGGCAAGTATGCCCGGGAGATACTGGAGAAGTTTCACATGCAAGGTTGCAAGCCTTTCGACACTCCTCTTCCAGGAAATTGGAAGAAAGAGGATGATACATCAGCAGAGGTAGTGGATGCCACTGTTTATCGACAGTTGGTGGGTTCACTCATGTATTTAGTTAATACAAGACCGGGCATATTCTATGCAGTGAACTAGCTTTCACAAGTGATGGTTAAGCCTACCAAGATCTTTTGGAAGTTAGGCAGCATGTTTTGAGATATCTCAGGGGCACATCTTAGTATGGTTTATGGTACAGACAGATGGATGAGGTCAAGTTGCATGGCTTCATGGATGAAAATTGGGCAGGAAGCCCAACAGACGGAAAGAGCACATCAGGAGGGATTTGAAGTATCAGATCTACGGTAGTTTCTTGGTACAACAAGAAACAAAGATCTGTGGCACTTAGTTTAGCAGAAGCATAATACATGGCAGCAAGTCAAGCTGCATGTGAGGCTATCTGGATGAGGAATATTCTGGTTGGTTTGTTCGGTTCACATTTAGATCCCATAGTGATACATTGTGATAATCAGAGTTTCATTAAACTCTCGGTTAATCCTGTGTTTCATGATAGATCTAAAATATTGATATCCAGTATCATCATATCAGATATTGTGTGCAGCGGAAGATCATGTTGCTTCAGTACATTCCTACGGAGGATCAGGATGCATATATTCTGACGAAGGCGCTCACTAGGAGGAAATTTTAATACCATAGAGGCAGGATCGGGGTGAAGGATAATCCATATCTTGTTGAGAGGGAGTTTTGAGACTTAAAAAGATGATGAGCTTAGTGAAAAGAGTCGCCTTCACTAAGTGGGCCTGCAAGCTATTTTTGGCGCAAGACTATTTTTAGACTATCTCTATTTTGAGACATGATTATCATATTTCAGAAGTTGCAGGATGTTATTTGTGGATGGTTAGTCAAGTTGGAAAAATAGATGACATTCCATTTTTATAATATTGGGCGAAGTCTATTTATAGATCGTTGATCTAAAAATAGATGCATGTTGATTATTATTAGCTCTTAATAATAATCAGACACTAAACAACAACTTGTTCTCTTGGAGCACTTCAGTTCAGTGCACAGATGTGGCACATCAATGGAATGAGGGAATTACACAATTCCCAAGGGTTTACTAGAGCTAATGCATGGACGACCCAGTTAGAACTCAAGTGGCAGAGTTATGACACAGTTGGAGGAAATAGTTATGGAGTTATATTTAATTTAACTCAGTTAGACTCAGTTGAGCTAGTTGTATATAGTCTAACTGAATGATAAACTAGTGAGAGTGGAGTGAATTAATTAGTTAATTAATTCACAAATAATAACTCATTAATCAACCGAACAATACAGTAGTTAACTACAGTGCATGGCAGTTTCAGTGGAGACCCAGTGGAGAGGTAGGTGAAAGGGCAAGATAGACTATCTGTTGTGACTATAGTGATGGATTGATTGCATCACACACACATTGGAGTTGCCAATGAGGATTGTGTAGTCAATCCAACAGTAATTTGAATTCATTCAGAGCTATTCTTCAGCGGGGATTGCACAGTGGAGGCAGGCTAGTAGGTGGCAAAGATCGGTGCATGGATTTGCAAGATTTGGCCTTATTAGTGTATGACGATTGTACTGTACTGAGAGCTTGTGATAAGCTTTGTATGAGGATTGTCATATGATTCCATGATACATAATATATAGCTGGGGTTTTCACCTTCAGGCTTTCCTGATTAAAAACTATGTTATGTGCGATTGATAAAAAAAAAATTATGCTTCACATGTGTGTGTAATTAATTTTTCCACAAATAGATTAACAAGTGGAATTGATTCAGTATTTTGCATAAAGTTAAATAGTGTGATATCAGGTGAATCAAGGACATATTCATGCTTAGTGCATATAATTTCTACACTTGGAATGCTTTGGAACTCCCTAAGACACCCTACCAATCCCTGACATGCCTTGACACTCTAGCATGCATTGGAATTGCCTAGGATATAACCTTGTCATGACTCCCTCCTTATCACACTTGGAACTTGATGGCACTCCCTATCACACACTCTTATCCATTCATTTCCATGCATTTTGAACTATTTCTCCCTTTTTTTTCTGTGGCACTCCCTAACACTCACTATCACACATTGGAACACCCTGACACTTGGCACATCTTGGCATGTCGCCTTGCCACTCTAGCATTCCTTGGCACTACCTAACATACTTTATCACTCCCTCCTTAAACACCTAGAACTTGCTAAGAATCCCTGTCACACACTCTTATTCATTCATTTCCAAGCATTTGAAACTAGTGCTCCCTTGTTTTTCCCTGGCACTCCATAACACTCCCTAACATGCATTCGCACACCCAACTAGAACCTGGCACATCTTGGCATATTTCCCTAGCCTCTAGCATGCCTGGGCACTTTTTAACTGATCCATATTTATGCAGGAACATCACACAATACCTCATCCATGAATGGCTTGAAAATTCCTTGCATGTGTTTGGATGCCTTGGAATGCCTTGCCATGGTTTAAGGTAAAATTTATTTGAAATCAATTATTCACAATTAAGAGAGAAGTAATAGAGGCTGATTTGGCAATTAAGACACATTAGCACTTGGCCCTTGGCATGTATTGGAACTAGTGTTGGTATGCCTAGCATGCCCCTATTTAAAAGGTAAGGTCCTAAATTATTAACCCTCATATATGTTCATTTATTTGCATTTTAACTTGGTGTTCCATTTTTTCACCTCACACTCCTTGACACGTGTTCGCATACCCTAACACCTGGCACATCTTGTCATTCCTTAACACATGTCATGTCTTGGCATGTTTTGCATGCCTTCGAAACTATCTGGCACATGTTACCACACCCAGACACTTCTTGACATGCCCTAGAATTCCATAGCATGCCTTGTCACTCTCGTCTTGGCACGCTTGACACTCACTAACAAACCCTCTTATTCATTCATTTCCATTCATTTTGACTCGATGATTTATGTTTGATGGGGTGCATGTCTAGAAAAAATTCCTTTAATATAATAAACAAATGATCACACCATTACTGACATAAGTAATTGTGAGATTATACTTGAATGAGAATAGGAAACTACATAAGAGATTTTAGGAATGACACTTTTAGGGTTTTTTATGGTATGGGAATGGTAATAAGTGAGTGGTCAATATTGTGATTTTCTTTCTTATTAAAGTGCTTATCCTTATGAGACTCGTCTTGAGAAAATGACTCCCTCTTCATGCTTACCCTGCAACTCCTAATCTTCTCAAAATAAAGGCCAACTTGCACAGTGAGGGAAGGCATGTTGATCTATGGTGCGCTGAGTGACTAGGTGAGAGTGTTAATATACTATGAGATGGACTACAACTTTTAATTTTTGTCCTCTATGGATGACATGTTGTAGGTGTGTTTCATGGAACCACAAGGCCACTAAAAATATTGTGTAAGATATAGCCCAACATAATCAATGCCTTGAGAGAAATATGTGGAGAGGGATCAAAATAAATTATATTGGCGAGTCCACCAAAAAATATTTACTAGAGAGTGACACCATGGTGATCAATTCCACGCATGGAATCTATTGAGCTAGGCATTTCGTTTTCTAAAAATTTGTTTGGAGTGTCACTAAATTGGTGGAATTCTCAAATTCATGACATTGTAAATTATGTAGGAACTTTGTTTCTTTTATTATAGAGGCTAAGGTTTGCAAGGATAATATAGGGTTTGTAGAGTATTAGGGAAAATAAGCATCAATTTATAGCTCTTTGATATACTAAAGCGTATGGATTATATGACATTGAATCCACCTTGACATGGAGGTTTTTATGACTCCTACAACCTCATCCCTCTTCCTGTTGATGAATTTTTTTTATTAGTTATCCCTTAGATAAGAACCACCATTTCTGTAAAGTATTATGAATCTTCACTCTTCAACAATGTTCTCATATATTTGTGCCCAAATTCCATAATTGTTTCCATTAAAATTTATAAGATATATCTTAAAACTCATAATGTTTACCCGTTGAATTGATCCTAGATTTAGTTTGCAATTAGAAACCTTGAACCAATCCACTAAACAAATTTGACTTCTTAAGAGCATCTACAACTTGCATAAGAATTGTAGGCAACATTCTACATCTAAAACCATTAGCTTTAATACCATTTTGGAGAATCAATGGATTTTGTATATTAGAAAACTTGTCTTCTAAAATAGAGGTAGTGTCTAAATACATTGTTACAACACCTAAGAACAACCAAACATAGTTTGACATACTAATAAGTGTAAGAAAAAAATTTATTTCCATAAAACATATAATATATTGTTCACCATATAATAAATACAGCCATAAGACCATCTTTTGTAGCACCAAGATGTAACCAACACAATCCATACTTTTCTTAACATAAAAATGATGTTAATGCAAAACATATTGGAAACGATTCATGGTAGAATGGAGGAATTCAAAAGGTTGAGTTGGAAATCCAAAAGATAATGCAAACCCTACACAAGGAATAAAAACATCAAGAGTAATATTGGCCTTAGATAATGAGGATAACAACTCCTCTTAACCACCCAAACTAAACCTAATTGATATCCTAACTTATTTTTGATCCCTTTCTAAATCTCCATAGATATGAAATTGAAATGTATATTGTTTTTCTATTTATAAAAAACTATACATCAAGCTCCATTTAAATTTGGATATTGTGGGTTGTATTTAAAATAGATAAATTGAATTGACATTAAGCATAACCATATTGAAACCTCATCTAGAACATGTTCTGGCAATAAAGAATTGAATTTGGTGATACTATGGGTTTTCTTTAAAATATATAAATTGAATTGACATTAATCATAACCACATTGAAACCTCGTGGAGAACATGATCTGGCAATAAAGAATTGAATTTGGACATAGAATAATATTAATTATTTCTTATTGACTAAAAACTTGTTTTCCTTATACACAAGGAAATAAGTTAACTGAGAAATAAACAAAAGTATCTTGCAATAGTGAAATTCCACCCCTTACTGGTCTGCCAATAAATCATTTCAAATAATATAATTTTCCTTAAATAACATTAATGAATTAGCTGTCACTCTTTTTTTCTTATACACTAGAATAAAAATAAATTACTTAAAACTGACCAATTTCAAATAACTTTCCATAAAATATGGTGATATAATAATAAAAATTATACACTAAATAGTCGATTCCCTTCCATAGAATGAGAGACAAAGGCTGAGATTGTTTTAAAAAAAATAAAACACTGACATTTACCTTTTCCCGCTAGATAAAGCAGGGGTTCCCTCCTTGCCTACATCTACATTTTCCCTGAAGATGAAAACGAGGAGAAAATCCTAGAGAAAGAAATAAAAGAAGGAGAAAATTCAATTGTTCACCGGTCTTTCTCGAAATCATTAAAACAGTCCATTCCTCCTCTCCATCTCTTATTTCCTACTTAAGACTCCACTTCAATTCAACATTTTCACAGCGTAATTTCCTAGGGTTGATCACTTGACCAATACAATTCCTGTACACTCAATCTAGTATATAATTAATTGTGCAGTGCCTTGGAATCTCCACCACAGATGGAGAGCTCGAATTCTCTGCATGCACTAGCTATTTTGAGTTGATTGATCATTTAACTAGATGATCACCGAGTTAGAATGAAGTCCCACTACACAACTGATCTTCCACTAGTTCCTCCAAAATTTAGAACTAGTTTAACTGAAAGCAACTTGAAATAACTAACCTTGATTGCTACAAATTAGTAATCACACATGCTTAACTGAACTCAAACTCCTCTAACTTGAATTTACTAAGCTAAATTAGTGACAAGATCCATGTCACCTCAGTTAACTGCCTCCAAGTTGTCTGTTGATGTGGAAATTCGATTTTTCTCAATTTGACCAAGGCAAAGTCAAATTGATATTTTCTTGCTGCATTTTTCAACAGTAGGCATTTTCCTATTCTATATAATGTTTTCCCTCAACCAAGTAGGGTAACGATTGTGTTTTTTGTTGTTGTTGATCACTTCCTTTGGACGGGAATTTTGGCACCCTATAAGAAGATTGTTGAAACAAAATCCACTCATAAGCTCTTCTTCGAGCATATTTTGGTTCATTTTGGGTTGCCAAAGACCTTATTTCTTGATAAGGATAGTAGGTTCCTCAGCATTTTCTAGTTTAACCTCTAGTCCATGAAAAACATCAAGCTTAACCAAATCCACTGCCTTCCATCCCTAGATTGATAAATAAAAAGTACTCGATATGATTATTGTAGATGTCTTTAGAGTATACAATTGTGAGGATCCACATACGCATGTTGAAAGCCTTCCATATTTTCAACAGAAATTTGACATAACTTTTCATATTTCTATTGCCCACAAGCCTTTTCAGATGTGCTTGGGGTCCCAAAAAATTGACACAAATTGATGTAGCTATATTCATGGAATAACACATGAAGATACCTCCCAAACTTGGAACGAGGTAAGCAACGAAACCAATTTTGAGGAATGTATCTAACAAATTCAATAACAAGTTCATGATATTTTATAGAAAATTGCGAACTCCAAGTAAAAGTAGATACACAATCCATTCAGATCCACATAAGTTTCAGGTTGGTGACAAGTTATGGTTGGACTTGCATAAAGAGCAATTGACAAACTCCCAGAAGAAGCTCATACCATTTTGATACGAACCTTACACCATCACCATGGCTATGGGTGAGAATTATTTCAAAATAGTCATAGGATGATTTATATTACTTCAAATGTATATGTTAGGATGATTTATGCTTGATGGGGTGCATGTCTAGAAAGACCTCTTTTAAGAGAATGAAAAATATGATCACACAATTACTTACATAAGTAACTGTGATATCTACCCGAATGACATAAGGTAACTACATAAGAGATTTTAAAAGTGACATTTTTAAGGTTTTTTTTATATCAAGGTATGTGGATCATTATGTTCTTTTTCCAAAGCATTTACACATGACTAAATTTTTTAAATAGTACACCACTCTAATATTATTTCTCTTACATGCTCCTATGTTATAATTCAAAGCATCATAGGTACTAAAATTCATGAAACTCTTGTTTTTTTTTCTCTAAATAACTAAAAATCCCAAGTTTTCTACTCTTAATATTCAAACTCGCACTATTGTTATGACTACTTCCTCTTATTGTTATTGTTCCTCCATAAGTAAGTTGACTACGAGGTGGACTTGAACCATTATTAACACGCTAGTGTAGTGTTACCTATTTGTATTTAAGAAGCATAAGGGGCGGGGTTGGTATAAGGCTAACTTTGCTATTGTCTAGTGTCATGCCCAATTATAGGTTCTCATCCTGTATTGGCTTTAGGATATAGTTTCCCATTAGTTCATTTGATTATTTCTCATTCATAATCTCATCCTACATTGCATCCAACCTACTACTTGTAATCACATATCTCTTGTAACCTCACTCTATTGTGTTCACTAGACCTCATTGAGGTGCATTTACTACCACTCTTTATTGAGCTATATTTTATCATCAACCTTTTGTTTCACAACCATCCGCTCACCAACTCACCTTTCCCATTAAAATTATCCAACTATCTCATCCTTACTTCACTACTCTCTTCCTACTTAATCTACTTTTGCAACTCCTCATTGCCTTCTTCATTTGCTCACATCAAGTTCAACCACCACTCATTAGCTATCTCTACTTCCTCAAAACTTATTCAACTTGCTTTTTAGCTTTTGTGTCCTTGATAGCCATTTAGTCCTTTGAGCTCTCATCTTTTCCAATCCCATTGTAACCCATTAATTAATGAAAATTTTTACACCACCATACCATAATCAAAAATTTAGTAGGAAACAAATTTTCCTTCATGAACAATCCTTGTAGATTTTGTGTTCAACAATCTCTCTCAAAACGCCTTCTCCTTAGCTTTTGATTAAAACTAGTTTATGGGATTTTTGTTTTTCGAATATCAAAATTTTTCATTTCCCTTGCGTTGCAGGGTTTTTCCAATGAAGGAGGAGGAAGGGCGCGTCCATGCTATCCCAACTCTAATTTGATACACTTGGTTGAACTCAATAAATTTGATTCCCGGTGCCTCCAATCACAGTGATTTCATTTTACAGAAGGAATTTGTCAATTGAACTCAACAAATTGGATTCTCGGTGCCTCCAATCGTGGTGAATTCATTTTACAGAAGGAATCTGTCACTTCAAAACTCTTCTAGACCAGCGCAATGAGGCACTCAAGAGGTTGTATGTTAAAGATTCCACGGAGGAAGACGAAGCCGAAGGCGTGGGTGATAATCTGTTGAATATTTTTTTGATTCTCCTCTATTCATGAGCGATTCCTACAGAAAATAATAATAATAATAATAATTAAAAAAAAAAAAAAAAAAAAGCCATCTTGCAGCATGTCTACCATGCCCAGAATTCAAAAGTTGATGCTAAGCCAAAATAAATGGGAATTTTTCAAAATATTTTAGTGATTTGTAAGAACCGTGCGATAACTATCACCAACCAGTGAATTGATACAGATTAGAAAGAATTTATGCACATTTTAAACACTTTTGTGATTACAACCTGAGATGTCATGGGTGTGGGTGCATTTTCTACTTTGTTGGTATTTAACAATGAATTTGGATTCACCAGCCGCAAAATATAATCTCTCTACAGTGTTGGATGATCTACCAAGAATGGCAGAAGACAAGGAGGCTACATTGGCAAGAAAGGTATTCATTTCTTAAAACCTGTACTCACAAAACAAAAGAAAATTGGGGCGATAGGGAGGTTTTTCAATCCTTGACTATCTACTATTTAGATAAAATGTAATATATGTTTCTAAATTTACAGAGATCGAGTTTAAAAACTTCGGGGAATGGCTACTCATATGCAACATGTTATGAAAACAATATAAATTGGGATGATTGGGAGCTTTTTCTAGCCCAGTCTGTTAAGATAAAAATTTCACTAGGTATCTAAATTTGAAGAGTTTTTCTTTATCTGCTTTGGCTCATGGATGTTTAGATGAAATATGGTATAAAAACATAATAGAATTGCGGTGATTGGGAGCTTTTTTTAGCCCTGTATTTTTAGATAGAATTTAGTGTGAAATTTTAAATTTATGGAATTTGGGTTTAGGATATTTGGTCGTGGTTTTTAGATGAAATATTTTTTGAAAACAGGATAGAATGGGGGAAATTGGGAAATTTTTTCTAGAACCAACTATTTCGGTATAATTTGTAGTGCATATCTCAATTTTGAAGTTTCGATTTAAAATATTTGGGCTATGGAAATTTAGATAAAATATTTAATGAGAATATACTAGAACTCATGTGATTTGGATATTTTCATAGCCCTAGCTATTTAGATAAAATTTGTAATGTATTTTTCAATTTGCGTATTTTCGGTTTAAGAGCTTTCGTTCATGGTTGTTTAGTTTAAATATGTACAAAAGCAAATAGGATTGGGATGAGGGGGAGTAATTTCTAGTCCTAACTGTTTAGATAAACTTCACTATACATTTCTAAATTTGCAGAGATTGACTATGAAAAATTTGGGTCATAGTTGTATAGCTTAAGTATGTTATGAAAAAAAAAAAAATTTGGTGATTAGGAACGTTTTCTAGCCTTGAATGTTGATAAAATTTGTTTCATATTTCGAAAATATGCAGAGACTAGGTTTAAGAGCTCTAGGCCATGGCTATTGAGATGATATGTGTTATACCTTTATATATGTTCAGGGATTGGGTTTAAGATTTTTTTCTTGATAACAAAACAACCTTACATATGCAGCAATGGATATAAGATAAGTTTTAATGAGATACCTCCACCTGGAACCAAAATTGTATATATCGTTCTAGAGTGGATAGATGAAAAGCCGAGCATTAAATACCTCCAAGAAGTGTATGGTTGTTAGCTTCCAAACACAATAATAATACTGCATTTGCGGCCTGAGAAGGTTGATGTTGTGAAAGAGAAGCTAGCTAATATTCATCTTGAAGTAATTATGTTTATGTCTAAAATCAGAAAGTTGTCTCTTCATGATAATAATGAAGACTTTGCACTGAGCAGGATTAATGCAATCTGTGTTTACGAGAAACAACATTTAGAACTACCAAGAATGAATACAGTCAATTATTTATTCATCACAATTTAAAAAAAAAAAAATAGAAATCACTTATGGAGATATTCACTTCAACTTTTCATGGAACTGAAACTTTAAAAATGAGTTCTTGGGATGGAGAAAATTTCATAAGGATCGGGAACACATTTCTTCCTCCCCATCGCATATTAGAGTGAAAACCCTTGACCAGAAATAAGCTTAAAGAAAATTGATTGCTAAACCACTTTCATTGGAAAGATTAACTATTTTCCCACATTTGTAAGGTTTGATATATCATATGAGGTACCCCATTCTATTGGCATGGGATTGAGACGTCCATGATGAATGAAGAAATTGATTAAATAATCAATTAAATATTTATGATATCATGGTAACATTTTTTAATACAAGTTATAATCTCTTTTATATTCTTCTAGGCAGCTGAAATTTCATTTTTGATGGATTGAAATATTGTCATGGATATAGGCACATAAAGAAATTTGAAGCAGAAAAATTACTAGATGGTTAGTGAAGAAAATACATTGCACTGCTAGCATCAAAAAGTCCCTTGTGGATCTTTAAGAATGTTAGGGTGACAGATTTCATGGCTAGGCCTGAATTCAAAGATGGATTTGTTCAAGTTCTTGACTATTATCTTTGCCATGATTTCCATTTTAGCAAATAAACAAAATTTAATTCCATGAATACTATTCACAGGTCAATCTCAAAATCAATCCTCCAATCGAACACATCACAACACGGGCCCAACAAACAATCCCAGGCAATAGATTAAAGCTCCCTCCAGCCAGTGGCTTCTGCTCTAATGATTTTCTACTACCAATTGTCATCCTGTCTTGTTGCCTTCAATCCCAAGAAGTTAATATATACCAACAAAGGGTTGAAATCTCCCTTGAAGATTATATAGTCAGGTCTAACATTGAGCTATAGTCATTTCTATAAAGGCAAGCCTAAAATTCAACTATTTGTGTTGTAAGGAGTTTGCAAAAAACAAAGAAGATTTCCATGCCCATGTTTTTTAGACATTTAGCAGGAAAAGCTAAGTGCTCAAATGTAAATCCATGTTTCTTAGCTATGTATTTTTAGCTATGTGTGGTCTAACTATGGCCTGGTTGGTCCAAGCCAGTTTCACTCTTATTTAGAATCATTGGTGGTAATTTTGAGTACACAAACAGTACAGCCTCAACAACAAATCAGGCAGTAACTTAGAAGGGAGTAATAATTTATCCATTATATTTATATATAGAGTTCAACCCTTTGAACCTCAATTATTTTCATGCCACAATGACTTATAAAAAATGAAATAGCATCCCTACACCAAATCTGTCTATATCAGGAGAATTTTCCAAAACAATTTAGCCATTTGCAAGAACTGTAAGATAACAATCATCGACCAATGAATTGATACAGAGTTGAAAATTTTAAATACTAGTTCCATTCTAAGACGCATTCCTTTCTTGACAAATTCTTTTTTTTGACAAACTGAATATTATGATTTATAATATTGAAAATTCCTTTTTACTAGTTGGCTTGGTTGTATTATTCCATTATTAGTCCCTGGAACTTTGTCCTATTCCATTACCTCTTAGCATCTAAGCAGGACTTGAATATGATTATTGTAGATGAAATTTAGAGATAGAGTACATTACTTCTCCTTCAGTGGGCCTTAGAACTATGACAGATTTGTACAAGGAGAACTTCATGCATACATAGGGTTTGGATGCATGCTCTTGGGTTTTTCTTGGCCATTTTAAGGTATTCCATGATAGAAACAACAGCATAATCAGCCCCATCCTTGCTAGTACGACGTGTTCACCTTATCTGAAGTTTCAGTTATCTGAAATTGTGGTTAAAGGAAAGACAGACTAGAATTGTTAATTTTGGGAATTCTTCAAACCTGTTAAATTTGCCTACGATATTTAGTAGAGGAGAATCCCACAAGGCGGAATTTGTATCTCCATTTGTGATATTGTTTTCTAGTTTGGTTGAATTGGGTATATCTTCTCATATAAGCATAATACCCATTTTGTGTATCTATTGGAATAGGTAACAACAATATTGCATTTGCTTTTATGCTTCTTTCTTGCATCTTGTTTGGGTTTCCTTGATTTTGTAAGTTTTTGTTTTCATTTTGTTACTGTATGAGGTCATCAAAATATGATTTATTTTGTCTTTGAATCTTCCCATTGTAATCTATGCTCTGCATATTATTTGGAATTTTTTTTGAATTCATTCAAGTGGAATCTAATGGATCTTCAAAACTAAGTTGATTGTGATTGTAGGAAAAATTCAATGTTGAGAGCCGCCATTATTTATGCATATGGATGGTACTACAATTAAATCAATCCATTTTTAGCGCATATGGATATGGTTCCTCAGCCTATGCATAAGTTTCTTATTTTGAATCGACTTTGAACACACTGGATATTGATCATTCCTCCCTTCCATGGGAATGGTGGTTGCCTAACAGTCGTATTGTGTTGGGTGTTTGATTTTATTTTCATGTTTCAAATTGTAAGATTGGGGGTTTGGTTTCATTGGCATGTTTCAAATATACCATTGGTTGTGAATTTGCAATTGGGTCTGCATTGTTATGTAGGGTGGTCATCTGAGTATGTTTTTGTGTTCATAAGGGACAAAGAATTTATTGGGCTCTAAAAAAATTATTTCTACAATATGCTGTGTTTCGGGAATGATACTGTTGTTGGTATATTTGTTCTTCTAGGCTTCTCTCAAATTGTTCCAGAAAAATATCGCTTGCAGCAATTGGACATTGTACAGCGGGCATTTGAATAAATTTTGTTCTCTCAAAAGAAAAATAATTTGTTGGGAGCTAGCGTATTGAGTTCTGCAATAGGATCCATATAGGTTTCAATGATATCGTTGTGGGTGTTCTTTCTATTCTAGGCTCCTGTCACATCATTCGAGAAAATATATGTTTGCATCTACTGGACAAAATTGTAAATGAATTTTTTCCATGTATTGATGAATTAGCCTGAATGATTATTTGTTTTTTGATTTCTATGATATTGTTCAAAACCATAATCATGTACATCACAGTATTGTTGAATTATCATTGTATGTTTGCCCAGCTATGAGATTTCTCTACTAGCATTGATCTCTATCATCATCATGTGCTACTGTTAAATGTTTTCATGGGATGATTTGTGCAGGAGGAGTTTAGTAATTTTGCATTAAATTCGCAAGAAATTTTATCTTTGGGACTTTTACCCTTAAGAACCAGATGGCATGCAAAAAGGATTTGGAGACAGGAAATAGGGCTGACAGTAGAGATGTGAAGAGGCATCTTTTAGAAAAAATAAGTAGTCGGCGTAGCAGATCAAAATCTAGTTGTCCTAGTGGTAAAGGGAAAAAAAGTGCATATTTTCACTCCTTCCAAGGGAATTTTCTTGTTGCAATACTCTGTACATATATTGTTGTGTTAGGGCCTATGGAGTATGGATTCTGTGTAAGTTCTTTTTCTCATTTCTTAGTTTTCTTCTTAAAATTTGTCTTGAATACCTTTCAGTCTTCAAAACAACGAAGGGTTGATTAAATTTCTCATGATTCTGGCAAAGTAATGTTGTAACAGGTTGATTATTCATCACCTACTCGAAATGGGATCATTGATGATCTTGATTTAACCTTGTCTCAGGTATGTTTTCACTGTTAGATGATTTTTAAGGGCATGTCTTTCAGTCAGACTTTTAGGATAAATACACAAATGATCATGCATCTCTTAAGAAGTTCATGGACCTATTTAATATCTATTTTGGTACATTTACTATTGTCCAACGCAATCAATTCCATAAGTTCTGAATGCTGCCACACAAAATTTCAATTGTTGCCTACTAGGTTAAACTGATTAATATTTCCCAACGAGACTACAGAAAGGCCCATTGTGACCTAAAAGATGTTGAATTCTGTGTCATTTCTCTTTATTTGGATCCTTATCAAACGTGGGAGCCATTTTGGGTGCAATAGTCAGTGGATAGGTTGTTGATTATATTGGATGGAAAGGCGTAAGTGCCCTTAATACTATGTTTATCAAGTTCCAACCCTGTCATTGCTCAAGAAGACTTGGATTTAGCTTAATTACTATTTTTTGTTTTTGATATTATAAATCTTTATTTCAAATATATATCAGCTTTTTATGGGGACAATCCATGTATTCCCCTCATTTATGTGGTCTTAATAAAATTTAAAAAAAATAATTCCTACGGATTTCATCCTTTTGATTCAGTTTGGTAGGATTAATCTCTTCTATGTTTGTATGCAGGCATTATTAGTGGTTTCCATTCCAAATATTATTGGGTGGCTTGTCATTTTTTTTACAAAGGAAAGTTAAAATACCTTAGAGAAGGGTCTTGTCTATAAATTAAATAGTTTCTGGTTCATTTGGATTCTAAATTGGAAGCCAATTTTTTATTTTATCTTGCTATTGTTGCAGGATCCTTTATTTTTATACTAGGGAAGATTGTTCGCAGGGTTTGGAGTTGGGGTAATCTCATTTTTTGTAAGTAAGACCTTTCTCACAAGGTTGGGAAAGGTATATTTCTCTTTGTTTTAAAATTAAGGAAAGTGAAGTGAGTCATTAAGGTCATTGGAGAAAAATATAAAAAAAATGTGAGAAAATATTTTGGGTTTCTTGTACCTGAGGAAAGGACAGATAAAGGGCCTTTTTTTCATGTGCCTTCCACTTTGAAAAAACAATATTGTGTCTTGCAACAACAAAAAACCCTCTATTTATTGTTTTCATGTGCCTTTAAGTTAATAGTTAGAAAGCAAAAGCTTTCTTATATAGGTTACAATAAAATTGAGTCAATCCAATTATGAATGTGAGATAGACCAAAATACACACTAAAGTGAAATAAGACATCAAATACATAAATTAAACTAAAGTCCATATGACTTTGTTAGTGCCTGAATCTAGTACCTAATTGACCATTATTGAACAGTGAACTAATATTTAATTTAATACCCTCCCTTAATGGTCAATCTACTAACTACACCAAGCTTATCCCAGAATTTTACATTATTTTAGGACCCAAAGCCTTGCAGAGAATGACTGCAGTTTGATTCTTTATAGGGAAATACTACAATTCAATAGACCCATCTTCTGCAAGCTATGTGATGAAGTGCTAATATACCTCAATATGTTTGGTATGCTCGCGAAAGACCAGATGCTTGGCAAGTTTCATCAAGCCTTGGTTCTCACATCATAGAGGTGTTGGCTATGTTTGTTGCATTTCAATGCATCCTCTTAAGCCAAACTACCTAGCATGCTTCTTTCACCACTCCTCAATATTTTTCTTTTGTTTACAAAAGGGCTCCCAGCTTGTGCATGTTGTTTCTTCCAGGTCCATGTGACTGCACCTATGCCAAGGCTAACAACATATCCAGAAGTGGATTTTCTATTATCAAGAGAACCTTCCCAATCTAAATTTTTATACCCACACAGGCTAGGGTCTTTACTTCTGTTGTAGAAAATGCCAAAGTCAAGTTTCCCTTTAACATATCTCTGCACTCACATTGTTGTTTTCTATTTCTCTACCTTTGAGATAATTCAGTTAGAGCAAAACTTAAATACAATAGCGAACAAGAGGACTGAGGTTCCTCAAACAACATTTCTCAACCTATACTTTTCTGAGCTATTACAACATAGAAAGATGGAAAAAATGATAAACAAGGAAACATGAAAAAATCTAGAGATACATCACCATTAACTAAACTCATGGATCCTGCAAGAAAGCCTTCATGATCATCAATCAAGGCAAATCATCCACAAGCTCCGCAACACCAAATTGCTCTTCAACCTCAAAGAACCATGTATTGCTCTTAAAACTCATCAAATGCCAAAAATTACAATGAACCCTCATGCTATATATAACAAGCAAGGAGCAGAAAAACTAATAGATCATCTAGAAGTATATTGACTAATCAGAAGTATCTCTATTGTCCTTGAGGCCTTGCAAGGCCCAAGGCACAAAAATATCTAAAATAAATATCTTTTTGGCCATTTTTAGCAACGAAATTGACCTGTAAGCTCTGACAAGCCTCCTAAAACTTTCCAAGCGTACATTTTTACTTTTCAACCACAGGAGCATAGCATTGTGTTTTAAATGAAATTTCATGCCAAGCGCGTAGCACAAGAGCAGGAAAAATGGGTCTTCTTGCAATAGTGTTTTGAAGGCCTTCCCGATGTCAGAAAAGGCTCCGTGATGGCTCCTTGGAAATCCCTTGAAGTATAATTTCCAGATCTACCCTTAGTTATCTGATATGACCTCTGAAACCTATTATATGAGTGATGAGGAACCCAAAAATGCAATACTTTCCTCCTGAAGATGCTCTAAAAAAGAGCGTAGCACCAGGTGTGTTGCGCTCTTGGCCTCAAAATTTGTAAAAAAAAAAAAAAAAACTTGTCAAAATTTTCCCAAATTTAGTGGGAGTATGCCTCATGGGTTTTGGGAGACCTGTAGACAAGATTGTGCCAAGGTTCCAAGGTTAGCTGAGCTCTTTTCCTCTTTTAGTGCTTGGATCTCATTTTGGGCCTTTTTTGAGTTTTTCCCTTGCAAATTGGTTTCTTTGGGCATAATGCTTAGTCATTCTTCTTTATAAATCCAAGTCTTTGTTAGCCTTCTCCAACTTGGCCTCAAGGTGTATGTTGGCCCTCTCAAGCCATGATTCCCTATCATGTTCAATTTCCATTGCAAGGAATTCATTGAGAGAAATTTTTTCTGCTTGGGCTGATTCTTCTTCCCTCTACTTTGCCAATGCTTTCTTTAGACCCATAGTTCTAGGTCTCCTTCTAGTTTGACCTTCTTCATCTTCACTTTCATCATAAGTTTCCATGAACTCTTTCAACTTCACCTGCACCCCTTGAGCTTCTTTCCGGTACTTGAGTGTTATAGCTTCATAGACTGCCAATTGTGCTCCCAGCTGCCTATTTTCCAAGTCGAGGACATCATTTATACTCTTGACCCTATCTAAATGTGCTTGGAGGTCTATGATTTGTGAATTTTTGTCCTGGAGGAGCATGTTTGTAATTCTTGACTCATTCTCCTCATCACTATCTACCTGAATTATCTCAAAATCCCTCTCCACCTCATGGTCTTCTACTTCTTCCTTTACCCTTTGCTTCCCTTTGTCCAATGGCTGAAATAGAGTAGATGGCAAGGTCCCTTGCCTTTTGGAGGTAGCAAACACTTGCCTTGATCCTCTTTGATAAGTGAGAGGACAAGGTTTAACATGTTTCATTTCATCATTGGTGACCTTAAGACTCCTTTTCTCCTCATTAATGATCCCTGCATGTGTGTCTTCTTCATTTTGTTCTTGACTGCCTTCTTGAGAGGCACTTTCATTTTCTCCCATGCTAGCATCACTGCCCTGATCTTCATCATTGTCATCCTCTTCCATGTCTTCTGCATTGTCATCCTCTATGTTTCCAACATTATCATTTACATTGTCATTTTCTTTGTTGTCATGGTTATAGGTGTCTTCATCACTGTTTGGTGCATTTTCATCCTCTTGGCTACCTTTTGAGTTCATGGGATCACTGTTGTCACTATTGTTAGGGCTATTAGTCATTAGGTTTTCTTGATTACTTTCATTACTGTCATTAGTCCCTTCACTATTTGGCCCACTGTCTTCATTGTTTGGCTCATCAAAATCTGCCTATGTTTCTTGGCTATCATTTGTTTCTTCCTTTTCATCTAGCTCACTGCGTTTGTTTTCAGAATTTGTCTCTTCATTGTGGCTTGCATCTTGATCATTGTCATGATCTTCTTAATTTTTTGTCGTGTCATCTTTTTCTTCATCTTCTGCCATGTCATATTTTTCTTCATCATGACTGTCATGGTCTGTTTCTTCTTGACTTTCATTTTCTGCCATGTCACTTTCTTCTTCTTCCCCACTGTCTTTTGTCTCAGTTTGTTATTGATCTGTTTCTCCCTCAATATTTAGCTCACTGCCTTTGTCACTTCCCTCTTCCTTATCATTTTATTCTTGTTCCTCTTCTTCAGTGTCAAGCTCACTATTTTCATCTTTATAATCTGCCTCTATCTCTGTATCTTCATTTTTATCCACCTCATCATTTTCTTCTTCATTATGGTTGTCATTTTCTCCCTCATGACTGTCACTTTCTGTCTCATCATTTCCTTCTCCTTCCCCACTGTCCTTTGTCTCTTCTCCATCATTATCACTTTCTTAACTTTCATTTTCCTCTCCCTCATCACTTGTTTCTTCCTCTTGACTGTCATTTTCTTCTTGATTTCCATGTTCCTCTTTGCCACTACTTTCTTCATGTTCTTCAACACTTTATTCTTATTCGAAGGCTTTAGGAGAAGGTGAAAGAGGGAGGTTTGTTTGGGGAGAAGATTCATATGGAGAGGATGAATCATGGCCAGTGGGGGGTGATGGAGGATTGGAGGAAGGTGGATGGGATGATGAGGGTAAAATTTTCAAAGGAAGAGGATGTGGATTTTTGAAGACATCATGAGTGATGAAAACTTCCCATGGGATACCTTGTTTCTCTAATCGATGCAACACAATAATTTTGATAATGGAATGGTGGAAAAGACTTTGCATTTGCTGTGAAGGATGTCTCCTTTGCATAATGGATGACATATTATCAATACTTCTATAAATATAGTAGGGAAAATGTAGCATCTTGGCCCTAGTGAAATGCATGAGTAGTCTTATGTGGTAGGAATAGAGCCTAGAAAACCTACCCTCATAGGTGAAGTAATTCATGATGACTTTCATTAGAGGGGCATATCTTTCCAAGAGATGGGAGAAGGGAAAGATGGTTTTGCAATTAGCTTGGTACCTTGGTTTCAAAAAATGCTGGTAATGGCTTAAGCCCAAACTCACCTGTTTGAACCATTTTTCTCCCATGCAAGGTATCCCAGTGGCCATGGCGATTATCTTGCGGGATAACTCAAAATTCACTCCAGCTATATGTACTTGGTGGTTATGGAGGTTTAGGATGAAAATTTTGGTCAAGTCTGGTAAAGTCATAGCATCCCACCTCTCGTAAATATGCAACTGTGGTAGGGGAGGCTGTCAACTCCTTGGTGCTTGAAGGCTCAAATCTGTTTGCTCTCCCACCCTTCCTCTGTTATTCTCTAGGCCTTTAGCCTCCCTCGCCCCTGTCAACACTTCCTTCTCTAGGCATTTTTTCCTTTACCCTTTCCTTTGAAAACAAACCTTGAAACTGCTTGTGAAATGATATGAAGGAGGTGAGTGAGATGGTCAGGAGACAGAAGTGTCAAGTTTTGGAAATATGAGGGCTATTTTTGCAAACGGAGAGGTTATGGCAGAAGAGCTACTCCTTAGCATAGAGACTGAACATTTTCTTCCTCTAGGGTTCCTAGATTTATTTTTAATTTCATCCTTTAAAAAATATCATGAGAGGAGATAGAGTGTTTAAATACCTTTTATAAAAGCTATGAGGATGTCTAGCAGAGAAATTGAAAGTCTTTGAGCAATTTAGAGGCTCGGAATAACTTTGAAGAGCCTTCTGGCTGAAATCGCAGCACAAGAGCGCAGCGTGGGTGAGTCGGGTCGACCCTGCACGAGGTTTCGGGCAGCCTTTTCACGTCCAGGCACATAGCACAATGTAGTGTTGGGCGGCCTCTGCACGTAGGTGTCGGGTCGATCTTGAAAAGGCCCTGTGGGTAGTGCATTGGAGTGTCGAGCGACCTCTACACCAAGTGTCGGGTAGACTCTGCACACCTGGGTGCGTAGCGCAATGGGGTGTCAGGTCTTCTAGGTAGATTCTGCACGCACAAGAGCATAATGTCAGGCATTCGGTGGTCGTGCATTGAGTTCCTCCTGCATGCGAAAAGCACTGCGTTGGGCAGCTTCTGCATGCTGTCAGGCGGTCTTTTGTGCAGGCCTGAACGGAACTGCGTGCAGCAGCTCTGGAAGGGTTGGCCAACCGGTCATGCATGTGAAAAAAATGTAGCACGTTGCTACAAGAGCACAGTGCCCAGTAGAGAAATGCACAACAAGAAGAAACAGATGCATAGCGTAGCTCAACAAGAGCGTAGCGCAGGGATTCTCCTGCCCAAAACTTTGCCAGAAACCCTAATTTGTTTGCTTGGAAGCTTTTCTCTCTTTATTGCATATGAAAAAATGAGTTTGAAAGACAACCACAGTCTTTTTATACCCTTGGAAAAAAATAATTAAGACCAAAACCTACTTTACTAATGTTTTTCTTTTGGTCTTTTATATATTTTTTTGATACTTCCTTTTCCTTTTGTAGGTGGTGTTTTAAGCATCAAAATGGTCTATTGTGGGCGATCTTAAAAAAAGTGATTTTATTCTCCTTTTGGCCACTTCTGCTTGTTGGTGGTGCCATAATATAGTGTTTTGATCTTCTTACACTTCTTTTGGAGTTTGGTACTTTAAACACTCAACAGTAGAACTTATGCTCCATTTGATTTCTTATTTCACCTTTAACCTCCTACTTTCCCTCTTTTAATCATTTTGTAGACCTGTGACTATACTTTGAAAGTTTAAGTAGCCTTCACACTGCTACTCTTTACATTTTTTCCCTTTGTTGTAGTGAAAACCCCTTTTATCTTATTTTAACCATGGAGGTCTCCTTTCAGACATCCTTTGAAAACCTTCTGACATTATAATGGAGTTTTATGACCCTCATGTCACTTTTTGCCTACCTTCCTAGACTTCTAGTTTTTTTAGGGCCTTTTTCCTTTTCCTATTTATCATTTCTAGAAAATTTGGTTTCATGCTTAGAGGTGCTCATGTATCTTTGTCCTTTTTAATCTTTTGCATGGACATCTTGCTAGGCAACAACTTATAGCCAATAATTCATAAAACCATTGATACTCTTTGTTTACTTTGGCATGTTGTTTCTTTTATGCTGTCAATGTCCTTGAGTAGTTTGACTTCTCACCTAGCCTCTCTTCTGCTAATAACCATCATAAATCATTCCTGCATAAATGTTTTAAGATAGGCAACTATCTCTTTGCAGACTTTATGCTTTGAATAAGGAGGTTTTTCTTGGAGGTTTTTATACCCTTTGGACCATCATGAGCATAACCTTCTTTTTCATTTCAGTTTATCTCTGGGCATATGTAAAACATTGAGTTTAGAAAACCAAAACAATGAATGACCGAGGAGACCTTACATGACCTAATACACGACAGAATGTTCGGAATTCCATCTAATAGTTTCTCTCATGCCAACTGAGAGAGATAGGGAAAGTTGAGGTGCCCATACCTATGATGCCATAGGGGTGCTAGATTTTGCAATAACAGTTACCTTTAACTTACAATTTCTAATAAGATCAATATTCAAAAATATTAAGACAGTGAAATCTAAGAGATTCATCTAAAATGGATCATTATAATCTTGGACATAGAAAGCACTCATTCTTGCATATTTTTCAAAAAGGTAAAAAAACCTCAATTATATATTGAACCTACAACTCAATTTTAGGTTTGAAATCCTAAGCCTTAAAATTCTCAAGTGAAAAGGTGAAATAAGAAAGGTACGAGTCACTATAGGAGATCAATGTTTTTTTCAAATTTCTTCTTCCTTCAACTATAGGGAATGATGAGATCCTAGGAGTTTAAACTTTAGTGTTTTCAAAACTTGGGAAAATATGACATGAATCATATGAAACGTTTATTTCCATTAAGCATGAGGGTGGAATGATTAACATAAATGGTATTTAACACAATCCCTCTAGAATTGTCTCTTCAAATGTGAGGGCACCCACTCTCATGAAGGACATGTTGGGAGTTTAAACTTTAGTGTTTTCAAACCTTGGGCACATATGACATGAATCATATGAAATTTTTATTTCCATTAAGCATGAGGGTAGAATGATTAACTTAAATGTTATTTAACACAATCCCTCTAGGTTTGTCTCTTCAAATGTGAGGGTACCCACTCTCATGTTAGCATTTACTGATATTAGCCTTTAGCAAAAGATAAGAAAATATAAATTGGACTAATGTATCAATCCATGTGAACATGATACCCATTCGCTCTCTGACACACTCAATGTGAAAACTTTGTCTCCTAAAGGACGTGATTTGGGCAGTATATTAGTTGCCTCAAAAACTTAGGTTCGAGTCAATTCTTCATGCAACATGATACTAAGAAGTTGCTAATTTGTCTCCTACTAATATGCTAAACTGGTTAGCATCAGTTCAGCAATTCTATATGACTCTCATGGTGTTGCAATGTTATTTAATCTTACAATTTGGCATACTTTCTTAGTCCCACAGTGCTGAAAAACTTTCCACAACTATTAATCCTAAAGAAGACCAATAATGGGTGAACATGGATAGGCCAGCTTGACTTTTATCAAATGTCTTCCATCTCACTTAGAAACTTATTTTTGGAACTCTTATACATTTACTATGTCAGTTTTCTAATTCCTAAGACGGGCAAAACAAATAACAAGTGTGTGCAAGTAGCAACACACTTGACTAGATTGAACTCGGCCTAGTCTTATGATGGATGTACATTTTAAGGGCTTCTTTCCTAATTCAAAATCGTTGATGATATATAAATTAAATATTTCATTTTTCCTACAATTCGAATAGTGCACATGGAAAGCTTCTCTACAAATATTTTTTTTTGCATATGGTAGGCCTCTAAATAGACTAAGCTTGTACTAGCATAATGAAAACATGACCTGCAAGTCACCACTGTGTTTTGGTTTCTGAAGGCTACTGCATTATTGATTGACTTGTGAAGTATCAACCAGTGAATAAGTTTCAAGCTTTGGAGAAGTCACAATATATATTATAATTTTGTCTTGAAAATTGACCTCTTGACCAATTTTTTCTAGGAATGCCTCTTATGAAAAAATAAGTTCTTTCCTAACAGGTTATGACCCTCTTGAAAATACCAGGTTCACTAGAACATTGGAAGCAAATATCTAATGCACACATCATGCTACCACTACAAGCCATTGCAGAAAATAGAAACCAAGGTGAAAAAGGATCTACAGCTACATTATAGACGTGTTACAGTAAAATACTTTCTTGAATGTCTATTCTCCAACATACATAGCATTACCACAAATAATCATAGTTTGTATTTAAATCCAAATAATATACATTCCAATAAGAAGTTGTCAATCATATTTTTACTTTTTGGCAATGATTTTCCTTATGCCCTGCTCTCATTTTCAATCAAAAACTAGATTTCCTATATTGATGGCGTTCCTACTATAATATGACCAACTATTTGACTGTAATTCTACATAAAATGAACAGTGTACCCAAATAATAAAGAAACTAAAAATGATAGTAGATATTACAGGGTAAGCAACTAAATAGGTAGTATGCATGATATTCTTTTCCATAATTCACTACCTTTCCCATTTATAAAATAATTTCTACAACAAATGCACTGCATATTAGTTCTTTATGTTGCTATTTATTGATATTTTGGCTCACACGAGGATAATCAGCCTTTCCATAGGAGATACATATGGCTTATGAAATTGGCATACCATTGTTGTTACTGTGACTAACATTTTTTGATAATAATTTACAGTTGAAACATTGCATTTACTTGTTTTGGCTTCCTAGTTGTTATGTATGGCATATATAATACCAGCTATCCATTGGGATTCATACGTGACTAAATGAAAAAGGATTTAACTATTGCTAAATGCAAAAATTTGATAGGCTAGGATTGGAGGGATTTTGTACAAATTATAATGAAAAATAAAAAAGTGAAGGCCTGCAGCTCCAGTGCAGTGATAACAGGGTTTCCTATTTATAATCTTCTAGAGTTATTATTGTTATTATTTGTTCATTTCTTTCTAACTATTTCTCCTGTTTCAAGGTGTTTCTCAAGTTTGTCAGCTCTAAATGCTAAACACGTTGCTTAATGTCTTGCAGTGGAAACACCTCACATCTTAGCATAGGTCCAAGATCTAGTTCTGGTACAATAGCGCAAATTGTGGAAGATTTGGTAAGTGCCTGCTACTGAAAGCCTTGCCACTGTGACCCAAGTGCTATTTGGCCACAATTAGAAGGTTAGTGCATTAGGCAAAAGAGAATGTTGTGTGCGTTGATGCTACACACAGGGCATCTTTTTGCAAGCCCTTTTTCCCATCACGTGTAAGAGCAGTTTGCATCTGCAAGATGCACATAGAATTCTCTTTGCCCAATAAAATAACCTTATAGTGTTGCATGAGCTTCTAGCCTATTTAGACTAAGGAACTGTCCATAAATGTTTCACTCTTTGTTCGTAATTATCCTATGAGTTTAGTTTGATTGCAAGACTTTTTCCTTCACATTCCTTCTCAATGTTTCTGCCATAACCACAGAGCTACTCGGATTTGGGGTTATTACCTAGATATATCTTGGGGTCTGGACCAACCTCCTGATCTGTTGGCAGCATTTCTATACCTCCAACAAGTATATCACTTATCGTAGGCATTTTTTTTTCTCCAAAATGTTGTTACTCTCGCAAAAGGGTGCATTCTAATTTAAGATTATTTCTCCCACAACTCAACATGTTATGTGCAATGTGGTGTCTGTTGGGTGATTTCGATGGCTTATACAAACTAGTTATTGGACAATGTTTCTAACTGTAGAAATTTGCTGAATAATAATTAATTATCCACCGAGATTATCCTGATCACATACAATTCGAATTTATATGCAACACATAATCTCTTCCACTCAACTCAGATCATCACACATGCGGAAATAAAATCAAGCGATAACACATCAAATCATCATACACATTAACACAGTATGTATGGGGAAAGCTTATAGCTGAAAACCCCGCAGCTATTGTGTATATTATAATGGAGAAATCAATTAACAAACTCAGTACAATACTCCTCACAAGTACTCAGTACTTTCTCATACAGTTACCCACAATCTAGCTCAGTTTTGAACAGGTTACTGGTTCAAAACTCACCGCCAATTGCCTTGCCTCTATTGCAAAATCCAGGCCTGTCTATATAGAGATCCAAGGTTCGAATCTCCTTGGCTTGACTGCGCAATTGTCATGGAAAAATCCTCCAAGTGTGGTGCAAATATCATGCACAACTGATGTCGCCACTGATAGCTAACTCCACCCTTTCATCTACCTCTTTCACTGGTCTCCACTAAACTGATCATGCACTGTAGTGAACTGATGTGTTCTTGAGTTGAATAATGAGTTACTAATTAATTAATTAAATAATATTTAATTCACTCCACTCATAACTAATTGATTAGCTAGTTAAACTAATCTCAACTAGTTCAACTAAAATAAACAAAACACAACTCCACTATCTGTCTCATTAACTCCACCAAACTTCTGCCACTGAAGTCCTAACTGAAGTCAACCATGCATGAGCTCAATACCCCATAAGAAAAGCGTATTTCCTTCTGGCAGTTGCATGTGCCACATCCGTAGCTCAAACTGAAGTGCTCCAAGAGAGTAAACTGTTTTTTAGAGTCCAAATATTATTAAGGGTAAATAATATTTGACTTCCCTATTTTTAGGAGAGGCAGTCTAAAAATAGCCTTCGACCTCTTCGACCTAAAAATAGAGTCTCATCTATTTTTACCAACATGACCAATGCTCCAAGAATCTCAAACTGGAATCCCCGAACCATGCTCCATATGTCTAAAAATAGACTTTGCGCCAGAATTCGCCTGCGGGCCCACTTGGTGAAGGCGACTTCATTTCACTAAGCTCCATCATCTTGCTGCATTCTCAACACTAACATATTAGGAAGGAGCTACTTAGCGGCAGCTACCTCTCTGAAAATTGTTGGTATTGATTGTTCATCAGTATATTGAAAAATTCATCATTGGGGATTAATGTTTCAACTTTATCAAGTGTATCTTGTTTCACATTCAACACAAGATGGACTTTGCATGCACTCAGTTCATTGAAGCAAGGATTTTTTGCTTGCCTTGAATATTGAAAGCAAGTTACAAAAGCAATCCCTAAAGATGGAGCATTATTGACAATGATTCAAGCTCCTCTCAGTGGATGTTTTCTAATCCCTCTTCTTCTGCTCCTTCCCCTTGTCATCTTCATTTGTTTACAAGGCATGACAAAGATACCCATAAGTCTAAATTTTAGCCCAAAATAAATTGTAATGCTAATGGAAATGGTACGATAATATTGTTATTATCACTAATTGTCTACCCATTCTAATGAGCGATGTCTTAAGCAAAGATTTCTCAACACATATTTCAATAGCTGAGCAAAAGGAACGGGACGATTAAAATTATTATAGTCAAAAATCCCAGTTACATAAGTGGTTGTTGTGGACTTCCCAATCCATGGTGGGAATGCCTCTGCTACTAAGTACGGTAATTCTAACAATTGAAAAAAAAAAATGGAAAAAAAAAATTCTAAGCCCACAATTAGTCTTAATCATCACTGACTACTTCACTTTAGACAAGGATGCTTTGTTTGTGCAAAATTGTTGCATTATAGTTAATGGTAGTGATAAAAATTTTATTTCGCAAGATCATGTGACTTTTCTTAATTTTCCTTCAAAATGTTAGCCTTGGTCGAAAATTTTAGGGCTGGATGAAGGATAAGGAACCAATGCAAGTTATGAAGGTCCGTCAATTCACTTTTTCTATTGACCACTCTTTGATAATATTAAGTATGATGGCACTCTTGTTGACTATTGTGGTCTTATTCCTTGGAAGGTTTTATCAACACGATTTCCATGCAAGCTATTATACATTGTCTTGAAACTTCCCTATTTTTGCAGAGAATCTAGCGTCATGCTAGTAATTAATTTGAAACTATATTTTAGTGGAAAAATTCATTGTTTTTTGGTGGAATAGTTCACAATTTATTCTGATATTTTTTGCAAGTGTACTAGTCACGATGATAAATGTGTGGTTTACTTAAGAGTGTTCTTAGTTCTTTCTAGATACGCTTTTCATCATTTTCTTTGAATACTTCTCTATTGCTTTACCTTAATATTTTATCCCCTACACAATTTCTCCTAAGGTCCATGTTGTTATGTTTATTGGTTGTTTTTTTGGAAACCTTTTCCTGATGTTCTGCAAGGTTAATCCAAATGCAAAAAATACTATTTTACATATTGATATTTGTTCAAGAAATTCTTGTGTGATACTTGAATTTCATAAATCTAGATTTCTATTTTGTTATCTATATCAATATATAAGAATATGCCCTTGGATTGTTCATATTTCTCAAACTGTGGATTTGTTCCTTTCCTATTGCATGTTCTTTTATATTATTATGTTGTGATTCAAATTTCTAGTTGTGCTTTCTAGTTATTCTCCTACATAGTACATGCTTTGTTAGATTATATCAAAATTTATTCTTATTTTCTTTTTATTATGTATATTGAACATATTATTTCTAGCAAATTTTGATATTCCTAGATTTTCTATTCCTTTGGTGTATCTTTGCACCTTTAGGGGAAATTGCTAGTTTAAAGTCTAATTCTTTAAAGGGTGCTAGCTCAATGGAAGAGTACCTTCTTTACAAGCAAGAGGCTGGTAGTTTGATTCCATCATGCCCTGATATTCATAGGGAATGACGACGATTAGTTTTTGGTGACGGATACTCTTTTGACCATCACTAATGAGCTTATGGTGACATTTTTCGACACTCACCAAAATATGAAATGGTGACGGTCAACGAATGCCACCATATATACACATTAATAGTGACGAACATTAAAGGTCCATCACCATAAATATTTGTTGTTGATATGAAATGGTGAGGGTCTATGTTTGTCATTATAGTCATTATTCATTATTCGTGATGGACCTTGATGTCACCAATGAGTTTATGGTGTCGGTCAATCAACGTCACATATATATGCACCAATATTGATGGCCATGAAAGGTCCATCACAAAAAATTGTTGTTGTTCATATGAAATGGTGACGGTCACTATCCGTCATTATAATCAATATTCGTGACAGACCTTGAATGTCACCAAAACACATACTTTTGGCAATGCCACCTTTGGTGACATTCAGTTTTTTTTGGTGACAGAGGCTGTTGTCTGTCACCATTTCTCATATGAAATGGTGATGGTCACTATCCATCACTATAAATCATTATTGGTGACAGACCTTGAATGTCACCACAACACCTATACTTTCAGCAACGCCACCTTTGGTGACGATCAATTTTTGGTGACGAAGGCTCTTTTGACCCTCACCAATGAGCTTATGGTGACCATTTTCACCCCTCTCCAATGTCATTTTTTCTTGTAGTGTGGATTGCTCTTAGAAAAATTTAAACCATAAGAAAAACCTTGTGGCCTAGAATAATTTGGAGTAAGATTACCATAAACAGGGATATTCCCCCCAATCAAAGTATTAAATGAAGATGAAACCCCTTGGTAAGGGTTCCAAGAATTAGTGAGCAGAGAGAAACCCTGAGAAGCACCTATGGAGGAGAAAGGAACATTCCCCTGTTGACCATACATAAACTGATTCCACATTCCCAACCCAGTGAAATCGAGGTTCCAACCTTGAAAATAATTAGAGTTTTGGCCTCCTAGAAAAGTATTCAAACCTTGACCTTGAGCGTATAAAGGAAAACAACCTAAGGAAGGGTTCGAATGAGGGATATGACCACTTCTGAAGGGGAAACCCTAAAAATAAGCTGACCCACTAGCCATAGAAGACATGGGCGTGGAGACATCGGATGCAGTAATGAGAGAAACTTAAGGAATTGCACTAGAAGGCATCCAAAATGAAAAGGGAATAGTATGGGAAGCAAAAGCTTGGGTGCCCCCACTCATAGACAGAATGGAGGTACAGCCAAAAAATTGCAGTACTGGGAGTGATGGTCAAAATAGAAATGGCACCTCCTCCCTTAGCCGAAAGAGGATTATGCACACTCGAAGTACTCATTGTCAAATTTGTGTTCCCAGTTGTGGACATCGAAATAAAAAGAGAAATATGAGGGCTAGATGGTCTATGAAGAGAAAGGAGTACTTGGAGGTTCAGGAATTTCTTCAACCTCAACTTCTTCTGTTGGAAAAATGACCAAAGAAAGGAGTGGAGTACTCCTCTCTAAATCATGACACCAAAATACAAGAAAGTGAAAATAAGGGTCTTCTGAGAATAGTCTGGGGTAATTATTCCCCAGGCCTACTAGTGAAGGTAACAAAAACAGTTAAGCTGACCTCCTAAAAAAATTATTTTCTGATGCAAGTACCCAAGATTCATAAGGGCAGCCTCCAAAAGTACTAATGAGCGTGATGCAACAGCTGCCTCAGGTACCACGATTATTCCACCCTGTAGCCACCTATGTGATACCTAGGAATAACAACTATGGGCACTGGTTCATATCGGTAGCCGGGAAAAACGGTCTTTGGTCAGGATCTAACAAATAGGAGATGGGATATCTCTCTTCTCTGGTTCAATTTCCCTCGCACTTGACTCTCTAGAGGAGGGCTTTCCCAATCTACTTAATAAGGCTAGATTTCACTCATTAATCAACTTCTATGATTGAAATTTTGAGTGGACTTGGAGAATTAACTCTCCACTCACCAATTCCAAGGCCCTACTAACCTACACTAGTTGGTGTATGTTGGGTGTGGAGCCTGATTTTCATCCTGATTCAGAGATCCTTGTTTTATCTGGATGTATACCCCAGGAAAACTATACACCCTTGCAGCAGGGGGGTGCAGGGGTCCAGGGGGCTAACCCCCTCGGCTGGGGGGTTCGGGGGCCAGTAGTCCCCCAACAGGGGGTTTCGGGGGCAGCACCCCCAAAGCTAAAAACAGATGTAAAATTGCCTTGTAAAAGTATAGTAATTTCTAGTCAATATGGGCCGTTCATTAGGCAGATGATCTGAAGGTAGAAGTTATGTTTAGTTTAGGGTTTTTTTTTCCCTAGAAGGCAACCCCTCTCTTTGTATGAGGGTATTGTATTGTGTCTGTGTATGGTATGTGTATTCTCGGAGTGAGAAATAGAGAGGGAGGCTGTGAGAGAGAACAGAGGATATTACAGCAGATCTGTTGTAGGTTTTGTCTCTTCATTTTTGCTGGATAATAGAAAGGAAGGACTCATTGTTTGAGGTGGACGTAGCCCAAACTGGGTGAACCACGTATATCTGTGTCTCTCTGGTTTTATGTGTTTTGTGTGCTTGTATTTTCCGCATATTTTATGTGTTGCATTTCTCCATAATATATAATTTTCTAACAACTGGTATTAGAGCTGAAGGTATATTTGGCTGATAAACTCGCAGGAAAGAAAGGTTCTTGGTTCGAGTGGGAGCAATGGTGGAAGATGGTAAGTTTAGGGTCAAGAAATTTAACGGCCAAAAATTCCTGATGTGGAAGATGCAAATGGAAAATTATCTGTATCAGAAATATCTGTAACTACCATTGAGTGGAAAAATAAAGAAGCCAGCGGCCATGAAAAACGCGGAATGGAACATTCTCAATAGAAAGGCACTCGGAACAGTACGGTTGTGCCTTGGAGCGTCAGTCACCTTCAATATTTCGAAGGAAACAACAACAGAGGGTTTGATGCAGACGTTCGCGAAACTATATGAAAAACCCTCAGCCTCAAACAAGGTATTTCTTATGAAACGACTATTTAATATGAGGATGTCAGAAGGTGGATTTGTTGCAGACCATTTAAATGATTTTAATACAGTTACCAGTTATTTAAGTTCTGTAAGGGTAAATTTTGATGATGAAGTTAGAGCTATGTTATTATTATGCTCATTGCCAGAGAGTTGGAATGGTTTAGTAATGGCCATTAGTAACTCTGTCTCTGGATCTAGTACTTTAAAGTTTGATGATGTTGTCAGCGCTATCCTTAGCGAGGAAATGCAATGGAAAAGCTCTGGTGAGACATCAGGTAATGCTTTGAGTGCAGAGTCTAGGGGAAGGAGAATGGAAAGAGCAAAGAGCTCGGGATATCACAGTAAATCAAGGAAAGGAAGATCCAAGTCCAGATCGGGGATAGTGTGCTGGAAATGCGGAAATAAAGGACACCTAAAGAAAGACTGTAGATCTCGGAAGGGAAAAGAAGGAGACACACAGCAATAAAAAAATCATGAAGCAAATGTGATAGGTGATTTGTTACAAGATTCTTTGATTCTTTCTTTCGAAAATGTTACTGACTCCTGGGTAGTAGATTCAGGGGCCTCATTCCATGCCACACCTGATAAGAAATATTTTCATGACTATGTTCAAGGAGATTTTGGACAAGTCCATTTGGGTGATGATAAACCCTGTAAAATTGTTGGAATGGGTAAGGTTCTTGTAAAACAGCAGAATGGAAACCAATGGCTATTAAAGGAGGTAAGGCATGTTCCAGATCTAAAGAAAAATCTGATTTCAACAGGGCAGTTAGGCAATGAAGGTTGTGTGACAACTTTCATAGATAAAGCTTGGAAGGTCACCAAATGAGCCCTGGTAATAGCAAAAGGTGAAAAGGTTGGTACATTGTATTTATGCAATGGTATTTCTAACTCTGTTAATGCTTTAACTTCCAAAGGATTAGATGCAGCATTATGGCATCATAGGCTCGGACACATGAGTGAAAAGGGGATGAAGATTCTTCACTCAAGAAATTTTTTGCCAGGTTTGAATAATGTTGATTTGGATTTCTATGAAAATTGCATTTATGGAAAAAAAAAGAGAGTCAGATTTCTCACAGTTGGGAAAGAAAAGAAGAGCAAAAAATTGGAGCTTGTGCATACAGATGTATGGGGACCTTCTCAGGTATCATCTCTCGGTGGCTCTCGCTATTATATTATGTTTATTGATGATGCAACTAGAAAAACTTGGATTTATTGTATTCAAAATAAATCTGATGTATTTGATACTTTAAAGAAATGGAAAGCTTTGGTTGAGATTGAGACAGGAAAGAAGTTGAAGTGTCTCAGATCAGACAATGGAGGTGAATATTGCAGCAAAGAGTTTGATCGGTACTGTTCGGAGCATGGAATTCACAGAGAGAAGACAGTTCCAAGAACACCACAAGAAAATGGTGTATCAGAAATGATGAACAGAACAATCATGGAGCGTGCAAGGTGCATGAGATTGCATGCAGAATTGCCTTTACAATTTTGGGCAGATGCTGTAGATACGGCTGTTTATCTAATAAACAGAGGGCCTTCAAGTTCCTTGGATGGTGTTATTCCAGAGGAAGCATGGACAGGTAAAAAGGTGAACTACTCTTTTTTAAAGCCTTTTGTTTGTGAGGCCTTTTTCCATATTAATAAAAAAAATAGAACAAAGCTTGAGGCAAAATCAAATAAATGTACCTTTATTGGATATGGTGTTAATTATTTTGGTTATTGCTTATATGATTATGAAAATCACAAAATCATTAGGAGCAGAGATGTAATATTCAATGAAAAGGTCTTGTATAAGAATCAGTTGCAGGAAAAGAAACAGGAAAAAGAAAGCAAGGAATACATGGTTCTTGATGAGATAACTGAAAAAGTAAAGGTGTCTGAAAATAATAATAATCAACAGTCACAGCAGCAACAAACACCACAACAGCAATAGGCACCTCAAACACTTGAAAGTGGTGTTAGAAGATCTACCAGGATAAGTAGACCCCCTGAACGATACTCTCCTTCATTGTATTATTTATTGTTGACTGATTCTGGTGAACCTGAATGTTATGAAGAAGCAATGCAGGTTGAAAGCAGGAAGAAGTGGGAGCTAGCCATGGAAGAAGAGATGGACTCCTTGATGCATAACCAGACTTGGGACTTAGTCAAGTTGCCTGCAGGAAAAACTACATTGCAGAATAAATGGGTTTACAGGCTGAAGGAAGAAGATGGAGGAAAACAGAGGTACAAAGCTAGACTTGTGGTGAAGTGGTTTGCACAGAAGAAAGGTATTGATTTTGATGAAATATTTTCTCCTGTTGTTAAGATGACTTCAATCAGAACTATCTTAAGTCTTGTAGCAGCGGAATATTTACATCTTGAATAGTTAGATGTAAAGACAACATTTCTCCATGGAGATTTGGAGGAAGAGATATACATGCAGCAACCAGAAGGATATGAGGTCAAAGGGAAAGAAAAATTGGTGTGCAGGTTAAAGAAGAGCTTGTATGGCTTAAAACAGGCTCCAAGGCAGTGGTATCCAAAATTTGACAAGTTTATGTCTGAACAAGGTTATACTAGATGTCACTCTGATCATTGTGTTTATCTAAAAAGGAAAAATGATGGCAGCTATATTATATTGTTATTGTATGTAGATGACATGCTTGTTGCAGGGTCTAACATGCAGGAAATAAATGTGCTCAAACAAAAATTGGAAAATTCATTTGCAATGAAGGATTTGGGAGCTGCAAAACAAATCCTTGGTATGAGGATAACTAGAGACAGGAAAAATCGCAAATTAACACTATCTCAAAATGAGTACATAGAAAAGGTGTTGAAAAGATTTAATATGCAGAATGCAAAACCAGTTAGTACACCTTTTGCTAGCCATTTCAAACTTAGTAAGGAGATGTACCCAAAGACCCAAGAAGACATGGATTATATGTCTAAAGTTCCATATGCATCAACAGTTGGAAGCTTAATGTATGCAATGGTCTGCACAAGGCCTGATATTGCACATGCAGTGGGAGTTGTAAGCAGGTACATGAATAATCCGGGAAAAGAACATTGGATGGCAGTAAAATGGATTCTCAGATATTTGAGAGGTACCACAAATCAAGCATTATGCTTTGGTGGTTCAAACATTGCTCTACAGGGATATGTTGATGCAGATATGGCAGGTGACAGATATAACATGAGGAGCACTACAGGATATGTATTTATTGTAGGTGGAACAACTATCAGTTGGGTTTCAAAAATCCAAAGTGTTGTTGCACTTTCAACAACAGAAGCCGAGTATGTTGCTGCTACAGAGGCTAGTAAAGAAATGATTTGGTTACAAAGGTTTATGGATGAATTGGGTAAGAAGCATGATATGGGCACGCTATACAGTGATAGCCAAAGTGTCATTCATCTTGCAAAGAACTCAGCATTTCATTCTAGGACTAAACACATACATCTCAAGTACCATTTCATACGGTCAGTATTGGAAGATGGAGAGTTGAAGCTGGAAAAGATACACACTAGCTAGAATCCTGCAGATATGCTAACAAAAGTTGTAACCAGGGAGAAACTGAGAATTTTCTCAATTTCAATTGGTCTTCAAGGATGATGATGAAGATGAGAAACAGCCAGGTCCAAAGAGGAGTCATTGTCCAGCAAATTAAGTAGCGGTGGAGTTGCTACAATCAGTCTCCAAGTGGGAGATTGTTTGGTGTGGAGCCTGATTTTCATCCTGATTCAGAGATCCTTATTTTAGCCAGATGTATACCCCAGGAAAACTATAAACCCTTGCAGCGGGGGGGTTCAGGGGGGACTTGTCCCCCCACGGGGTCCGGGGGCCAGTGGTCCCCCAGCGGGGGTTTTGGGGGCAACGCCCCCGAACCTAAAAATAGATGTAAAATTGCCTTGTAAAAGTATAGTAATTTCTAGTCAATCTGGGTTGTTCATTAGGCGGATGATCTGACGGTAGAAGTTATGTTTAGTTTAGGGTTTTTTTCCCTAGAAGAAAACCACTCTCTTTGTATGAGGGTATTGTATTGCGTCTGTGTATGGTATGTGTATTCTCGGAGTGATAAATAGAGAGGGAAACTGTGAGAGAGAATAGAGGATATTACAGCGGATCTGTTGTAGGTTTTTTCTCTTCATTTTTGTTGGATAATTGAAAGCAAGGACTAGCTATTTGGGGTGGACGTAGCCCAAACTAGGTGAACCATGTATATCTGTGTCTCTCTGGTTTTATGTGTTTTGTGTGCTTGTATTTTCCACATATTTTATGTGTTGCATTGCTCCATAATATATAATTTTCTAACAGTGTATATTAATGACAACTCAAAAGTTCTAGTTCATTTTAAATTATGCGCTTGATTTAAATGGTTGTTATTTTTAAGTTAGGGGTAAACAAAGAATGAAACTTGTGATGTCTTGACACAAAAGATAAATCAATAGAAACCTACTACATGCATATGCAACTTTTTCTTTGATGAAAGAGATTTCTACTCAGGTTCTATGAAAAAACTAATAAAAGCAAGAAATTGTTCTTTTATTTTCAATATCACGCTCACACGCTCAAAAAATATCAAAATACTAAATATGCTTAACAATGCAACTACACTAATGCAAAAGTACCAATGCTAAATGCAGAATCTAGGACTACTTGAAAAGGGAAGAAAATGAGTTTCTCAACAAGATCGGTCTGATCACTTTGACACAAAAGCAAATACAATCCCAAAACAAGGACTTCCTTGAACACAAACACCAAAATCAACTTGATATAAGAGGAAAAAAGTCCACTGAAGAACTTCTTTCAAAATCAAGCAATCCGGACCAACATGACAAACTACAAACTTGCTCCAAAACTGATGAAAACCATAAAACTAAAAACAAGATAAAAAGCAAAGGAAAACACCAATTTTTATTTAGCCTTTTACTTTTTAAGGAATTAGCAAAATATCTTTGAGAAAAGCACAAACTACCAAAGACTTCAAATCAACAAATTGAGCAAACAAGCAACTCCAAATTCCTTAAGCCAGCCATGTCACTTTCATGATGGGACTCAATAAATGGAATGGAGTAACTAACTCAATAAATGGAATGAAGTAACTAACTTGATAAATGGAATGAAGTAACTAACTCAAGAAAATGACTTGAAACAATAGTATAAAACTCCAGCAATCATAGAAACTTCAAGAAAACAAGAAGACAACTTCAATATTTGCTAGAAAAGCTCATCTTAAGAAACCAAGAAAACCAAGAAAGCCAACAAGCCAAAAACAAAAAAGTGAAGAAATGGCAAGGCCAAGCATGAGAAAACTGACACAAACTCACTGTTCTAAAATGTCAGAACATCCAAAAACCTCAAAAATAAGTCCTGGTGCAAAACCCAAAACTGAAACTTCACCAAGCAAGGCAAACTCTAGGTTGACTAGGTTTTCAAGAAATAAAGAGAGAAATTGATACACAACAGATGGAAACATTATCCAGACACATCAAAGGTTCTACATTAGTGGCCAAGAACAAGAAAAAATACCTTACAAGACTCCAAAAATCAATTTTTCATTTGAAACTGACCATACACAGATTGGTAGTGTACAAGGTGTGTGCATATGTGTTTTTGTCTAAGGAAACTCGCATATACACGTGTTTCTTTGGACCAGAATGATTGTATACACGACTATGTGCACTAAAAGTTGTGTATAAAATAGGGAGCAAGGAAAAAATAATAAAAAAAATCCAAGCCTGATCCAAAAGATCATGAGTTTTTCCTAGATGGATAAAGAACCAATAAGACTGGGAAAGTGATCAGATCAGTTAGGGAACCCAAATCTAGAGAAAACAACCTAAACTAGGAATTACATGGATGTAATCCCAAGTGGAATCACCAATTCTGTTGTGAGAACTGTAAGGTCTAGGTTGAGGGACCTAACAGAGTAGAAGGTATACAATGGCAAGAAGAAATTAAACTAAAGGTCCTAATGCTTAAACTAGTAAACTTGGGAGAGGTGACCTTACCAGTATGTCCTACATTTGAGGTCATTCCCATAGGGTTCAAACGCTTTTCTTCTCCACATGCTTCAAGACCTACAACTCACTCAAGAAAAATCACATAGACTATTTGTACATCATATATATCCTAAATGTCATTGGTTAGATCACATCAGCTTATAAAAGATAACATGAAATTAACAATTATGAGATCATTAACATGTATAAAAATCATATAAGATCATGACATCAGGAATGAGACAAAGCTTCTTTATTCATGTGCGTAAAATATGTGGAGAAATATCACCTAAAATCAGCCACAGCTCCAAGTGAAATCGTCCTCCAGATCCGTCCAGCCCAAGCCTCAACAATCTTCTTCCATAAAGGTGAACAAGGATGTCACATAAGGTAAGTGAATATCTCAAAGAAGAAAACAACAGTTTCGTGAGCCTGGGAAGTGCAGGAGGTACAAGGATAATCAAGCCTGATCTAGGCTCAAATGGGATATAGTATCAATACCTATCTCTCTCCTCCCTTATTCCTTCCCCATGAGGTGTATTTATACTTCCTCAAAATAGTTTTTTCAGTTGGGAAATAGTTTGGCCATGGGCTCCTATAGGCGGGCTTCTAGTGTAACCCATAAGTCCCACCCAAACAATAGGGAGTTTTATAATTTTTTAATATTTTAAATTGTATATGTGGGTCATATATAAGTAGACCCGCCACTGCACGCATTTGTGACATGGCAGAGTCACGTATGGAATTCAAAATATTGTTTTTTAAGAAAATGACCAAGTCTGAATGGAAAGGGATGCCCAAGGCCAATACATAGATCATCAAGTATATAAAGGTGATAAATGATTCTATAACAATGTTGTTAGTTTAGAAGCTAATTTGTTGGAAAAAATGGAAAATTTAAGAACTGAGAGAAGCATTACCATCAAAGAGGAACCTTCTACTTCTTCATCAGATGCAAAATTAGATAGTTTAGTTAAAACTATGGAAAGTATTATGGATATAATGATTGTGACTAATAGAGCATCTCCAATAGAACCTCAAGGGGGACTTAAAATCATAAATCCAAAATTTAGAAGACAACAACCCCAAATCAAGCAAAGGGAACAAAGAAACCAAGTTGATCAGCAATAAATCAGACCCCCTTTCCAAGAAAATTTTGTTGAAGAAGAAAAAGAAATTGTACAAGAATTAGAGGAAGATCAAATAAATCTCTTTGGGGAGGAAGAAACTAATTCTATTTTTCTAACCTAGGATGAACAAGATCTTTCCTTGTTTTCTCAACCAGAGGATATGCCTGCAGAATTAGTAGACTATCAAAAAGGATATCAAAATGCTATCATGGAAGTACACAAAAAATACAATTTGAGAAGTAAAAATATTGTAGCAAATCCTCCAAAAAAGCCTTAAAGTGATATACCTTCTACTACCCAAACGAAGGAAAAAAATCAAAAAGAGGTTTCTCAAAAGAAAGATGTAAATGTTAAGGAAATTTAAAAACCTCAATCTACTTTTAATATTGAAAATAAACTTTCAAAAGTCAAAATTCGTGTTCCTTTACTTGAGTTGGTAAAGAAATATGTCTATAGGAATCAAGTTGTAAAAGAAATAAAAATTGAAGAAGGAACAGATAGTGTCAATGTGACTAACGATCGGCCTAAATTACTATTTGGACTTGAAGTATATGGCATTCCACAAGATGGCAGTGTTCCTCCTCTCTATGTCAGTCTGAATATCCATGATTTTGTTTTTCATAATTCCATGCTAGATTCTAATGCTTCACATAATCTCATGCCAAAGAAATCATGGAAAAATTAGGTTTATATATAACTAGACCTTACAAATACCTTTACTCTTTTGATTCAAATAGAGTGAAACATCTGGGACTGATCAAGGATTTGTGTGTTACCCTTTCTCAAATTCTAGCAAAGAGTCTAGTGATGGACATTATTGTAGCCGATATTCCTCCCAAATATGGAATTTGTCAAGATCATGGGGGGAAAAGTTACAAAGTACATTATAAATTAATATGACATATGCAACAATTCATGTTTTTGGTCAACAAAGAATATTGGATATAGAAATACTAATTAAATATATGGTGAGTAGTCAGGACAAACCCAAAAATTATCTAGTCTACTCTGTACATTTTGACATGGAATATTTTATTTTTCATAATGAAATATTTTTGTAAGAATAAGATCAGGTTGGAGTTTTCAAATCAAAAGTGACAGGTGATGGAGAAGCACAAATGGGAAGAAAAAATCAAGAACAGTAGGACGGATTATGGAATAATGATTTCGATGGAGCACTAAGAAAAGAAGAAGTTGGCATTGGAGTGTGGATCTCAGACATGAAATTATGTTTAACTAAAAAAATTTCTTACAAACTCAAATTTTAGTGCACAAACAATGTAACAGAATATGAAGCTTTGTTATTGGGACTTAAAAAGTTGAAACAAATGGGAGCTAAGAAAATATCAATTCCTGGAGTTTTTTAACTGATCATAAAACAAATCAAAGGAGAATATGCAACTAAACATCCTAGAATGAGAGAATATAGGAATGTTGTTTTAGACTCTTTGCAGTGTTTCCGAGAATACCAACTGTCATTAATTTCTAGAGATCAAAATATATTTTCTAATGCATTAGCTACTTTTGCAAGTACATGTAAAATTCCCTTTAGAGCAAGTATAAAGTTAGAAATTTATGTCAAACATCAACCTGTCATTCCTCATAATATTAGCTATTGGAAAATATTTGACAATGATAAACATCTTAATCATTTCCTGCAACTCAAAGATGATTTTGAAAATTTAAACATTAACATTGGACAAGATTTTGTTGACAGTGGAGAAATGAATATTTTCAGTCAAACTAGTGAAGATTTTGAGGAGACTAAAATATTACAACTCAGGAATAATACAATCCCAAGAGGTCTTGTACCACTTGAATAATTATTTGAATTTAATGATGTAGCCAAAAAACCTTCAATTTAGCCTACTGGATCTGAAGTAGAAGATTTCAATATAGGCACTGAAGAAAATCCCAAAATTGTTAAACTTTCAAAGTCATTATCTCAAAAAGAAAAAGAAAAAGTACATTGATTTGTTTAAGGAATATACAAATGTTTTTGCATGGGGATATCAGGATTTAAAGCCTTTTATGATAAATCTATAATTCAACATATTATCCCTGTAAAGGAAGATCAAAATCATTTTAAACAGAAGTTGAGAAGAGACAATTTTGTCTTATTTCCTTTAATTGAGAAGGAGGTTAAGAAACTATTTGATGAAAAGATCATAGTGCCCCTTAGATTTTCTAAATGGGTGTCAAATTTGGTTCTAGTCAGGGAACAGTCTGGGGAAATAAGATTATGTGTGGATTTTAGAAACCTGAATAAAGTCTCACTTAAAGACAATTACCCTTTGCCAAAAATGGATCATATACTTCAAAGAGTAGTTGGATCAAGCAGAATTTCATTGTTGGATGGTTACTCTCATTATAAAAAGATATTGGTGCATCCAGATGATCAAGACAAAACAACTTTCACAACACCTTGAGGAACATTTGTGTATGTCAAAATGCCTTTTGGGCTATTGAATGCAGGAGAAACTTTTCAAAGAGAAATGGATATTACTTTTTTAGATGAAAAAGGCATATCTATGGTTATATACTTAGATGACATTATTTTTTTCTCCAAGTTTGATGAAGACCATCTACATCAATTGAAGATTGTATTTGAGAGATGTAGAAAATATGGCATATCTTTAAATCCGAAGAAATATCTTTTCGAAATGGAAGAGGGAAAGTTGTTAGGCCATATAATCTCAAAGTATGGAATTAAAATCGATCCTAGCATAATTGAAGCAATTATGAAAATTGATCTTCCAAGAAATAAAAAGGAAGTGAATCTTTTATTGGTAGGTTAATTTTTTTAGAAGATTCATACCTAACTTGGCTTATATTTTAAGAGCCATAACCAATATGTTGAGAAAATATATTGAAATAAAATGGAATACAGAGGTAAAACAACGATTTAATGAAGTAAAACAAGAATTGAATCAAGCTCCTGTATTGATTAGTCTAGGTTATACCAAATACTTCATGATATTTTATTTTTCCTCATAACATACTATTGTTGTAGTGTTCTTACAGAAAATAAAGAAAGACATGAGCAACCTATAGATTTTTTTAGCAGAGGATTAAGGGATGCCTATTTAAAATATAACATTATGGGAAAATAAGCTTTTTCTTTATTCAAGGCCTTAAAGGATTTCAAAGTGTTTTTTTTGCATTCTAACATAATTTCTTATATCCCAAATGCAATAGTCAAAGATATCCTCCCTCAGAATGATCCAGATGGAAAAAGAGGTAAATAGATAGCAATAATCCTGGAATATGATATTGAAATAAAACAAACAAAACTTATCAAAGTTCAAGGATTGGCTAAGATAATGGCTCAGTCAAATTTCCATGCACTGGACATAAATTTATGGCTGCTCTAGATGAAGAGGTGTTGATCAGTGGTTGTCATTGATGTCAACCCAAGCAGCACCAGGGGTTACCCCGATATTGCATGGGAATTTTGAATTGACAACTTACTCTATTCTAATTCACGGATATTTTGTATGGTTTTTACTTGTCAAGATATTTTTGTTGATATATGGCATGCCACATAATTCTTCACGGTTTGAGAGATATTCGAGTTTGAAGTTAGTAACCCCAATTAGTGGGCTATAACCCCATGGGGTTGTAGCATGACACTAATCATTGGTTTTGATCATTGAATAGTTAATAAATAATAAGTTTTTAAGCTCCTAAAATCCCTCCATTTTTCACTTGTTTAAGACCCTCTCAACCTAAGCATTTATATAAATTGTGACCCTCATATCCTCCTCATGTAAGGATTTCACTACTTAAAACATGTCATCGTGACATTTGCACTATAAATTTTGTTTTGAAAAGCTTCAGATGCTGGAAAAAAACCCATTTGATCTGAAATCCTAATGCAAATCGTATCCGAATTTCATATATTAGTTCACTATATTTTCGGAGATATGATCTGAGGAAATTAGGGTTTTTTCAGGCTCCTGAATTTCATGTCAAACATGTGATTTTGGGAAAGTCGTCGTAACTTTCTCTCTGAGCATCAGATTCAAATTTCGTAAAAAGTGACAGAAATATTATGGGTTTTAGTTTGTTGGATATCCTTTTCAGGAACAAAGGTTGAAGCAGTGACACGTGACACTTTGTACAAGTTCGCTCTACGGAACTAGTCTATAATCAGGTCATCATAGGAGATTGGCATAACTATTTCTTGAATAATCCAATATTGATAAGACCTATGGGGTTGGAAAGAGGACTCAGAGGGCTACTATAGGGCACAATTTCAAACCTTGGAGATCCGAAATTACATAGATACAGCAGATTAAATATCGAGCTTCTAGAAGGAAAGAAAAAATATTCATTCAAGGATCACTGCAGTAAGGACAACACATCAACATTCAAGGGTAAGTCTGCTACAAAAAGGTTTGTATGATTAGTGTTTGAATTTTAATTTGAATATCATCTCTGACATGTATTTTTGCAGGACAGTGTAAGTATTTTGTATGTATGTTTCATTGGGTTTTGTTCATAAATGTTGAACATATTTACATTTGAATTTTGAATATTTCTCTGACATATGGTTTGCAGGACAGTGTAACTATTTTTTTCGTATATTGGTTTTGTTCTTGTTCATTAATGCATTTGCGGGAAGGAGGACACAATAGGACAACTCAAACACATACTAGAAGGATAATGCAACGCCAAAGTACCATTACTTGAAGCAAGCACAACAATACCTCAACAGTTGCTAGTGTTCAAAGAAGCAGTGTCAAGTCAAGTATCGAGTCATGTCAAAAGTTAGTGTTGTAAAAATAATCATTATAAAATTGTAAAATATTCATTATTGTAAAAGAGTCAATCTGCCTAGAGTTGGAGAGGCATTGTTGGGAGGTATAAGTGTGCCTATTGTGTTCTATTTTTTATTGTTGTTACTGGATAAACATCAAGAATAATTGAAGATTAAATAATGCTCTGAAAAAAATTTAAAAGTGATAATTGTTAAGAAATATTGATTCACCCCCCCCCACCCCTCACAATATTTCTAAAAATTGGTATCAGACCTTGTTTCCTTCAATAGTAGTTTAAAAACTGGAAGGAGATCATGGCGTATACTAAAAATAGAGTTCCTCTATTCAATGGAAATAACTACGCACTTTGGAGTGTAAGAATGCATGTTCATTTGCTGGTGCAAGGATACGAAGTATGGGAAATCGTTGAAAAAAGTTTTACAACGACCCAGGATGAACAAGGTAAGAAAAATATGGTATATGATGTAAAGGATAAATATCTCATTATCAATGGGCATATCGAATATATTTATATTAAGGTACTAAGTTTCAAAATTGTTAAAGAAGTATGGGGCAAGCTTGAGAATATATATGTAGGTGACTCAAACGTGAAAGAAGCAAAGCTTTAAATTTACAGGGAAAATTTTGAGCAACTCAAAATGAAGGAAGATGAAAATATTGATGCATACTTATATCGTATTGATGAAATAACAAATCCATTGGAAGGTTTGGGAGAACCTGTCGACACAAAAATTGTTGCCCGAAAGATCCTTAGAACCTTGCCAGAAAAATTCAACCCAAAGGTATTTGTCTTGGAATATAGTTCGAATCTAGCCAATCTCAGACAAGATGAATTTCATGGAGTTATTAGGGAATATGAAATGAACATTGAAGAATAGGACGACACATCTCACCTAGAAACAACATTCTCCGCATCTAAGAAAACTAGTAAGGACATGCATACTCTGAAAGAGAAAAATTGTAGTTGTAAGAAAGAAGAAAAGGAAGAATATGAAGAAGAATTTTCCTACTTCACGGGAAAAATGAGAATAGGTATGGATAAATTAAAGGTAAAATTCCATTGATATGTTTTGATTATGGTGAGGTTGGGAATTTTGCAGCCAAGTGTCCTCACAAAAATGATGTTGTTACAAAAGGAAAGAAAGGTTCAAGGAAGTTCAACAAGCAAGGTAAGAAGAAATGGTTTAATAAGAGTTTATTCTCCAAAGAATATAGCTCCTCATCTGATGAAGACAATGATAACAAAGAAGAAATCAACGGAAGAGTATTGTTTATGGCCAAGCATAATAATCAAGAAGCATATGATGAAGAAGAAGAGATGACTGAGGTTGAATTTCAAAACGAAGTGATCTGGGTTATCAAATAGCTCAAGTTCAAGAAGAAGCATGTCAAAACTCTTGAAGACGAATTAAATATAGAAAGGAAATAGGTCCTAAGTCTTAAATTCAAGGTTGAATAATACAAACGAGTTTAAGAATCTCTCAGGGAAGAATCAAATGAAAGAAACAAGGAAAGAGAAGCATTGGAATTTGAAATATTTTCTCTACGAAAGCAAGTAAAAAATGGAAAAACTCTTCAAAACTCCACCAACAGCTCCAAGGCATTGGAATAAATCATCAACAATCAACGATCAAAGTGTGACAAGAGTGGTCTTGGTTACAAAGAAAAATCTGAAAAGGATCCAAGTAGGCTTCTATGACAATAAAAGAAGATGGATATGCAAAATATAACAAGCAAGTAGACCTCCCAGCCAACTCAAGGAATCAGGACTCGCAGGAAGAACCATGGAAGGAAATTCCTCGAAGAATATTTCCTCCCAGATATCAACCTATCTTCTATGGTCATTTTTATTCATGTGGAAGTTTTGGAAATAGAGCTATAGAATGTCGCACGTATGTTTGGAATAAACACAGTTTTGGGAGATATTTCAGAAAGGGATATTCCGGAACTTAGAAGACTATTAACAGATTTGATCATTTGAGAGATAATGTCGAATGTTACAAATGTAACAATTATGGACACCTGGCTAAATATTGCAGACTTGAAAGTTCTTCAAAGGAATTCTTGCAAAATCAGAATGAACAAATATGGAAAAAGAAGACTGAAAAATGTGTTATCTCTCTCAAGGCTCAAAGAAACAGAAACGTTTGGTATGCTAATAGTGGTTGCTCAACTCATCTGACTGGATATAGGAATAAGTTCATATCCTTGAAGGAAAATATGGATGGAACAATGTCTTTTGGAAATGACGGGTCTTCAAATGTCATACGAGTAGGTACAGTCACACTTGCAAACAAGAATGCATTAGCGAAAGATGTGTTGTTGGTTGAAAATATGAATCACAATATGCTCAATGTTGGAAAAATGTGGGATCAAGGACACATGATGTTATTTAACTCTAAGAAATGTGAAATCATGAAAGGCAAGTTCGATAAAATTGTGGCTACTGAAAGCATAGCTCCAAACGAAATATATATTTTGGATGAGGCACCTAAAGGGTGATTTTTGGCGAAAGAAGAATAAATTTGGTTATGGCACAAATTAATGGGACATATAAATTTCGAAAATTTGGTCAGGATTAGCAAGAAGGAAGCAATAAGAGAAATGACTAAAATTTCAAAACCTACTAATACGATATGTGAATCTTGTCGGCACTGCAAGCAGACAAAAGTTAAGTTCAAGGCAAAAGAACACTTTGCATCACATCCATTGGAATTAGTACATACTGATCTATGTGGTCCTATGAGAACAAAAGGTTTAGATGGATAATTATATTTTATGCTAATGATAGATGATTACGCCAGAATGAAAGCTGTCAAATTACTAAAGAAAAAGACTGAGGCATTTGAATTTTTTAGAATCTACAAGGAATTGGTCAAAAATGAAACTAATTTGAAGATCAAATTTCTGAGATCAGATAATGGCGGAGAATTCACTTCCAAAATATTTAAGCAATATTGTGACGAAAATGGAATAAAAAGGAAATTCTCAATAGCCAGAACACTGTAAAAAAATGGAGTTGCTGAAAAGAAAAACATAACCATACAAGAAATGGGCAGAACAATGTTAAATGACTCAAAATTAGATGATAAATTATGGGTTCAAGCAATTGATACAGTTGTATTCATTATAAACAGAGATTTTCTAAGGAACAATTTTAACATGAATCCATACGAATTATGGAAGGGAAAACCAGCTAACATCAAATACTTCAAAATACTTGGAAGCAAATTCTACATCAAAAGAGAAGATAACAAATTGGGCAAGTTCGATTCTCGTGTCGATGAAGGTATTTTCATTGGTTCACGCAAAAGGAAGGCTTATAGATTCTACAATCTGAGGTGAAAACAAATAGTGAAAAACATATATGCTACTTTTGATGAAGGTTGTGTTACAAAGACGATGAGATTGTCCCTTGAAGAAAATATGAGGGATCTAAGCGAGAATCTGTGAAGGATGAAGAAGAAGCTCTAGAACAAGATCAATAAAATAAGGAAACAACATTCAACCAAGAGGAAATAAGAAATGATCACCACAATGTACAATAAAATTCTCCAAAAGCTTTAAAAGAATGGTGTCAAAAGAATCATTCGTCAAATCAAATCATCGGCAATATAAATCAAGGAATTGGAACTAGAAGAAGTCAACAACTTCGTTCATCACAACAAGCCCACATTTCCCTTTTAGAAACTTTTGAGCCTAGCAATTTTGAGGAAGCTAGTGAAGATGAACATTGGGTAGCTGCTATGAATGAAGAACTCGATCAAATTGAGAAGAACGATACTTGGGAACTAGTTCCATGACCAAAGGATAAAAATATTGTTGGAATTAAATGGGTCTTTAGAAACAAATTGAATGAGGATGAACAGGTTACCAGGAATAAGGCAAGATTAGTCTGCAAAGGATATGCACAAGTTGAAGGAATTTATTTTGAAGAAACATTTGCTCCTGTCGCCAAAATGGAAGCTATCAGAATGTTTCTCGCTTATGCATGCTCGAGAAAAATCAAGATCTACCAAATGGATGTAAAGTCAGCTTTTCTAAATGGTGAATTGAAAGAAGAATTTTACATTGAACAACCCAAAGGTTTTCTGCTCTCTGAAAAGGAAGACTATGCCTGCAGATTAAAGAAGGAACTATATGGTCTCAAACAAGCTCCTAGAGTTTGGTATGCTTGTCTTGATGGATATCTACATCAAAAAGGATTCAAGAAAGTAAGCGTCGACAACAATCTCTGTGTGAAAGTGGATCAAGATAACCTAAAAATGATCAAGGTATATGTATATGATATAATTTTTGGAAGCAATAATGACATATTAAGTAAAAAATTTGCCACAAATATGCAAAGTAAGTTTGAAATGTCTCTACTTGGCGAGCTAACATACTTTTAAGGGCTTCAAATATCTTAGCAGGATAAAGGGATATTTATATATCAAACCAAGTACATCAAGGAAATTATCAAGAAATTCAAGATGGAATATTGCAAACTTGTCCTTACCCCAATGGTAACAGGTTGCAAATTAAGTTTAGATGATTCGTCAAAAGATGTGGACTAGAGGTCATATAGATCTATGATTGGAAATCTTCTATATGTGACAGCTTCTCAGCCAAAAGTAATGCAGGTAGTTGAACAAGTAGCAAGATTCCAATCAGCACCAAAATAATCTCATATTATTTTCGTCAAAATAATTATCCGATATATTAAGGGAACAATAGAATATGTTTTATGGTATCCCAAAGGAAATAATCTAGTTAGCCAAGCTTATACATATGCAGATTGGGCAGGAAGTGTTGATGATCGAAAGAGTACCAGTGGAGCAAAATTTTATCTAGGTGGTTGCCTTGTTTCATGGTTAAGTAAAAATAAGTCTTCAATCTCGTTATCTATAGCAGGAGAAGAATATATCGCGGCAGCAGCTTGTTGTACTCAAGTTCTCTGGATGAAGCAAACTTTGAAAGATATTCAATTCAATTTTGATGATCCTATTCCCATATTTTGCGATAACACTAGTGCCATCAGCATCTCCAAGAATCCTATGATGCATTCCAAAACAAAGCACATTCTTATCAAATATCATTTCGTTAGAGAGAAGGTCACCAAAAGGAATATCAAGCTTGAATATGTTGGCACAAAGGAATAAATTCTTGACATATTTACCAAACCATTACCTCATGAAGCATTTGAGTATCTTCGCCTAAAGCTTTGGATTCTCCCAAGTTCTCATTACAATCTTTCTCTTATCTAACTAAGCAACAACAACAACAAAAAGTGCGGCGGGGGGGGGGGGGTTGGGGAGTTGAGGTGTGTATAGATCTGCAGGATGATGGTTGTCAGGGTGAGTTACCCTTTTTCATTGATGACAAAGGGGGAGAGAATTCTATAGGATGAGGTTTCATGATCGCGGGGAGAGTACTTGTGTTTCCATCAATGCAAAAGGGGATATTATTGATCAGTGGTTGTCATTGATGTCAACCCAAGTAACACCAAGGGCTACCCCAATCTTACATGGGAATTTTGACTTGGAAAATTACTCTATTCTGAGTCAAGGATATTTTGTATGTTTTCTACTTGTCGATATGTTTTTGTTGATATATGGCATGCCACTTAATTCTTCACAGTTTGAGAGATATTTGTGTTTGAAGTTAGTAACCCAGGGTAGTGGGCTAAAACCCCATGGGGTTGTAGCATGTCACTAATCATTGGTTGTGGTCATTGAATAGTAAATAATTAATAATGTTTTAAGCTCCTAAAATCCCTCCAACATTCACTTGTTGAAGACCCTCTCAACCTAAGCATGTATATAAATTGTGACCCTCATATCCTCAACATGCAAGGATTTCGCTACTTAAAACAGGTCATCGTGGAATTTGTGCTATAACTTATTTTCTATGAAGCTTCAGATGCTAAAAAAAAAAACCCATTTGAGCCGAAATCCTAATGAATCTTGTGTTCGAATTTCAAATATTTTTTCGCTATATTTTTAGAGATATGATCTAAGGAAGTTATGGTTTTTGCAGGCTCCTGAATTTCATGTCAAACAGGTGACCTTGGGAAAATAGTCATAACTTTCCCTTTGAGTATTGGATTCAAATTTCATAAGAAGTGACAGAAATATTACGGGTTTTATTTTTTTGGATATCCTTTTCAAGAACAAAGGTTGAAGCAGTGACACGTGGCACTTCGTACAAGTTCACTCTATGGAACTAGTCTATAATCAAGTCATCATAGGAGATTGGGCATAACTATTTCTTGAAGAATCCAATATTGATAAGACCTGTGGTGTTGGAAATAAGACACAAAGGGCTACTACAAGGCACAATTTCAGACCTTGAAGATTTGAAATTACATAGATACATCAGATTCAATATTGAGCTTCTAGAAGGAAAGAAAAAGTATGCATTCAAGGATCACTGTAGTAAGGACATCACATCAACAGTCAAGGGTAAGTCTGCTACAACAAGGTTTATATGATTAGTGTTTGAATTTTAATTTTAATATCATCTCTGGGATGTGTTTCTTTAGGACTCTAAGTATTTTTTATGTATGTTTGATTGGGTTTTTTTCATATATTTTGAATGTATTTACATTTTAATTTTGAATATTTCTCTAACATATGGTTTGCAGGATAGTATAACTATTTTTTTTATATATTGGTTTGGGTCTTGTTCATTAATGCATGTGCAGGAAGGAGGACACAATAGGACAACTCGGACACATACCAGAAGGACAATGCAACACCAAAGTACCATTACTTGAAGCAAGCACAACAATACCTCAGCAGCTGCTAGTGTTCAAAGAAGCAATTTCAAGTCAAGTATCAGGTCATGTCAAAAGTTAGTATTGTAAAAATTATCATTGTAAATTGTAAAAGAGTCATTTTTGTCAAAGAGTCAATCTGCCTAGAGTTTGAGAGGCATTCTTGGGAGGTATAAGAGTGCCTATTGTGTTCTATTGTTTACTATTGGTACTGGATAAACATCAATAATAATTAAATATCAACTAATTCTTTGAAAATATTTAAAAGTGCTAATTGATAATAAATATTGATTCACCCCCCCCCCCCTCAATATTTCCAACAAGAGGAAGGACTGGTGACTCCACAACTCTCATAAAATTTTGTTACTTCCCCTTCGTATTCATATAGTGTCTATGTTTTGAAAAAATTACAAGCCCCTCATGGTTTGACAAAGACCAAAGCAAGATTTCTTAAATTGAAAGCTATAAAATTATGCATACTAGATCAAGATTTGTATTAGAAAGATGTTATTGGGATTTTTCTAAATTGTCTACTGAAAGATGAAGATGATAGGGTAATGAATTAATTTCATGCAGAGACTGTGGAGGACACTTCTATTGGAAGTCCACAACAAGTGAATTTTTAAGGGTTGGTTTTTATTGGCCTACTTTATTTGTTGATATTCATAAGAAGGTATCAATTTGTCATCAATATCAGATTTTTGAAGGCAAAAGGAAGATATTTCCTTTACCTTTGAAACCCATTTCAATTGAAAATCCTTTCCAACAATGGGGATTGGATTTCATAAGCGAAATTCTTCCTAGTACTTCAGCTCAACATAAATGGATCCTGACTCCCATTGACTACTTCACCAAATGTATTAAAGCCATTCCAACCAAACAAACAACAGATTCTATAATCATTCGGTTTTTAGAAGGTAATATACTATCCATATTTGGTTTCCCACACAAAATAATCATTGATAATGTTGATGCTTTCATCTAAAAAGATGATAGGTTTCTACAACAAATACCACATAGTGTTAGGACATTATACTACCTATTATCCTCAAGGAAATGGGTTAGATGAATCTTCTAATAAGTCTTTGGTCAAAATAATAAAGAAACTATTGCAACAAAATAACAAATCACAGCATAAGAAGTTGGTTAATTCTCTATGGGCTGACAGGATTAGTACAAAAAATTCAATTTGAATGTCACCTTTCTAGTTGGTTTATGAAACAAATGTATTTTTTCTTGTTTCTCTAGGTATTCCAGTGCTAAAAATGTTGTAGGAAATAGATATAGAACCAAATGATGCACAAAGAAGAGTAAACCAGATGATACAATTGCAGCAAACAAGAGAATAAGTCTACAATAAAACATAATTCATTCAGGATAAAATAAAAAATATTCATGATAGGAGAATCAAAGCAGATGATTTCTAGTTAAATGATATTGCTCTAAAGTGGGATGCAAGAAATGAATACAAATGAAAACATGGAAAGTTTGATCATCTATGGAAAGGCCCCTACAAGGTTGCAACTATCAGAGGAAATCATGCATTTTTGTTAGAAGATATAACTAGAGAAATAGTGGTAGGAGGGCCTCTTAATAGCAGGTTGCTCGAAAATTACTTCACTTGAAACGAAGCTGATCACAAAACACTTTATTGTATATATCATTTTGTTATTTCAAATATTTCAAGTGTGAAAGGAATTTCATTGGGAATTGAAGCTCGTGGAGAAGACCCTAAGCTTCCAGTGAGTTGCTGATAAATAGTGTAGTTATAAAATAAAAGGAAAAATACCCAATGGATAAGGCTATAGATCTGCATTGTTCTTGACACCTCACTGGGAGGTTTCCATCCTCTTTGTAGCCATTGCTAGGGTCCTGTATTTTATAGGATATATTGATGATTATATATTTATTTTTTCTGCTGTGAAAGATTGTAAATAATTATTTCATTCTGCAAATTATTTTCAAACAAAAAAAAAGAGAAAAAGGAAAAGAAAATAAAAAACAAAATGAAATAGGGGATATATAAAAAAGAGATATATATGTGAAATAAAAATATGAAAAATAAATAATAGCCCCAATGAGTGAGCTAGCTAAATTAACAGTTCAATTTCAAAAAATAGATATATATTCAAAAAATAAATTAAAAAAATGATCAAAAACCCTTATAAAAAGTGAAATATGTGATGGCAGTTCAAATGCCACATTAAGTTTATTTGTTAAAATGATTTTAATTATTTAAATCGCATAGTTTAATTGTGATTAACTTAGTTTTAATAAAGTATTTTTTGATATGACTATTTTGTCATTTTGTAATATATTTTATGCTATAATCAAAGTTCATTATCTATCTACACTTTAGATCAATAAATATAAAGATGTTTCAGAATTTATTACCTCGCGTTTAGCTGCGGGGGGGGGGGGGAATCCAACGTCGATTCTCAATCCCAATTTTAATGTCTCCCTCCTTGGCACACAGTTTACATGAAATCCTCCTCCCTCCTTCCCACCTTATAACAAAAGACAACCTCGCTATCCCACTCTTCACTCAACTCCCACCAAGTGTCATCCCCATCTCCACTCAACTCTTGCCAAGTATCATCCCCCTTTCCACTCAACTCCTGCCAAGTATCATCTCCCTCCCCACTAAACTTCTGCCAAGTGTCACATCCCCCCACACTTATCATTGACTGTTAATTTTCTGTTCGAAATATAATCATTTTTTAATTAATGGACTCACTCCATTAAACATATAATTTAAATGGTAAATGATCTCACTCTTAAATAAAGAAAAATCGCATTCAGTTGGCCTTTCCTCTGCTATTCCTTGACACTGAACGACTCAAATCTGTCACTACAACTGGTTATCAAGCCAATAGTTTTCTTTCGAAAAATTCCTGGGTAATTATAGTGTTTTATTTTCAATTCCTTTTCCAAACATGTCTTCAAAGGGTAAATCAAAAGTCACAAAGGAAAACCCTTTGCTTCCCCCTGTAATTGACCTACAACACCAGCCCTTAGTATATCAACAATATAAAATAATTGAAACCAATTGTGAATTCGATCTCTACGAACTTCACAATTGGTTGAAACAAAAATATGTTGATCTCGATGAAGAATTGAGTTTGTGGGACCCCTTCCTACCTCGATTCGTTTTTCCTCAAACATATCAATTCCAACAATTTGTCTCATGCTATCATTTTAGGTACATACCCAGTGAAAGAAAAATTGTAGCCCAAAAAAATAACATCCTTTTCAAAATTTTCCCTAATTCCATACGTCAAATGCTTCAGATCCAGAATTCAACCTCTCTGAAACCCATTTCTATGGATTCCCTCATGGAACTCTACAATAACCAATTTTTTCCCCACAGAGCCAAAATATTCGAGACATTTCTGCCTGAGAATTTCCAATTCCCAAAAACAAGCCCTCCCTATCCATATTCCATGTTTCCTGAATGACAAAACAAATCATTTCTATAGTTTCTTGTTTATTGGGCTATCAAACCGATCAATGGGTTGATGAAACCATTTTAGTTTTTATATTAGTGTTCTCAACAGAAGAAAAGCCTTCAATCATTTTTCATGACATTGAATTCATAACAAAGGTCATTCATGAACAATTCCTCAAGTTTTCAACAGAACGAGTTTTAAAACATGCTTTAGTTTTAGTTTATTTGTTCTTATTCCATCAAGTGGACATATTTCAGTTTCCGCTTCAGAAACTAGATGAACAGGGAAATGCACAGTCAGTGATTCATTGGAATTATTTGGTAAGGAAGCATGTCAATGAATTCACATTCAGTGATTATGTGGACCAATTTTTGTATAGAATTTCTTGCCTACCTAACAGTGATGCTGAAACCAAAATTGGACCTAAGATTAAGAGAATTCTACATCTTAGCGAATAAAAAAAGATAGGTGACTGGTACCTATATAAAAATTATACTGAGATTAGAGTGTATGGATGTGAATTGCCTCCATATATATTTCCTAATTTTGTTCCTATATAGTTTTTGCATTAGATTATTTTAGGCAAACGATTAATATGGATAAGTTGCACTTTATTGCAACAAAAAGGAAATTTCAGTTCAAAATCAAAACATATATTGGGCCTTTCATTTGTAATTCCAGGACAGTAGAAAAATAAGCAGATCTTCTCCTCAAACAAATTAATTTTAAACTTAGATTCACTTGGTCATGTGATCCTTTGGCGATAATTTCAAATTTGAGAGTAGATCATAAAACTACTCCCTACACTCATACTCCCATACTTGAAATTGAACAATATATGAATAAATATCAATGGCAAGAAAATAGTTTGTATGAGGCAAAAGAGTAGGTACTTTCTACTACGACATCATAGACCCCAGTGACATAAGAAAAGTAGGATAGAAGATCAAGTGAATATTTTTCCCCTTCACTTACAAATTTACAAAAAGAGGTCGAAAATCAATCCAGCATGAGAATATTTTCAGGAAGAAAATGTACAGTATACCATAGTCTAGACAGGTCCTTATGCTTCTACTCTGAATGAATACCTTTTCATAGGATCACCATCATCTTCTACTTCTCAAGAGCCACTAGAAACATCTCAAACAAGAGAATTTGTTCATGATCAAGTTGAAACAAGTATATTGAAAAATTATAAGGAAATTAAAAAGAAGAATGAAATTATGAAAGAAACAACTCATTCTCAGTTTTGGAAACAAACATATTCTTCACAACATAGACTTCTCTCAGATTTTGATACTGAGAAAGGAAAGATGTAGATAGATTTCCTTCAAGTTGTAGTTCATTTCCCTAAGACTCCAAATGAATTTAAAGAGTCTATCTTTTCTTTTAACATTGATCAAATCCATCCTATCAATCAGATGGATTTTCACAATAAAATAGATGAAAATTTCTATTCTTCTTTGACAAAGTAAAAAATGGCAGCATCCAGACTACAAGCTCCAGTCAGCAATATTCAGTCTCAACTAAAATTGGAAAAAATATCTTCTTTAGCTAAACACACTATGATAAAGTCTTTAGAATATTTAGTGATCAAACTAGGATATGATCCCAGTAATGTAAAAATCGTTGAGGATATCATTAAGAGAAATAATGTTAACATTGCAGCCCTAAAGAAGCAACTCAAACTTCCATCCATTGAAGATCCACAAACAAAGGAAGTTGGACAATTAGAAAAGGAGAAAGAATGATATGTTCAAAATTATGACTGAACAAAATGGATAGATTAAAGACATGGATATTGAAATAGAAAAACTACTAAAGGATAAGGAAAAATCAACTCAATTAGTAGTCATTCCTCTCATGGCAGTTCCAATTATAGGTACATCAGCAGCATGGACTTCTACTTCAGCATCTACTACAAGAGTGACACAGTCTACATATCTTTTAGGAGAATTAATCAGAGCAATGGAAGACTTATCTATTAGAGGGCAGGAGATTGAAAAGCTGAAAACTCAGCGTAATAATCTCCAAGAGAAAAAATTAAAACTTAATAATGCATATTTATCATAGCTTCAAAAACACATAGCCTTAACTTAGATAATTTAACTTTTATAAAATGAATATTCCATGGCACAGACAATTTCCCAAGCAAAGGAAAATATCTGGGTGGAGATAATTAAATCTATGACTGAGATTTGGCCTTCCATTGAAATTATTTTTAAGCAGGAGGAATTGGTGTAGAAATCAAAAGAGGTAATCGAGGGTATAAATAAAGGTTTGGATCATAAACCAGGTGAAGCTACTACCTTAATAAGAATTTTGAATTCAAAGACAAAGGAATAACTGGAGGAATATCATATCGCAAACAGAACAGAGACAATCCTTGAGTTAAGAGGAGTTATTACAAAGAGGAATTTAATGCTACAATTAGAGAATAAATGTCATAAATTGGAAGCTAGCATTCAAAAATTCCACAAAAAAATCAATGTACTACATCAAAAGAGGCTTCCATACTTAAAGGGAACTGGAGATAAATTATTTCAGCTAGATGATTATCAGCAAAAGTAATATTCCGTAGCAAGAGATAAATACAAGTTTTCCACCATCAAGGGAACTATTGTAGGAAAATACTCCATGGAAGGTTTAAAGTTCAACTTACTTATCAAACATGACATAAAATATTTGTTTGTAACTAAGCCCACCTTCCAAAAATATACCGAGGTGGATGAAACCTACTAAAAGTTAATCAAATTCTCCACACCAGATGAAAAAAAATGGGATAAATTTGTAGAAAATATCTAACACAACTATAATACCATGTAGAAATTATATCAATGGAATCAATCCGATCATGCAATGTACTAAAGAAAGATACAGAATCCTTCTACAATATTTGTGGAATATAAAACCCGATCACTCAATCACATGGAAGTAAGAGAAAGAAGTAAATCAATACACAACACCAGATATTCTTGGGGAAAGCAACTTCTCAAAACCCCTCCATCTTTATTGCATAATCAACCAAGGAATCATGAAACAATACAATGTATTTGTGATCACCACAACCTCATACACTCTACCAATTGTTTCACACTGATCTAGGAAAAATTGGACAAACACATATCCAACTGTGACCTATCTACTTTTCAATCCACTGAGCCATTAAACCTGTAAATGGGAAGTTGGCACTTTCTTGATTGCACAATTCATCATGGGCTTCATGTGGTTATATAACTACATCTGGGTTCTAAAATGGCGATAGTTTACTTTCCTTTGGTGTGCAATATAAAGCACGGTCTACAAAATTGGCATAATAGGCTATAAATAAGTGAATCATCGTTGTATTTGGAATCCTCACGGTGAGTTAAATATATTTTAATTCACTTCATTCACCTAGCTCATCATCTGATTAGAACCAGTTAATGATTTCTTTCAATTAATATCGATTAGCGATCCCCTCACCTTCGTTAAATATTACAAAGTTTTGAGGATAAGATTACAATCATTTTCAATTACTAAAAAATTGGTTGCACACTAATGTGTCACTAGGATCCATCTTTTTATCTTTAATGGCAGCCTAAGTCCAAACTTATGTTACGTTGTTTACGGATGAAAATTTCGTTGTTTCTGGATGAAAATTTCATTGTTTCTTGTTGCAAATTTCAACACTCCCTCTAAACAAGAAAGGAATCAATCTCTCCTGATCCAGTACCTTTGGAATGTTCTTGCATGCAACACTGCTCTAGTGTTTTTTGCACATGCAACTCTCCTAAAACTGAATAGCCTCCAAAAAAATGAATTAGTATAATGCATCTGTCATTAGAGTCTTCTGACTAGTGCAAGCTACTGCACATGTCTACTAGACTCTTTGCGATGCTGACATTTGTATCCATGCACTTTGCACTGCTACCAACTCTAATCTGGGCTCCAGTATCTGACACCTGTCACTTTGATTTATGTCTTCCTGACATTTGACTGCATGAATCTAACTGATCCTTCCTACTAATGTTGTAATGTGGGCTCCTCTTAGCTAGGTTCGATCCATGAGACACACCATCTCAGTGGACCCTGCCCAAATTTCTTCTTGGGATCACATCAGCACATCACCCCACCTCACACCTAGAGGTATAGTTGCATGTACTCCCTCTGCCCATCTAGCTTGAAATTTCCCCCTCTTGGAGGTCTCTACTTGAGTGGACTCTTCCACTCGGTCTCCTCTTTGCTTCTCCAATTGTGGAAGCTCCAAAATATTCTTAGATTGCTACTAAGGTTGCATGTTGAGAGATAATTGCTCCCTCTCAACCACCAAGTCATTAACCACTGCTTTACTCCTCAAAGCCTTACATGCATCCTCAACCTCGAGATCATGCAGGTTCTTGACTCTTAAACCGATCTGCTTCACCTATCCCGTGGCTATGTGTTTAAGGAACACCTTTCCTTTTCTAAAAAACACCTCATAACCATGGTCTTCCAATACCGCTATGGAGATAAGATTCTTCCTTAGGCCTGGAACATACAAAAAATTTGCTAGTCTGATATGGGAGCCATACACCCTCTGAAAGGTAATGGTACCTATGTCAGTCACACTATACCTCTTGTCATCTCCAAACTCTATGTTCATCTGGAGGTCCTTCTCCTCCAAGTCACTGAAGATATCTCTATTCCCCGTCATATGGTACAAGGAATTGCTGTCTAGATACCACATGCATCCCATTACAGTGTTGGCCATGCATCCAATGTGAGTAAATCAAGCTCGAATTATGAAGCCAATGCTTCACTCGCTGCAGCTGCAGGCTCCTTCTTGCTTGGCTTCTTCTATGGAAAATTCGAAGCATAGTGCCCATGCTCGTGACAGTGAAAAATTTTCACCTTTGACATGTCACGCTTCTTGACTTCTTTGTCAGTCTCAGATTTGGAATGGGAATTCCTCCCCTTCCCCTTCTTTGCCTTACCAGCCAAGGCACAATTTTCCTCATCATCAGTCTTGAGGATCCATCCCTGTTATTCCGCCAAAACTCTTCTTGTACCAAATCTGACTATAGTCGTTCCCAATCTGGTAACTTCTCCCTCCCATTCATAGAGTCCTAGTAACTATGCCAGCTCTTGGGAAGGCCTAGAAGTGCTAGGCTCACCAAGACATCATCAGCTACAGTAATCCCAACACTTCTAAGCTCATATCGACGTTGAGTGAACTTGGTCAAGTATTTATGGATTGTGTCGCCTTTCTCCATTTTGATTTTCCTAAGCTTGTCCTTAAGTGCCAAATTTATGTGGTCACTACTGCTTTGAAATAGATCTGTCAAGGCCTTCCACATAGCATATGGAGTTTACTTTCCATGGAGACTCGATAAAATATGATCTCGGACTCCCTCTAACAAGATCCTCTTTGCCTTTGCTACCTTCTTCTACCATGCATCAAGAAGTTCAGCATCTGCTGCTGCGGGCTTGGGAATATCATTATCTATGAATTCCTTCAACCAATTGTCCTCCAACACTGCCTCCATCCTGTCCTTCCATGCAATATAATTCAAACTGCCCTCGAGTGCATATCCAAGTCTCAAGCCATTGAAAAACATCTTGATCAGCTTACAGCTCCAAAGAAAGTACCCGCAAATTTGAATATTGTTCAACACAAACTCAATTTCTTCTCCACTATTGTGATTCCTAGGGCTCTGATACCATGTATAAAACCTCTAACACAACTATAATACCATTTAGAAATTATATCAATGGACTCAATCTGATCATGCAATGTACTAAAGCAAGAATATACTGAATCCTTCTACAATAATATAAAACACGATTGCTCAATCACATGCAAGTAAGAGAAAGAAGTAAATCAATACACAACACCAAATATTCCTGGGGAAAGAAACTTCTCAAAACCCCTCCATCTTTAAGGTATAATCAACCAAGGAATTATGAAACAATACAATGTATTTGTGATCACCACAACCTCATACACTCTACCTATTGTTTCACACCAATCTACGTAAAATTGGACAAACACATAGCCAATTATCAGCCTACCCTCAGCCTAACCTACTTACGCAATCCCTAGAGAATTAAACCCCTATTAAATATGAAATGCAGCCTTTCTTGATTGCACAATTCATCATGGGCTTCATGTGGTTATATAACTACATCTGGGCAGTTTGCTAAAAATGCAACTAATAGTTTACTTTCCTTGAACCTTTGTCTCAACTGAGTCTCTACCAGAATTGACATGCATTCAAATATAAATAGTGAATCATTAGTTACTTGGTAGATCACTACTGGTGAATAAAATCTATTTTAATTCACTTGATCTTCCACTAGCTCATCAAATAGTTAGAACTAGTTAAATTGATTTTAACTCAATTAATATGAGTTAATTGATCCCACTCACACCACACTAGTGCTACAACTACAACTGGACCATGTTAATAATAGAATCACTCTACATGCCTATCCTTTTCCTCAAATTGAAATTCTTGACCTAACTAAGTCTATCACACTTAGTTAATTATTACAAGTTGTTATGAGATAATATTACAATTAATTTTCCAATTTAGTTAAAAATTAGTTGCACATTAATGTGTCGCTAGGATCCATCATTGTGTGAGCTATGATCCCACACCAGTGTGTGTGTTGTTTCTGGATGCCAATTTCATTGTTTATGGATGCCAATTTCATTGTTTCTTGTTGCGAATTTCAACAAAATTATGTCAACTTCTAGAGTAAACAAGTGTTTATCTTCAACATCAAATCAACAGCCTTTCCAAGCCAAGTCAACACCATAAACCTCAAAGTCAAGGACAAAGAGCTTCAGTGGTTTTAATTTTCCTATATTGTTGTACTATTTTTGTAAACATTTTTTAGGATATTTTGTAGAGAACATTGATATTTGAAATCAAAATTTTTTTATTAGAATTGTATAAATACTTCATATATCAAAGTACAAGGGGTTGGAACTTATATGAACAAAGGGTCTATATTTTGATGTAAATTTGCGCACTCAACTGAAGTGGTCATTTCATTAATACATAAAGTTTATTCCAAGATTCCTATGTCAAGCAATTGGTGATTCTTCCTCTCATGTGAAATTGTTATTTCCCCAATTTTCCATGTGTTTTCTATCTTTAATTTTTTAAGAAGATAAAGGGTTGAATTTGTTTAAATACACTATGCTCTGGATTATAAACAATATTCATGTCTTATCTCTGATATGAAGTATAGATTTCATCTCAGTGTGCTCTATATTTAATTGATTCCTAATCATTTTCATCTTTTCCATCCCATGAATGCTCAAAAGACCCAAAAGCTTTCCTGCCTTGCCCTGTTACTGCTAAGCTGTTATTTTTGTATTTGACCATCCTAAGATTTATGAATCCATTGCACAATGGACTTTCCTTGCAAATTCAACCAAATATTTGAGAAAACCAACCTATGAAACTCATAACTAGCCTAATATCTTAAAATATATATATATATATTAGATAGAGAGATCCCTCTTTGAAGTTGGAAGGGCTAGATCTCAACTTTACAAGTGGTTTTGTGGTTACCTCTACAATTTCCTCCCAACCTAGGAAAATTATGGAGTGATAATAGGAGGAAATATCATAGATCGCAGATTGATTTTCCTTACCAGATGGCACACTTATTAGAGTGTTCAACAGACAGAATTCGGTGCATATTTTTCCAAATTATGTGACTGACAATATTTTCATGCAAGAAGTGTCATATAATCTAACCACTGGGTTTTCAGCAGCACTGCATAGGAATAAGAAAGTACCATGTCCCACTATTCCACTATAGATCAGATTATACAAGATTAAGAATATTAAATTTACAGATACTAAAGAAAAATCCATAGGAAAGTTTGAGTTCGGTACCGAAAACTTCAATCTATATGATCCGATGGAAATTTTCTAGGACCAATGTGCAAGATAATACTACAATTGGGTCAACATGAAATTTCATTGGTTGGAGGAGTATCCATAGAAGAATTGATACAACTCCTCCAGACCCCGTGATCCAATCAGTATAGTTAGGATTTCACAGGCCACTCTGAAGACGACAGAAACTCTAGAAGAAATAGCAATACAAGGCAACAGCTCGATACAAGATAAGGGAAAGAGAAATGTTGTTGACAGAACATAGGAAGAAAAAATATAGAAGATGAAAGCAGATATAATCCTCACACAAGATGCTTTGGTAGCATAAGCAAAGAGGAAGCAGATGATACAGAGAGTAGAGGAGAGCAAGAGAGAAAAACAGAGCTTGCAGGAAGCAGAACTGAGGGTGCAGAAAGTATAACAAGAACTGAGGGAAGAAAGGGATCAAAGTAGGAGAGAACAAGAGTAGAAGCAGAATCAGGAAGAAGAAGGAAGGAAAGGCACCATAGTATAAGAAACAATGCCAATATAGGTTGAATACAAAGAACTGAACCAGTCAATAGCATAGGAAGATAGCGAACAAATGCAGGATCAGGAGCTTGCTCAACAGATTGAATACTTGATTGAAGTTGCGGAAATGGGATTGGAACCATAACTACAAGATAAATATGTTGACATGATGCAAAGCACACCATCTGTCACCATTCAGTCTCCACCACCTCCAGCTACAGAGTTAGCCCTGAGAGAGGAAGGGGACATAGTTCCTCTTGATGATGATCCAATAATGGATGTGTACAATCTATCATATGATGAACTTCAGAAGAATATTGTACAAGTGTGGAGAAAGCATTTTCCAAATGATTATGCATCACTTGCATTCGTTAAAGAGAGGGTGATAGTGGCATACACCAATATTAATACAAATTCCATTTTCGAATCCAACTTGGCCTTCATGGGTGTAGCGAAAATAAACACTCAGTATTTGGCAGTCAAGAATAAGAAGTTAGTAAAACAAATACAGGCTTCCCGAAAAGCGATAGAACATATCTGCACAATAGCACTGAATGCAGTGTCCGCACAAGTCTACTTGGAGCAAATGAGAGCAACGATACTTAGTGAATTATCAACATTTGGAGAGACCATGTGGGACCTCTATGAGGAGCTCATGACCGTACATGAGGCATTTTTATGCTTGCATCGCTTGCAACAGAAAAGCAAAGAATTTTTCAAAACTCTTAAGAATATGCAAGCTTCCATCACCACCATGCAAGAATGGAAAATGTGATACAAAGGGGCATCACTTACCTTAGTGAAGAAAATGAAGTTGCAAGTAGAGCTAGAGAAAGCAAGATTTTGGATGTTGATCCAGAATGTAGTGTCCCTTCTTGGTGAGATAGCTTTGATGACACTTAGAGATGGTGATTTTGATATAATGATATAATATTATGCATGCAGACTTATGTACATGCTTATATACTATAGACCTGGTTTGGGTCACTTGGTTGTCGTGTGCTTATGATCATATCTATGGTTGTGTGTATAAGAACTAATTATGGTTAAGAGCATATTAGCGATGTTTTCAATTTTGGTATCCTATTTCGGTCTTAGATGTATGACATGGATGATGATCTATGATAATGGAGACACGGATCCATGGATGATCATGGTAATATGGAACATATGGTTAATTATTATCTGTGGATGATACATGATTTTTATTATTATATGTGCTTAATATCGTACTAAGCATGATGTGGCACGGGACTTGGTCACTACCAACAAGGATGCTCGACTTATAAATGACTATGGAAGTAATTTATCTAAAACCAAAATGTCTGTGGAAGTCATGCACAATCTGTGGTAAAATGTGAATAATTTAATTATGAAATTCATTTGATTCCCTTGATATATGAGATTGTGATGTGTGCAGGTCTTGTAAGAAAACCTTACCACCGAACCATCAAATGGGTATGAGCTCACAATCAGTACCTTAAGGTGAAGCGTGGAGTTTCAAAGCAGAGTAGATGAGAAGCCATGAAAATTAAGGTGCAGAGTCCTAAATCCATGAAAGATAAAGACATGGAGTCTTGGATCTAAAATTAAATGTTTAGGGCGTGGAGTCCTGAATATTTGAAAAGATCAAGGCATGGAATCTTGGATCTTTAGAGTAGATCAGGGCGCAGAGTCCTCAATATACTAAGGCACAGAGATGCATGCGATAGGGATGTGGAATCCCTATTCTCCAGAATAAAAATACCACTCATGGGCAGCTCAGGGATGAATTTCCTTAATAAAATCTCATTCCTAACAATTTTGGAGTGACTTTCTAAAAATAGAAAGTCATGTCTACCATTTCAAGTATGACTTTCCAAAAATAGTAAATCACCTCCAATCAATGGGTAATCAAGTATACTTGAAGGAAAATCACTTAACTTATGATTAATCAATCATAATAGTTCTATATTGACTTAATCCTCAATATTATTAATATTATTATTATCTTTTATGAGACTATGATATTATTATTAAAAGGGAATTATATCTCCTCAATCACTTCACACCTCTCTCCTTGATTATTCTCATAGCTCTATTTAAATCTCTCTCTCTCTTTTAATAATACATTACACTATATTTTAAGCACTCATTAAAGAATGGCATATTCCTCTTACACTCATTAAAGACATGTCATAAAAGATTCCTCTTACACTCTCTTTAATGCATATGTTATACTCTCCTTAACTAAGGCATGCATACCTCTCCTTAATGGCATGACTTACACTCATCTAAATGGAATACAAGGCATGCATATTACTCCTCTTTTATGACAAGAAATTTTTGCTCCTCCTATACATGTGCCTCATGTATTCTCACTTGAGGGGAGGGCATGGTGATACCAAGAGTTGGAGATATTTGAAAAAAAAAATATGAGAGGGAGAGACTTAGAGAGTAGCCAATTTATTTTGAAATGAATTTTAAATTCCTAAAATAAATTACTAAGTAGCTATACATGGTGGATCTGACCATGAGTGGTGTTGGGAGGAATTGAAACTTATCTTCCTCAACTTTACTTGGATATCTCTCTACTGCTATATTTTGGTATTTTTTGTGAGATTTTACATCTCGGGGGTTGCAAGGGGAGGAGTTCTCCCTGGATATGGTTGGGTGGAAAACTGGATGGTTCAAATGAGTTGGTTAAGGGATCAAAGGTGGGTCATATTCTCAACGATTGGAGCTGAATATCTCTTCAGGTATAATTTCCATTGTCTTAAAATTATAGTATAGATTTATCATAAAATAAAAAGTAGAAATTTAAATTGTTGTAAGCATCTAATTTTGGTTTAAAATTAAGTTACCTAGAATATTATTGATTCGTTAAAAATGAAGACTAGATCAGTCTATATGTATGGATGTTTAGATCCCAATATTGGAGTTATTATTGGTGTAGTTTATGGTACTAATCTTGGCATTGTAGCATTAAGAAAGGAAAGCCAAATATTGTTGAAGGTAATTGCAATAAATAAATTCCAAAGGACTTGGGTAAGTGTTTCAGGATTTATGGTTTTGTTTCAAGTAATTATATGCATGTTTTAGAAAGGGCTTCAGGATATTTTGCAAAGTGTTTGACAAAATCCCTGAATTAGAAATGTTATTATTTTATTTTATTTTTACCATTATGCATGGCTAAGTGCTAACTTGCAGCTTACACTAGAAGTAAGAAAATGGACATGCACCCAAAATATACTTGGAGGAATTACATAATCAACCCTTAAAAGAAAATGCAAAATAATGGCAACTAAAATATGGTTTGGAAGATCAAATTCTTGAGGTAAGTTTGAGGTAAATTTCAGTTATGGCTAATGTTTCATATTCTTATCAATAACTCAATGTTTTTTTATTCAAGTTTTTGTAATAGTACTATCAAAATTTTGACAAATAGCCTTAATGGTTGTAGCATTCATGGTTGCCATGTGTTTGTCAAATTGTAGCAGTGGGTGCAATAAGCTTGTCAAATAATGTCAAGTGAATTAGCTTGTGGGTTGTAAAATGTTTCAAGAACTCATATGGTGGATTTATAAATGTCTGAATTCAATGAGCATATCTTAGTAGCATAAATTTTGGTTGTTTTTCCTCATGTAGAGCTATAGTTGAAAGTTTTCACTCCATGTGTTTGACAAAAGTCGTAAATGAAACATTAAGGATATAACGTTTTTGTTTTTTTAAGAATCACATTCCTAGGCTTTTTTAATGCGATTCAGCCCAACATCAGGGGGTATTCATGCCATAAGAACTTGTAACCCCTGATTTGATTCCAAACACGTACTTTTTAGAAACCAAATCATAAATCTGGGCGATTTTGCAGATTGCTGTTGTGAGTCATGTGCGCCTGTTTTTGAGTTTCTAATGAAAGACTGAGATTATTTAGTCCCTATTTTAGGATTTCAACATTTAAAGTTTAAATTTCTGAATTATGAGATAAATATGTTGAAGATGAATCTTAAATTCATTGTTTCCAAGTGTTTGACAAAATGCCTCAATGGCTTTTGATTGCATGCTTGCAAAGTTTTTATCATAAGGCCTCAATCACTGTAGATTGCATGTTTGCAAAATGTTTGTCAAAAGTACTGAATGTCTGTAGCTTTTGTGGATATAAATTGTTAGTATAAAAGTCTTAGTTACTATAGATTTTATGTACTAGAAATTATAAATAGACTATTTAATGGGTGTAGCTTCCTAGGTCTGCAAGTTTTTGGTATGAATGTGAAAATGAATTTAATAATTTGTTGAAGTGTGAATAGATAATATGATAGTTGTTGCTTTTATTTTCAAAAAAAAAAAAAGAGAATTATTGATTAATGTTTCCTTAACTTATCTATATTATTGATGGTTGGTAAGGTGGGACATTACACAAAACAATAAGCAGCTCACACCTTTCATTGGAAATATCCAGGCCTCTTATGTATGGTTGTACAACAATTTTGATTTCATGGTGATAACCCACAAGATTCCATTAGTAGGCTCACTCATCGAAGCTAAATGCAAACATCAATTTAGGCATGACATCAAAGAGTACTTGGAGTAGCTAAAATAGATTTCCAGCAAGGGGGATTTGGAGATGAATAGACAGAACATGCATAAATACATCGGTGGCCCTATCCAGATCAGAAAATTGTTGCTCCTACTTGAGAAATAAGTTAAGACTGGTTCCAAATCATTATACCCATATGCTATGGAGTCTAGAGTCCGTTTCCAGCTAGACACCATCACGTACTTTGGGGATGTCATCACATAGTATTGATATTGGCATCAATATGTGACTGAGAATTATCAAGTAGAAGTTGTTGAGCTAGAGTTTTCCCAAACTCAAGCATCATAGTGTTTTGTCTTATTAGTTTGTCAAGTTGTCTCTACCCTATTTTGTCTCATATGGGTATGAGTGGAAAATGTAATATTATTTGTAAACGTGAAATTCCAAGTGTCCATATTGGAATATGAAGAGTCATAATGTAAGAAGTTGAATATTCATGAGGGGAGTCCAAGGGTCACAAGGGGCATGTGAAGATTAACCCCCCCCCCCCCCCCCATTTGTTATAAATATATCCTCATAACTCATGTAAGGGGCTTTTGGGAGCCCAGCTCTTGGCTAGGCTTAGGCTTAGGAAGAGCTTGGGATTTTTGTGAGAGCCTTGGATTCTCCATAGCGTAGAGGGATTTTACTTCTTTGGAGGAGCAGGTGTTGTTGATTTTATGTTCCACTATTGGGGTAAGTGGTTTGTCGATGGTGTATGTATGATTGGAACTATCAATTTTAATAAAAAATAGTCAACACACTTTCATGCATATGTTGTGGATATAGTAGGACTATTCTTGTTGTATTTGAAATATATGTTATTTGACTTACGCATATGCTTATGAAATATTTCGTTTTCATTTGTATGAATCTTGTTGGATACATGTTGATGTATTAATTCATCACCTTAAGTTGTGGAATATTCCACATTTTAGTTCTTGTGATGCAATTATGCTCGTGTGTTCCTTCCAAATTGTGTACTATTACAGGCTTCTAAGGGGTGCACTTCATTTTCCCTTCGTATGTTGGAACCTTCATGTATCGCACTTGACTTTCTGCAGGGTCACACACTTGTTCTCACCAATTAAATCGTGCAACACTATATGCATTTTGCAAACCAAGGGAGATCATTAACACCCCACTATTGAGAATCCTACTCCAAATGGTGTGAGGTGTAGTTGGGGCTTCATATCAGGGAGATCCCCTAAATTTTGGTGGGTCTAGCACCATCAATATTTCTAGTGCTATAAGGAGGGCCAGATAACAAGTTGAGCCCTTGAAGTCTATTTTGAATTTTTGAACTCATCTAATGACTTCTCCCAAAATCATAACCTCGACACGTTTTTCCATAAACGCAAATCTAAAATTGTTTGCATGAATTTTTGATGACTTATCAAATCTCAAATTTAATGCCAAGGCTGAAAAAACCTTATTTGAGCACACTACTCATTTCCTTGATTTCTACATAAAACACAACATCCACTGTGAGGATGTTGGTTGTAGGCTATTCATTGTCACGTTCAAAGGGCGCGTAAGGGAATGGTGTCACACATTACCTGATGCCTCCATACACACTTTCGAACATCTTGTCATGGAATTGTTTCGCGCTTGGGATATGTATAATCATACAATTATGTGCAAGAAAATTTTGAATTTGTGAAAATAACTTGATGAATCACTTGAGTATTTTCATAATCGTTTCATTCAAATTTGTTTAGAATTCCTGGAGATTAAGATGATTGGCCTTTATTTTAAGGAGATTTAAATATCGTTTTCACATTTCATAAAATCCACACGAACTTGAATATTTTTAACCTCTCCCAACATACCTCAGTATTAGAGCTTCTAAATCTGTGACGGACAAGGTTGTTGTTCCAATTTACCCTCCATCCCCTTCTTATAAAACAGTTCTAGTTCCACAGGTTGAGTTGGGAGAGATTGAGAATTCATTCGTTAATCTACCACCATCTCTTCCTACCCCACATACTCTGAATTTCAGTGAAATTTTGGACTGTGAATCTGATGGTTACGATAAATTTTATCTCCTCGTCCTTCATCCTTTGGTCCCTCTGATCCTCCATATTATGAGTTTTTTCATTCACCTATTTCGAATCTCTCTTATGATGCTCATGAGGATCAATTGTTGGATGGATTCGGTGTTGAGAAACCAACATGCGATATCATTTACAACGACAATGTGTGGGATCCCATAGTTGAACAAGAATCTGCGATGAAGGATTACTTTCTTCCTTCCGCACCTCTTCTGCATTACCCCAACATTTTCCACGATTCTATCATCCCTATTCAATCTTGTGAAAAAACAGTTATTGATGATATTACTACTTCCCATCATTATTAGAACATGTGGAACATCAATTTGTCATCTGAATACAGAGAAGATGAATCTTCCCTTGTTGCTTTCCCCAATATCTCATCTCATATTGTTGAAAATATGGAGGGTGAAATTTATCGTTTTTCATCTTCCCCTCTTTATGATTCATAAGATCATGAGAATGCTCTATTTGTGATCTTTAACTTTCCAATCGTGGCTGTCATGACCATTTCATTAATTCATTTGGTCACAATCTTGATTCGCCTACTCTTGATTTTTCAAAGCCACCGATCTTTGATGATCCATCATCTCATGAATTGGAACTTACCCAAGCTATTGAGGCACTTCATCCCAAGATGGTGGTTATGTCAGGTTCTCGTAGTCTTGAGGTTAGTTCCACTTTCGATCATAATAGTGTTGAATCATTTGAGGCTCCTCATCACTATATCGCACATATCGAAAATAAATTTGTCTCACAATTTTTGCATCCTCCACCTATATCACATGATCCTATTGCTTAGTCATTGGAGGACTCGTACATGGCGAGCTCGGTGGAAAAATGAAAGTTTTCTTCTTTCTTTATGTTCACCTGTTTATGCAGTTTGAGAGTTTTTTTTCATGTCTTTGACTCGTGATGTGTTGAAACACCATGATACAACCAAAAAAAAAAATTCATGCGCTTTTCATTCTTATTTTTCTGCATATACTTTCAAACTTCGAATGTTTTGGTTTGTATCGTTTTATCTTTGTTGTTTACTATTATTCCTGAATATATTTCTTGACATGCGTTCCCTCACCTACATAGGCCAGCCAATGCACTAGTGGTTGCATTGGAAGTATCACTTCACATGAGTTTGGCCTATGCTTTGTTTAGGGTAGAAGTAGGAGTAGTTTTTGCTTTTCTTAGTTGTTTTCTTTGATTTGATTTACTTTGACTTGTGTTTCTCTATGAATCTTTCTTTTTGGTTCGTTTATTTTCAGTTATAGGATAGCTTTTGCATGAGACCGTGTTGGACTGCTGAAGAAAGCATGGTAAATCCAAGAGGAAGTTGCACTACTATCAATGCTTGGTTTCCTATCTATTCCCTCTCTTTGTGTAAATATTGCATTATTTTAGTAGGTGGTACTCTGACGGAAAATATGTTCCTTATTAGAGAAAAATGTATTGAAATCATGATGTTTGAAATTTAACTAGTACTGCCTACTCTAATCGATTTTACCTTTTTGGTTAATCCTTTTAAACCAAGTCGAGTAGCGCAAGGAAGGGAGGAAAAACTTAACAAGTATGTCAGAGGTGTATAAACATCCTTCTCTAAAATGACAACCTCTTTTCTCTCAATAAGGCAGGATCCCTCTTCCACCCCATGAAACAAATAAGTTCCTATGCACATTTATTTGAACACAAAAAATGAAAAAAATAAAATAAAGGGTGAAAGAAGAGAAAGGCTTCCTATGCAAAGTGGTGAAGCAAGAAACTCTGCAGGAGTATTGTCTAGGCTCGCTGGAAGAAGATAAATATTTGTTTTCCTACAGTGACTCTGTCGAGGTGCTGTCCAGGCCTGTTGGCAGTGGAGCAACACCAGAGATAAAAAGTAAGACTCTGACAATTTATTTACTTGTGCATTTATATACTCCTCATCCCCAATCGAAACAACTCAATTTTACTTGGCTTGGTTAGTGTGCCACCGATAAAGAGAATGGAAGGAACTATGTCTTTAACTCATAATAAGTGAAGAATTTGTGGTACTCAATGAATTGAATAATACTTCAGGAAGGATTAGACCAATTTTTCACGAGAAAATATTAATTCATAGAGTTGGATTTCTACCTGTGTCGCCAATGTTGTAACGACTACAACCACCCTCCAAAATTTTTCCTATGCTTATATTTTGGAGCCTAAACTTCTACTCACAAGAGCTTATCTTGCAATTTTATCAAGTATTCGTGTTTTGATTGAGACTTATCCTTTTCATCTATACTTGTGTTCACTTGTTTTCACACTTAGCTAATAATTCTAATTCACAAGTTAACCTCCTTATTATACGTCACTTTGGGCATCATTCCCAATGACCTGGTCAAACTGGACTTCATCCCTAGGACTAATGCAATAGGATCTATCATCCCCTATCATTTCAGTTGCTACATGCCCTAAGACAAAAACAAACTATTCATGACTTCTATTGCAAGGTTTCTAAGGGTTGAAGTATATTTTATATCACTTATGAGCTCACCATCGCATCCTCTCAAGGGACTAACTATTGTGCATATGCAGTTACCTCCATTCAATGGTTCTTTGTAAAGCACTTCCTGAAATTTAAGAGTGTGTTGGTCAAATGGGAGAAAAATTCTCATTGTTCCAGAATCTTCACATTGCCAGTGCCTTCTAGAAGAGTCCATATGTGTCAAAATTTGAATCCATGTGTCCATATAACACCTCTAAGATTGGGAACATGTATTTCCTATTATTAGAAAGTCATTGACTGAGAAACTACCTTCAGTTTCCCTATAAATTGAACACAAATCCTAGTGCTAGAAAAGAAAGAAATTTGGTAAATAAATGTTTTGGATTCTCAATTGAGTGTGTGATAAGAGTGATATGTTGCTGGTGAGATGTTTATTATGATGAGGCTGGGATGAATATTGGAGCTAGTGACATCAAATTGATCACTGGTTGTAACCTCCCCCTTCTATCCATTAATAAATATTGTTGTTCATTTTTCCATATATGTATCTGCTAATGTTTCTACTTTTCATATGATGGATCCTTAACTGATATATATGTTTCATGTTTAATCAATTTAACGGATTAAGATAAATAGACACCTGTATATTTCAATGTCTTTGTTGTTTAGTGTTTATACTTGCAGGAACTAGTCTGGTGATCTAAGTTGGATTGGAAGCTACAACAAGAGTGACAGAAGGAGAATAGGAAGCACTTGGATCACAAGTAGGTTCCTCTATCTTTTTGTATGTTTATTTACTCTTAGAGAAAGTTTCTGCAAAGTCTTTGATCTGTTGTTATAAATGCATAACACCACATTAAGGGAATGTGTTTTATCCGTAATTCACAATTCCACATAACAAATTGGCGACTCCACTAGGTTGTTTCCTTATCATTACTGGTGTTTTTGCCTCTACTTATCCACCTAGTATCATCTCCTGTCAAATATTAGACTTTTGAATCAAAGAATTGCATTAGAAGTGTGTTATGTAGCTTGAATTTTGAATCTCTGTTGCACCCAATGCATTTTTGGTCAAGACACAATGCTTTGCATAGCACTGCCTCCCATTCAAGGGTGCTTTGAAACACACAGTCGCCCTTTAGATACTGTGTTTCCCCCTTAGCCAACCAAATTCCCTTTGAATTTTTCATTGCCATCATACTCAGCCTTTTGTTTGTTGTGTTTTCAATTATCTGATATGTCATAGAGACCAATGAATTTACCTAATTCTTCCTCCTCTGAAAAGGATGTTTGTTCAATGTCTTTTTAAGTTTTTTTCTTTATCATTGACAAATGAAATTCAAAATATTTTATTTCTGCATTATATCCATTTGTTTTTGTAAAGGAAATTGACGTTAAATTCTTCATTTCCTGTAGAAAAAATTGTAGTTTCATTCTTCGTTTTTCCTAAAAGATAAATTGTTGTTAGATTCATCACTTCTCAAAGAAGAAAGCATTTTTTTTTTGTTGATTTGATGTGTATAGTTTCCTTTTTTTCATTAAAATTAATGGGACTAAAAAGAAAAACATGCATTTGCATATAGTGAATTTTTTGTTTTGCATAGGAACAAATTAGGAAAGATGCATATTAGTTTGTGCTCTTTGTTGTTTGCTCTCAAAACTAATTGCTCTTTCCCCTTAGTAGCTAGGATTTTTATTGAAAAAGCTAAAATTGAAAAGTTTGCTTATCATTTTAGTTTGCATTTTAGGAATTTCCATCACATCATCGTGGTGAACCTTGAAAGGAAAATTTATAAACAAGATCAACTTAAAATTTACATCAATTTACCTAAAAAAGCATTGGAACCATAACGATAACATTTAAAAGGTCTAGGCTAAAGACGTGTTCCTGCATTGTTAAACATAGAAGCTGTTGTTAATTATCGGCGATACATTATGAGTTTGATACCTCACTCCACATACGTAAGTATATTGTATCTCGTCCACGTACCTTCGGGTATATCGAACGGTGTTATAGTACGAAAAGTATAAAAGGGTGCTCTCTCTGTGCGGTTTCGCATTAGACAGTGCTAATACGTACTTGGGCCTCCACATACCTTCGGATATATTTGGGAGGACAAATTTAGGTTGCTATCCATCCATAGTGAACCGAGTCGACCGCATTGTAAATTGTGATACACCGAACATAGCATTCAGGGAGATTGCATGCACGTACTTCTTGGTTCACCAGGAGGTATTCTGCAGTTCACAGTTTCTTGATAAACCTTTTGCCTAGAATTACCCTTTTATTTTTTTTATTTTTATTTTGTCATAAAATAAATCAGTCATCATGGCAGAAGAACATCCCTTTCCCTATCGTTCGCGTAGAATAGCAGTGAAACCACCTTTACCACTAAGAGCCACTTCTAGTCGGCGAAGGTGACATCAATCTACAAAAACTAGTACTATCAATACTTCTAGTCTGACATCGTCCTCATATATACCAAAGTTGGCACAAGTTTTTTCTAGAAATCCTGGTTCATATAATGTTGTCGAAACAGAGTCCTCATAGCTACCCGTGGTCATGATCCATCCAATCAGTGAGCATTTCCATACTTCAAGTTGATCATAGCTTCCTCATGAAATTGATCTCCTTGTTATTATACAAAATTTACCTTCAGGTTATCTTCTTACACTTTCTACCTCTTAATCCCAATATGAAATAAAATTTGACTTCATAATTGCTATATATCATATGTTGAGCTTGTCTCAACATCCTTCATATATACCTGCAATATCCTTCTAGGTAGCAAAACAATTAAAAACAGACGTACCCAATCATGATGACACTTTTATCCAAGCATCAACATCCTCATGGTCCATCTCCACTCGAATCTTCCTTCATGCATTAGAGTGACCAAGGATCAAACTTGACTACCAAGTAAGAAATTTCTATTGTATATTACACTAAATGTTAATCATTATTCTACATAATCTAGAGTAAGTCAAATTATTCCTTTTAAACATCACATAATCATATTAATCATATTCCAAGATTTTGTACACATTATTCAAGAGTTATTTTCAATATGTATTCCTATGCTCTTATTCCATCATCTAGCTATAAGACCTACAAGGAGCCTGCAACCTGGCCAATTTCATTCCTCCATCCCTTAAGAGTATTGTTTCCATAATATATTGATTGTATACTAACCTTTTCATAATGCTTCTTCCAAGAACCTTCTAAGATTATGGTTCTAATAGGATCATGATGATCCACTTTATCAAAATGACTACCTCTAACATAATGTTAGATAATACTTGGATGAATATTATGTAAAAATGGTCCCAATATTCTCAATGTTCAAAACCCTAGTAGATGATTCATACAAAGAAAATAAAACCTACTATCATATTCTTTTATCTATGATTCCATATAAAATAAAAACTCTTATAGAGTAAACAATAATGCTTTCTATACTAATGGAAAGACCAACTTCATAAAGAACCTGATAGAGAGGACGCCTTCCTTAATAGTATAGATCTTTGACATCTTATTTCTTCAGCTTCTTCTCAGATTATCCCACTTATTCAGTTGTGTGAGCTTCAATGCTTTCCTTGCTCTTGTTGTTTTACTTGTTTGTACAATCTCGCTTATTACATCCAAAGAATTGAACATTGGATATATCAGGCTTCTTCTTGGACTTTCCAAAATTTCTCTTCTTTAGCTTCTTAATTCTAACAATGAAGGCTTCAGATTGTTAATCTGATTCAATTTCATCATTTTCCTTGATCTTAGTCTCTTCCAAAATGTATTGAGCCCACAACTCATAAAAATGAGTTGAATATTTTTTAGAGTAGATCCTCATTTCAAAACTGCTCCATTTTGGCGGTAAAGCATTCAGTACACATATGGTCATCTCAGAGTATATTGTCTCCCCAAGCCCCTACAACTGATATCTTATTTGAGAAATAGTCATTATAAAGGAGGTCATTTCCTCATCCTTTGATTTCTTCATCTTATATACTTTATTCATCGAAGACATATTTTGTTTTGATGTACTTATAGAATACAAATTCACTAGATTTTCATACATAGCCTTAGAAGTCTTTAATTAGAAAAAAATGGACCACGTTGATCCTTAATGGACTCAAAAATGATTCTATGTGCCCTTACTTCCCCCTTCTTATATATTTTTAGTTCTTGAGTCTTGTATTTTCTAGGTTCACTAATTTTCACCAAGAACATATTCCATTACTTCATTCTTTGTAAGTGTCATATCAATCATTTTCTTCCACGCCTGGAAATTTTCTAAGTGAATGAGCTTATTAATTTCATTGCATAAATAATCCATATGACCTTTAGATTCAAACATATAGTAATAATATGATACTTACGTGTCCACCAAGAGTCTTTCCTTATTTGATGATGTCTCCAACTATCTCAAGGCTTTCAATATCTTCAAGGAGATTTCAATAACAACTTCCAAAAGTTATGATACTGAAATCCTTTAACATTTGCTTCAAGGATGACTTACAATAATCCTTCAAATAGATATTTTCCCAAGAGAGAACAACAACCTTATTGTATTCTTCCCCTTCAGAATTTCCTTTTATGATATCTTGCTGCGGTACATCATAAGTGATTCCCCTTAGCGAACCATTCTTGTTTCCACAAGATGATCCTTCTAGTTTCCTTCTATATTTCACCTTATCTTTGATACTATGTTAGAAAATGCAATGTGGAAACTATTAATTCAAATTTTCCTTAACCTTAATACTTGCTTGTGAACTTTATTATTCTTCTTATGTTTCTTTGTTATATACTTTTCATCAAACAAATATCAAGAGAAAAACAGTAAAGAAAATGGGCAAATATATTAGGCTTTAAGCCAGGGAAAAAAACCCTCCAAGGTAAAACCCAAAAAACTCTTCTCTTATTATATAATTTGCTTCAAATGAGACAACAAAGAACCAAACCCTAGAACAAGTCCTCCTCCAAGTACCGATTCATCCCTTCCAATAGAATCAGATCACCACAACTCAATCCTATATCAACTAGCTTCTAGCTGCAACTTAGACCACAATTCAACTTACCTAAAGTTGTTGTAGAAAGCCTAATTCAACTTCTTCAAGAGATCATTATTTGAGAAAGACATATCCTTCCAAGGTCAACGAATTCAAAACAAAATATTTCCTCTCCTAATCAAATTTATACTGTAACCCATCCTACTGCAACTCAAACCTATAATTTTAGCCTTCCTGGAACCTGCAAAATCCAAATTCTTCACACATGTGAGAGAGATAAAGCCCAAAAACAAATTTTCTTACTTCTTTTCATCTTCTAGACCTTCATTGTTCTTTTCTTCTTGCTTCCTAGCTACATATTGAACTTCCTTTCTTGATATCGAACTTGTGAGTGAGTGAGTTCCAAATGAGATCGAAATTGCTTCTATTTGTAGCCTTTTTAAGGTGTCGAATTCCCTCCTTCAGGTAAAATTGTACATTGGATGTTTCTAGGACTTTATAGACTCAAAATAAATTATTTTTCAAGGTCCAATTTTCTCGGAAGGGTCTTATAATCATGATGTTGACTCTCTTGACTCATGACAATAAATCTTATGACCTAACAAACCATAGAAGCATGAAGAACATGCTTTTACCTAGAAGACCATCAATAATGAGAATTAAACCCATGCTTTAAACTAAAAAATATATATTTTCTTCTTTGTTTGTTACATAAGATACATATTGAAATTAGTAAAACAAAAATTATGAAGACGGAAACTAGTTATGTTTCCAACAAACATAGGAGTGTGTGCAAGGAAATATAGAAACATGTGTGAGGGTGTCAGAAGAAGCAAACATGCAAGAAGAATAGAGGAAAAAACTCATGGAGGGTGTGAGAGAAAAGTAGAGATGGAGATAGACATAGAAAGTGATAGAGTGAAGGTTTCCCTCTATGTACTTACTAGTAGACAACTAAGGAACCATCCAAATAATTTGGGTAGGCTCTGGGCTTAACAATATTTGATAAAATTGATGAGCTTAATTTGATGAAGGAGAATGGCCTTCATGATCCCACCTCGTAATATTGAGTGAAAAAAATCGTCATGGTTTATTAGTCTGTATTGGGGTTGGCCAACTATAAGAAAGACTATTTTCTAGGTAAGCCTATGATGGGGTGGAATGTGGCTCATCCTTCATAAGATGTAGGAAAGTAATGATATTGATTATAAAAGTTCCTTTTATGGACTTCAGATAAATAATGTAAATCATGTTCAATGAAGTAGAAATGACGTTAATAAGTTATGTATATTTATGTGTCTATTTTTTTAATGGACATTACCGTTTATGTGATACCTATTTATGATATGGAATGATAAATTTGTTGGTGATGGATATGAAATGTTCACATGTATACCTATTGATCTTAGTGTGTGCTTATAATGTTCTTTAAAGCCTTAATATGAATGATGGATATCCAACATAGCTAGTTAGCTGCAAAAGAATCTTAGTGAGTCTCAATCAAGGAGCTTGGTCTACTGTAGATAGGTTAGAGAAGCTCTAAGTTTTTTATGGTGACTAGAAGGTATTTTGATGACATGGACTTAGATGTAAGAGTAAAATCCTTGTTTATGGAGTAGAGACTCAAAGGAAGGATTCTTCATATAACATATAAGGAAAAGTGTTATAGAATTCACTGAAGAAATATTAAGCTGGTTGGAATTAAGTGATTTGAAGGCCTCATATGAGGGTAAACTTTGAACAATGACCTCTTTTGACTACTTCAAGAAGGGCCTAGTATGTGTTAGTGAGAAGGAGGATATTGTATGCCTTCATGGTTAATGATAACCTTTACAGCTTCAGAAATATTCTAGTAGTCTGTTTCCTTATCAAAGTCTCTTTCAGTCCTTTAGATAGGTTGAGGCATTCCCTCTGTTTTCCTGATTTTCCTTAGTTTCAAAAGGGTTATAAATTTAAACTTTCATTCTACTATATTAAATCTAATTAAGGGGATAGGTATGTTACACCAACCATACACATGGATGGATAGTAGGGAATTGGATAAAAGCACTCTTTAGAGGATAATTGATGGATGCAAGGTGAATGCTTTGATAGAAAGCTCCACCAACCATACATGTGGGTAGCTAATGGAAAGTTGGGGATGAAGGCATTGGAAGGCTAGCTGTAGAAATTATACAAGCAATATGTATACCAATGGATTCAATCTGATTGACATGTGATATGTTAAATAAATATACTAAATCCTTCTACAGATTAATTGCGGAAAATAAACATGATCGCACAATCACACCAAGTAAAAGAAAGAAGCAAATCAATCCACAACACATATATTTTTCCTGGGGAAAGCTTTCTGCTCAAAACCTCTCTATCTTCTATTGTATATTCATCCAAGGAATCTTGAAACAATTACAATGCACTCTTCTCACAAGAGTCTGATGCGCTCTCACAACAGTCTCACATTGATCCGGACAAAATCAACCAACACTTAGCTAATTTCCTGCCTCTGCTCAGCCTGCCTTGCTTGCGCAATTCCTATAGAATTAAATCCCTATTCTTTAGGAATTTCAACCTTCCAAAACTGTACAATGCTCATGGGTAATCCTATGGTTGTATTACTGCATGCGGACAATTTTCTAATAATACAACTATAGTTAACATCCCTTTAACCTCTGTCTCAATTGGGTCTTCATCAGAACTGACATGCATGGAAATATTAATAGTAAATCATTAGTTACTTGATAGATCATTGCATGTGAATTAAATCTAATTTAATACACTTGACCTCTCATTAGTGCAACAATTAGTTACAAATAGTTAAACTGATTTTGACTCAATTAATTGAGCTAACTGATTTCTCATGCATTAAACTAATGCACTAACTGCAACTTGGACTCAAAAATAAACATAATAACTCTGCAAGCCTCACCAACCACCCTCAACTCGGAATTAATGAGCTAACAAAGTTTATAACACTCAGATAACTATTACAAGTGATTATGAGATAAGATTACAATTTATTGTCCAATTTAATTAAGGGAAAATTAAATTAGACACACATTTCTTGTTGACTTTTCAACACTAGTTGTCGCGTGGAAGCAAAATGTTTGATAGAAAAATCTCCATGATTTTTCCACATGGATAGATGGTAGTGAATCAAAGAAAGGAGTTATTAAAGAACTATGCGTGCTAGGGGAGAGGTCTTATAGAGGAAGTGTTGTTAACTCTACACGTGGATGATTAGCAATGCATTGGATGATCAACTATTGGAACACTTAAGAGGGACTTGAGGAAAGGTTGTAAACCAAGAATGAGCTAGATTGAAAGTAAATGGTTGGCAAGGTAGTGAAGCTAAATATTGAAGGAATTGATGGCCAGTGCTACTTATGCTTCAAAACACTTCAAGCTAGGAAAAGACATAAACTAAATGACATGGGTTCATGTAGGGGGCTCAATAGCACATTACAAATGACACATTAATATCATGTTGGTCAATTAAAAATTCAATGAAAATCACAAAAAAAAGTGGTAACCGAGAAAATGTTGAAGCGACATAGTTTTCTTAGGTCTATGAGGCTTTAAAAAATGGTGTTTCAATAGAAACTTCAATTGAATTCTTTGAAATCCATGGTATGAGAACTCATCAATCAAAAGTAGATTCTCTAGTAACATAGCATAATGAACTTTCAACAATTCCTCTTGGCCTTTCACTAGCATTGATCCATAATGCACATAGTGATGGAAAGTAGTGCAACCTACCATAAGATCTAGGATCAAAGGATGTCAACATTGAAAATACCATATACCCAGGCTCCCTTGTTGACCTCTGAAATTTTGTTTGGCATGTTAATTTTGGATATGGTTGGGCATTTAGCTCATGTTTTCTCCCTTTTAGTGCACTTGGTATCTATCTATGTATCCTATCTTGTAAGCTATTAGATTGTTTTTTTTTAGGGAATTATTGGACCACAAAATGGGCACATCATGGAAGGTAACCACCCTTTGTTCTCTTTACTATAAGCTTTGGATTCAACTTTTTCATTAATAAAATTGTATCTGGCATGTGTTAAAATAAAATATCACTCACACACACACATACACACAATTGTTAATATAATGCATTAAAATCAAAAGCATGCAATAAAATGTAAATAGAGTTATGAGGAACATATGAAATTAGAGAAAAAATATTCATATTTGAAAGCATAAGAGACAAAGTATGACCTTCACTACAATATTATATATCTTCAGTTAAAGTTTTGAATGGGCTTATGATTAAAATTCGTTTTCTCATCTTACTGATGTGAAAAGATGAGAAAGCTAGGATGTATGGATAAAAGAGAACCTTAAGAAGGCATATCGAGATTGGTCACTTCGTAATCTATCTATTATTTATCTTAGGGATATTATTAGTTTCTTATAATTCACCTTTTTCATTATCGAACACTGTTACTTTATTATTTCTCATTTTAATCTTTTTGTAGTTTTTGAAGTTTTCTTCTATTTGGTACTCCCTAAATTAAGAATTATACTTTGTAAATTTCAAAGGGTTGAGGTGATTGGATGAGATTGTTAAGAGGCAGGTCTTTTGAGTTCAAATCTCGGATGGACCCGAACATGTTTGATAAGGCTAAAAGGGTAGATCTCCCCTAGATAAAGGTCCCCACTGGTGTGCCTTAGGATGCCTGAAGCTTTGCTAAGTTAAAACTTAAGCTTGAGGGTTGTTTTATATGCTCTTGGATTATGGTGGAAACTAGTTAGTTTGATCTTGAGCCCAACCTAGGTCACTCTAACAAGTTACAATTCCCATGGTTTACAAAATAAAAAATTCAAAGCATCAAATTCATGTAAAAAATACACATATATGTATTTATGATGATTTAAAGATTTTACAATGCCTTGGCCCTTGCTAAGTCACAAGTTATTGGTATATTTGGTTTGTGGGTTATTAGATATATTGTTGGGTTATAGTGGTAGCCAATTGGTTTGATAATGGACCTTTGTCAATATTCACAATTTATTGGTATATGTGGCTTGTGGGCTACTAGATATACACATGGGTTATAATTTTTGACTACTGAAGTATAAATAAGTGTACATACTATATGCCCCTTTTCGGATTGAAACATATGACTTACGAAGATCTAAACTTATTATGTGACCCTCCATGACCAAAACCAATGTAGATCCTTCTTAACCCTTAATCTATCATGCATCCAGAGGCATGAAATCCCTTGATATGTAAATCCTTACTCAATATTTACACTTTAAAATAATTTTAAAATTAAAAAGATTTAACCCCTCTCAATATATGATAAATCCAAAATTAAAATAACTCTACATTGATATTTGAAACATTTTAAATTATTTATTAAAATAATTAATTGGAAATGGAAATTCCATAACTCTCTAATGTGTCATTTCATATAAAAAAACAACAATTTTTTTATTAAAAAAAAAAAAAAAAACTCTTCTAAGCTCTTATCACACAATTTCTTAAAATATACTTTTTTATTAAATGCTTGTTTGTAAACATTTACATGTTGGTTCAATTAAAAAAATAATAAAATCTAAAATTAATATAATTGTTTTAAATGTCTTCCCAATTAATAATAAGGTGTAAAATTCATAAAAATAATAAATTTTAGTTTGTTATATTGTAAGTTTGTTTTTATTAATAAAATTACCAACAATTTTTTGGACAAAAGAAATATATATATATATATATATATATATATATATATATATATATATTAAATTAAGATCTATTTTACCATATAAATTAAAATAATGATTCCATAATTCTATTTAAGTTTAATTAATAAGCACATAAAAACTTAATAAACTTAATAGTTACAATAAACTTATAATGTAACAATATTCTTAACCATGGATATTATTGACTTGTAATTAAGCTTTGTTACAATATCATGGGTGAATATCATGGCTTATCATTATTACATGGTCAAAATCATAATCAATTTAAGAATAAAAATATTTAATAAATAATTTATTTTAATTTAATTTTATAACATTTTTTAATTAAATATTTAGTGGTGAATAAATCAAGGTTTTAATGAAATTAAAAATAAGAATATTACATATTATTACCAAAAAAAAATTTACAATAAGAATATTTTTATACATAGAGATATGAAATCTATAAATATAAATAATATTACTATGAATTATTATAGATTTATTGTAACAAAAGATTTATGAAGCAATGAGAGGAATCAAATCTCGATGCAAATTTACTAAAAAAGAAGTTATCCCTCTCTCCTTTTAATAGAATTGAAGTTTAAATGAATCTCTATTAATTTAATTATTTAAAATGTTAAAAATTTACTGCAAACCATTTAATAATTATTGTATTTTGAAATATTAAATTCTGAATAAAAATGATATATATATATATATATATATATAAAGTAAATATACATTAAAAATTATATAATTTTATTAAAAATAAGTGTAATAATTATTACAAATATTTTAAAATAAAATTTAATATTGCTTTAATTGAATTGGACTTTGTTTTCTAAAAAAGGAAATATTTTAAAATTATTTATTTTATATTTAAAAATATTTTCAACTATATAAATAGTTATTGTATTTTAAATTATTAAATTATCAATAAAAATGGTATTTAGTATTATATATAAAATTAAAATTAAATATATTTATTTTTATTACAAATAATTTTAATAATTATTATAAGATTTAAAATCATTTTAAAAATATAATTTAATGGTGATGATGATGATGGTGGTGGTTATCATTGGTTAAGACCAATGCGGTCTATCAAACTTTAAGAGAGGAGAAAGAATCTAAGTTTGATTCTTCAAAATCTTGTTTCTATGGTCAAAGAGAAGGGAAATAAGTGCTCCAAGATCTCTATAGGTCGGTTGGCTTAATAGGTCTAGAAGATTGGAAGTGTGACGGATGGTAGGGAAATGAGAGCGAATGTGAGCAAGAGTCGGTCACTCTAAAAGGAAGAGTTAGTGTTTTTCATCTTCCACCTGCTTAGAATCACAGATCTGACAGATTATATAGTTCAAGGGGTCTAGGGAATAGAAGCTTATGGGAATTAGTTCTTATCTTAGGGATGTTCCTGATTTTCTTATTGTTGGACAACACAGATAGATAAGTCTCATTATCAAGAGTGGAATTGATCACTTCCTTATATTATCTTAGCTTCCTTTTACCCTCCAGTTCGTGATCCTCGCACAGGTAATAATATTTTTGATATTATCTTTGCTTCCCATATGTAGTTCTTTCTTAATTTTCCAATAGTTAAGCTAAGATTGGACATCCTTATAATTATAATTGAAAATAATTAATATTATTTTATATTAATGGAGAAATGGTTACACAAGTTGTAACGTATCTCCTTATTTTAGGATTAGTTCCTATAATTTAGGAGTTTGTTTGCAACTTCCTAATTCCTAGTGTTGTACTTAATGATGTAATTTCTCATTCATGAATGTAGAGTAAACTCAGAGTGTTCTCTCTGTTTGAGTGCAGTCTCCAGGTGCAGTACTCACCTGTGAGCTGCAACTCCTTTTTCAATTCAGTGTGATTTTTATCTTGGTATCAGAGCACAAAGTAGGGAGAGCCTTATTTACTTTATTTTTTTTAGCATCATTGATTACAGAACTATAGTGGCTGTGAGTACATAGAAGCTTTCGCAGAATCAGGTGGACTGCAGTAACACCTGAAACACAGGCCTCAGATGACTGATCATCTCTGAGCGGGAGAAAGGATTGGCGCGGTTTTTTCGCGAACAGTCGCGCCATTGGCACGGGTTTGAAGGAGATAAGCGCGCGAGCGCGCCAAAATACACTATTGGCGCGGAAGTACACGCAAAAGTCGCGCCAGTCTTGGGAGATGCGCGGTTTTTTATTTGGGCGCGGATTTTTTGCATCGAAGAAGCGCCAACCTCTTTCTCTTTGAGAAAGTCTGCAATTTTTTTGTAAATCGGCCCTTGCCCGGTGGTGGCACATTGAATTTCCGAATTCGCCCGGTGGTGGCAGATCGGACTTGCTCGGTGGTGGCACATTGAAGTTCCGAATTCGCCCGGTGGTGGCAGATCGAACTTGCCCAGTGGTGGCGCATTGAAGTTCCGAATTCGCCCGGTGGTGGCAGATCGGACTTGCCCGGTGGTGGCGCATTGAAGTTCCGAATTCGCCCGGTGGTGGCAGATCGGACTTGCCCGGTGGTGGCGCATTGAAGTTCCTGATTTTCTCAGTGGCAGCAGATCGAACTTGCCCGGTGGCGGCGCGGTGAAGTTTCTGATTCGCCCGGAAGAGGCAGATCAGATTGCCTGTTGGTGCCATATTGAAGGTACGGAATTTTTTTTTTCTCAGCAAGACAGTGGTCAAAGATCTGGTATGTGGTGATTTTTTTTTAGTATCCTGCAATTGTTCAGTTGGGTAGAATTATTCATCAGAGGATCAGAAAGTTTATCAGTCCAATATGAATAATAGTATAGAATCGCATCTCCACGAGTCTGGAAAACTCGATGGATCTAATTTCACCAACTGGAAATTCAAGATATAGACATTACTTGAAAGTGCAAATGCGTGGTCAATCGTTATAGGAAATGAGTTGAGACCAGGAGCAACTGCACAAGAACAAGAGTGGGATAAAAGGGAGACCAAAGCAAAGGTCATACTGAAGATGTCCGTCAAGGACAATATTATCCCGCATATTAGAGACTGCAAATCGTCCACTGACATTTGGACGACGATCAAGAACCTATACCAGACGTAGAATACAACCGTGTCTTGTCACTCAAAGGCAAGCTATTTGCAATGAAGATGGAGGAGAATGAGTCCGCTGCTGGATTCATTGCTAGAGTCAAAGACCTGAAGGACAGATTGGGAGATATCGGAGAGAAAGTTTCTGATTCAGATCTGGTCACGATCACATTGAATGGAATGACAGATGAATATCAGATGTTCATCACTGGACTGGCAGCAAGGGAGAAAGCCCCTACGTTTGAAGAGCTGACAGGGATTCTGCTACAAGAAGAAGAGCGACGACAAAATTTGAAAACACAGAGCAATGATCATGCTCTGATGGCCAAAAGGCGACAGTATAGAGGGAAGCAGCCACAGCAGCAACAGCAACCACAACAGCAGAAAGGAGCCAACACGTTTCAAAAGAGTCTGTTTAAAGGTATGTCTACTAATAATTTTCCCAGCAAGAAATGTTTTTACTATGGAAAACCTGGTCATCAGATCAAAGAATGTTATAAGAGGTAGGCAGACGAAGCAAGAAATAAAATGAGAAAGCGCAAAGGATACTTTGTTGAGGAAGATGAGGACCATAGCCATGAACTTCGACTATTTACAGCTGATTGTGCCCTTTCAGCCTCAAAGGGAGATGAGGACGACATATGGTATGTCGATTCTGGTGCATCCTCACATATGACAGGTAAGAAGGAATGGTTTGAATGTCTTGAAGAAACTTCATGTGGATCGAAAATCTATTTAGGAGATGATAGCGGATATGAGATCAAAGGTTATGGTCATATTCCGGTAAAGTTACCTAGCGGTGACATTAGACACCTTAAAAATGTATTGTATGTGTCCGGAATTAAGAAAAATTTGGTCTTTGTATCTATGATCACTGATCAGGACATGCAAGTTCAATTCTTTAAGACTAACTGTGTCATAAAGGATAGCCAGATGGAAACAGTTGCAATAGGAGTGCGTGTGGGGAGCCTGTACAGACTAGATGTGAAAAGTATGCCACAGCAAGCCATGGTCGCAACTAGATCGACATCAGAAAATCTCTGGCACCAGAGATTCGGCCATCTTAATCTACAAGACCTCATCCTACTTCAGAGAAAAGGTATGGTTGATGGACTCCCTGTTTTCCATAATGTTCAGTTGAATTGTGATGGATGTGCATTAGGGAAAATGCATAGAGAAGAGTTCCCTTTGCATGTTAATAGAAAGGAAAGAGATATTTTAGAACTGGTGCATACAGACATATGCGGACCTATGCAGACTAGGTCACTAGGAGGTGCATATTACTTTCTCTTATTTATAGATGATTGCACTAGGTTCTCATGGATATAATTTCTAAGTAAAAAGAGTCGGACCTTTCAGTATTTTAAAGAGTTTAAATCTATGGTAGAAAACCAGACAGGAAAAAGAATAAAAATTCTCCGCTCAGATCAAGGGGGAGAATACAGGCTAGGAGAGTTCATGAATTTCTGCAAGCAACATGGGATTATTCAACAGTTCACAGTGCCTCACACACCACAGCAGAATGGAGTGGCAGAGCGAAAGAACAAAACTCTTGTGGAGTGCGCAAGGAGCATGCTTCAAGGTAAGGGTCTATCAAATGGTTTTTGGGCAGAAGCTATTAACACTGCTGTCTACTTAAAAAATAGGAGTCCTACTAAATGTTTAGGCTTCAAAACCCCTTTTGAAGCATTATTTGGATTCAAACCAGCAGTGAGTCACTTAAGAATATTTGGGTCAAAATCTTACGCTCATATACCTAAGGCAGATAGGAAGAAGTTAGATCCTAAAGCCCTGAAATGTACCTTTGTTGGATATGGCACTGAGTTCAAAACATATAAGTTATTTAATCCTGTGACTCATAAGGTGTTTGCAAGCAGAGATGTCATATTTCATGAACAGGTTGAAGAAGGAAAGGATGACTGTAATAATGATTAGCACATTCCATTGCTAATGGAAGAAAATAGTGAGGATGATGAAGAAAAAGAGCAGAAACAAGAAGAAGAAGTAACAGGTAATGTAATCAATGATGCAAGCCCGGAGAAGGCTGAAATAGACAGATTTGAGGTAAGTCCCCTACCAAGGAGATCAAGTAGGAAGACTCAATTACCATCCAAATTGAAAGACTATGCATTAATGACAAACATTTTAAACATTGTAGAACCTGCAAATTATGAAGAAGCATGTCAATCTGATGCATGGAGCGCTGCAATGCATGAGGAAATTGAATCAATTAATAAAAATCATACTTGGGATCTAGTTGAATTGCCTGATGATAAAACCCCCATAGGATGCAAATGGTTGTACAAACCTAAAATAAATGTAGATGGGAGTATAGAAAAAATTAAAGCTACACTGGTAGCAAAGGGTTACTCACAGCAAGAGGGAATAGATTTCGATGACACCTTTGCTCCTGTAGCCAAATTAAACACCATTAGAATGCTAATTTCCTTAGCAACAAAACATAAATGGCAGCTACACCAACTAGATGTTAAGTCTGCATTTCTGAATGGTGACTTGAAAGAAGAAATTTATTTAGTTTAGCCTGAAGGTTTTGTGAAAAAGGGGCAGGAACATCTTGTTTGTAAATTGAAAAATGCACTTTATGGTTTAAAACAAGCACCCAGGTCGTGGTATGAGAATATTGACTCATTTTTTGTACAGCATGGCTTTCATAGGAGCTTGAATGATCCAAATCTGTATACCAAGTTTAATAAACAGAGGAAAATTATTTTGATTTCTTTGTATGTAGATGATATGATCATAACAGGGGATGCTACCAATCTGATCAAAGAAATCAAACGGTAGATGTCACAAGTGTTTGAGATGAAAGATCTCAGAAATCTCCATTACTGTTTGGGATTGGAAGTATGGAGAGATTCTGGACAAACTTTTCTTACTCAAGGGAAGTATGCCAAAAGCTTGCTGGAAAAGTTCAGAATGGAGCAGTGTAGATCAGCAGCAACACCATTGCAGCAGAACTTAAAGTTGAGCAGTAATGATGGTACTAAAGAGGTGGATGCCACTATGTATAGACAGCTAGTTGGCAGTTTGATATATCTTACTACAACTAGACCAGATTTAGCATACTCTGTTAGTACGTTGAGCCAGTTCATGTCAAAACCACTCGAAAGTCACTGGGTCGCAACAAAAAGTGTGTTGAGGTATCTTAGTGGTACTAGTAATTATGGTATTTTGTACACTGACACTTCCGATATTACTCTAGCAGGTTTTTCAGATTCAGATTGGGCAGGTAACTTGGATGATCGAAGGTCTATCACAGGTTATGCCTTCAGCATTGGATCCAGGGTCATAGCATGGAGCAGCAAAAAGAAAAGCACTGTAGCCTTATCTT